>CM060966.1:115462817-115492817 GCA_030765045.1 Tenodera sinensis | reverse complement strand
TTATTGTTTCAATTTCATAATTTGACGCACCACCAAATCGTTTTTGAATTCCCCTCTATTTTGAGTTATGACTGTTAATCGATATATGTAATAAATTGTTTTTCGAGATTTATGGGAATTAAGCTGGCGACTCTGACTAAACAAAAGAATAGTCTAGTGACAAATGGTACAAAACAAAAGAATGACCAGGTAGTAAATCGTATATAATAAATTAACGCCTCTATGTATGAAATAGTTACAACTACTTCTGCAACGAAATTGTGGCCAGATAAGAGCTAAGGTCAAACTACTAACATTATGGGATAACTTATAGTGAAACTTTCTGCTACAGCATAAAGCGTGTATCTATACTAAAGAGATGAAATGGCATTAGTGAAGTCATACGTTCAAATCCCGGATACGACAAATCTGTTTTTCTTTTTTTATCTCCATTGTTTTCTTCAACAGCAGGTAAATACCGAATTGGAATATTCAGGGTCACCAAATTCTCGCCTTCAGAGCAAAAGAAATAGAAACAAAAATACATAATAGACAGGAAGGAGACTAAACAGCTAAGGCAATCTATTAACAATTATTACCGAAACAGATTATACAGAAAGGCGTCTATACAACTAAGTCTATCTGACCGGATAATAAATACTAGTGCAAAGTGCGAATTTTGTACTTATAACCACCAGTTTCACGATCCCAAAGGTCCACATTCTACCAAAGCGCAAAAGCAACATAGTAAATAACACAGGAAGGTGATTACACAATTAATTCCATCTATCGGCATGTCCTCATGCAGTTGGTGAAGGTAGACGACTATGCAATCTAGGGCAATTCTCTAGTGAACAATGAACCAAATGAATAACGATCTCAGAATAACGGTCGGGATATGACAAAGAAGTTAGAGCAACTTAACCAGAGCATAAAAGGAGAAAAAAATGTATTAGTATGTGTGTATTTGTGGGGTGGGGGTGGGGGGTGCTTATCTCCAAAACCACTGGATCTATTATTATTAATTCCAACAGCACTAAAAGTACTTTTCCTTGGTGGACATTGACTTTTAAATGCCTTCTAATTTCAACTCCTAAATAACTAAACAAGACTATTTGAAACATTTGCATGCAGAACACGTAGACCTTGGAGTCTTAAAAGAACATGCGTGCAATCAAGGCTTTAAATTTTGTTGAAGTTGCCATGGAGCAGGAAATTGCTGTTTTTATCGTAGAGTATAACATAATAGAGATTAGTTATTGTTACTTCACAGAAAATGTGTCATAAAACTCCCTGTGCTCTAGGGGTGAATATACTAACCTCCAAATGCAGTTTCCCGCCTAGAGCGAGATTATTCCCTTTTTTACCTAGAAGTCTGGAGGTAGGAATTGTGTCTGTGTGAGCCCAAAGTAATGCAAATTCAATGACTGACACAGGAGTAGGCGAATGAACATTATTCTCGATGTGCAATTCTTCCAAACGCAAAGCAGGCCAAGGGTTGTCAATGATTCTTGAAAGCCACCAGCCACATGAGGTATTAAGTTTAAGGTTCGGAGGAGGAACATAGCACCTTGACCTAGGTATGGAAGACTCTTTTTCACCCATGCCCCTAATGGCGTGCCCTCCGTGAGAAGGGGTTTTAAAATTATTTTGTTGTTTAACAACGCTGTCAATTGCGTGGATTATATTAGTGTCGCCTGTGTGCGACGCTAATATAGCACATTTAAAAACCATCGGTCTGGGCCGGATTTGAACCCACGACCTTGGGATCAGTAGGCCAGTGTATAACCAATTGAGCCACCATGAGAGGGGGTGAGGTGAGAGGAAGTACAGGGAGGCCGGAGCTAGGAGACACGACAGTAGATGCAGTTTACAGATTGAAACTTCCCGGTGGCAGATCGTACAATTGGCTCCCGTCTCCCAATGGGGGGAGGGGCGGAATTCGGAGACCGCCCTCGATCCGAAGGATGAAGGTTTACAGAGAGCCCATTTCCTACCATTAAACGCTAAGATTGCTGCCGACACTTACAACCCTGAAACAGCCAAGGATGATGAAGGTGAAGAAAAAGGAGAAGTAAAGTGAAATGAAGGGGCAAGAAATACGGGAGATATATTCAACCCTCCCAGTATTCGACTAGCGACCCGGGAAATCCCGAAAATAACGTATAGTACAGGAATGTCGACTGCTAGGATCTAACTCGCGACTTCACGAATGTGAGTTCTATGTACACACTGGTGGGACTCCGCCTTAGATATCTTCAACCAGAGGTCCAGGAATGAAAGGAGCATTCTCAATAAGGCGTGCAAGCCAGCCACCAAGCACCGGAAGACATTTTTGTAAAAATACACAGGGCAACTTCTAACTTCTCGCTACCACGGACCAATCGCCGTCGCCTGATTCTAAGCACCTGAAACACATGAAAGGAAATGATTGGGACAAGAAATTATGAATAGGAAATTCGTGGTAAACGAGAAACCATCTCAACATTCACGTACCGACTTAAGGAAACAACCAAAACCCAAGGTCAGAGTGGCTGGCAGACGGTAATCGGATCCAGGACCTCCAGAATGCCAGTTTCACAACAGTTACCGCGAGACCATCTCACTCGGAGTTGCCAGTGAGAACTCCTTATTCCTGTATTCTTGTGGCCACCCAAACAGCATGCAATTTCAAAGCCGTCACATATCGACCGGTTTTTTAAAAATATCTTACTATCGCTTTAACCTACTACATACGAGTATCATTCTTATGTCTACAACGAAATGTGTAAATGCTTACAGTGCATCTCGATGAACAAGGAATAGAATGGCAAGTAGATCAATGAGTAGAGAGGCATTGTGTGAATGCAACTCTCAACACATCGTTTTTTGTTTTTTTTTTTGTTTTTTTTTAATTTTTTTAATGGAACAATGCCTTGTGACTTTTATAGAATAAATTTTCATACGATTAGAACGTCAGGACTTTCGCTGCATGCAACAGGGTCACATCCGAGAAAGGAAGATGCAATGCTTCAAATTTGAGCGAGTTTCATTTCCTTTACCTATAACCATTGTAAGTTTTCTAGCAGTGTACTTATTTACTGCGGTGTTTATGTTTTAATGGGATACCTACTTAATAAAATTAATAAATGGAAACCAGATCGGGAAACTAAATTAATTGACATCATTAAAGAATTTCAAGCAGATTGTGTGATCTGATAAGAGCGCTCAACTCTTGGTCCTTAGTGCCCTGAAAAAGTGGATCATGGCAAAGCCAGAGACAAACCTCAATGTTAATTACAAATCCTAGTAACAGCACAATTATAGATAAATATACCAAACACATGAGACAAAGGCCAGAATTAAAAAAAAATTATAAAAATATCCAAAAGGTATGAACTCTCTTCTTCTTCTTTACCTGATTGCCGTCCCCTTATGTAGGACTTACACCACCTAGGACCACCATGCCAGTGCGAAGTCAGACGCCTGTTGGGGAGCAGAGGAACCTATGGACCGGACAGATTGAAGACCTGGAAGCGGGTGTTCAGCCAAGCACCAGGTATGAGAGTGCGGAAGAGGATGATATGAAATGCAAGCGAAATCGATGGATGAAAAGGTGATGATGGAGCAATTGGTGGAATGAGTTACGGGGAAAATCGGAGAACCCAGAGAAAGCCCGCCCAGACGCCGCTTCGTTCACCATGAATACCACATATGGATCCCTGTGATCGAACCCGGACCACCTATGTGGTAGCCGAAAGGTCTAACCGCTCCACCACGGTGCTGTCTGTATGAAATCTCGATATCTAAACTTCTAAATCCTTGGGTTCGTGTTTACCGTTGTTAAAAGCTTCAAAACTCTTTCAATCGGTTGTTTATCGTCCGCCAGAGCCTCTGCAAGACTGATCCGCAGTTGCATTGAGTTTCGAATGAGCGCTAAGGAAACACACTAGTACTAAGTGACGGACCGACAGCGGATAAAGAGGAGTAGGGTCCCTTCTAAAAAGAAAACCATGCGTAAAAGTGCAGTGGCCAAAACCCACTGAGCCAAGATCATCTCCTCGCCACGAGATAAACGAGTGGAAGTTACACAGTTTATCGGAATTTCCCTCACTGCTCTAATTTTATTTCCGCGAAGAACTGACCCCTCTTCGCGCATAAATAATGTAAGGGAAAATTGTCTAAGAGAGGCGGTGTCTAAGATACGAATGCTTATTAGCGGTTAGGATGTTTTACTGTTGGCGGCAGTGTCAATCCCCATACGTTAGGGATTATATGGAAACTACTAGAAGGAAGAAGACACATTACTAACGTTCTGCTCCGATCAATGTAGTTATTAAGGTAACAAATGCATTTTTATGCTGTTTCATCTTTTGTTTCAATTTTATTTTAGTTTACAAAGATACATTGAACGTGAATATTACATCCTTTGCACATACCAGAAAGAGGAATTTCTTTTGAACACTTTTCCTTCAAAAGAATGTTGGGAGGGCTTCTGGTGCTGCTGATTGTTAAACTTTACACTCACAAGTAAGAATAGATGTCCCTGCCCAGTTTTGCATGAGTGTACTTCTGTCAGACATCCGGCACAGCAGATCCTGGCAATTGACAGTGTCGTTAAACAACTATATATAGACATCTGTCAGACATCGTGTGAATTCTTGTTCATACGTATTTTAAGTTATGAGACCGTTTGCGTATTTCATGGCACTCATACATTTAATTATTAAAATAAAGAACACGTCTATTAGCCCTATTAAATTTCAACCACGTACAAAAATTGCCTGCTTCTTTAAACACAATGGGGAACATTGGTAGGATTCTTGCACACATGTTTGCTAGAGGTTTACAAAATCTTGTGCAAAATGAAGAATTATTGATTTTTTAACTGGTATTTTGATTCAAAGTTTTCTGTATTTCAGTATACTCCTCAGCATGGGAAGACACAAAAGGAAGTCTGATAGAAAATTGGTATTTATAGAGGGCGTTAAGACAGAAATTAAGGAGGGCCTGCTTCACGATGAAAGTAAAAGATCAATTGCTCACCTGTATGGTGTGAATGAGGCTGCGCTCAGGAAGAGGTTGAAAGATGGCATTGTTCCTGTTTCACAAGGCAGGTACAAACCAGTGGTTTTTATTATTTTTTATTTATTTTTTAATGTAAAAAGAATAAGCTGAATATTGTGTTGAACTTCAACAAATATTGGATGGATTGGCCCTCAAAGATCTGTGTAAACTTGTGTATGACTATGTAGAAATAAATAGCGGTGGAAATAAGGACATACAAATGGTTGGGAAGGACTGGACCAGGAGATTCTGCAAACACACAAATCTTTCGCTCGCCAACCACGAAGAGCAAGCACTGTCATAACTTCAGGACTCAATAAATTTCAAGTTGGAAGATGTTTCAAGAACCTAAAGAACGCATGAAGAAAACACTGTACTGGGTTGTTTGAGATGATTGTCCCTAAGTTATTTATTTTTTCATTTTCTTTTAGTGCTTGAAGAGCTATGTTATTTCATTACTATGGTCATTCCATCGAAAGAGTGTTTGTAATTTGGATAGGAAGATTTATTTCTGCAAGAAAACATTTAGGAATATGTACTCTTGTACATCATGGTTGCTTATTCTTGGACCACAGTTTGACCAAGAGTATGTATTTGCAGGGATTTACATTTATAAATTATTCAGGCATTGCTTATGCAGTCATATTAATTTTAATTTTGCACACTGCACATTAGATAACAATTGTTATCCTGTGTTAGTTTCACGTAAATTCTCTTACCACTATAGCACAATAAAATAAAAATTTTAAATCGCTTACTCTTACCCGCCTTTACCCTACATATGTAGTCGGTCTGCTGGATCAATTAGTTAGACGCTGGCCTACTGACCCAAGGTAGCGGGTTCAAATCCGGCCCAGACGGATGGCTTTTAAGTGTGCTTAAAAACGGCAGCTCCAAGTCAGTAGATTTACTGGCATGCAAAAGAACTACGGGACGAAATTCCGGCACACCGGCGACGCTGACGTGATTCTGTCAATTGACAGCGTCCTTAAACAAAGAAACAAACAAACAAAACAAATCTATACATGTCTATATATATGTAACAATTTGTATATTGTACATATATAATTAGGTAAATAGGTGTGCATTTACAAATGTCCCATATGTCTTTCTTTTCCAGAAATGAGAATATTCCCTTGAAAACGGGTTTCCTATATATGACTTGTTTTGATACGTTGAGGACTTCGAACCTCGGTCGTAACTTGCATAGGGCGACTGGATCGGCAGTAACTTAATGGGATACTAGAGAACCCATTAGAATAATTCGCCCAACTTTGCAAACATCTAAGCGTGCGCGTCGCAAAGTGGGTCAAAGGGGCGCCGCGTCCTTGGAAATTGAGGAATTCAATGTGCAGTCAACTACTTACTGTTAGATTCATATCTTTTACATTTTTGGCATCAGAATAATGAATGTTTGATTACAAAGTTCCAACATGCACCACCACAGGAAAGTCTGCCAGCGCACATGTATCTAGTAAACATTCCACACATTTTCACCCAAATTTAAACACGTGGGTAACAGTAGTGAACTAAAGTGTAATATAATCTGTGATGTGAAAATATCACTATTTCTCGATTCTCGATACCGATACTGACTTTTAAGTACCGATACTAGATACGAATTTTATATAAAATGTAACGGCGATAGCTCGTTCACTGAACTATGTTCTTGTTAGTACTTTACTGTGAATAACCATACACAGAAAACACACACAATGTTTTAGCTTATCCTCAGCTGTCGCGGCATCACGTACTGATGGCGACGAGAAACTCATACATTACTATTTCAATAGAGGTTCTGCAAACATCGCTCGGTGTATGATTGTAACAGCATTCTTTAAATTTGTTGTATTGTGTGACTTATCACTGCAAGAAAATTCTTTTCTACATATTTCACACGCTACTCCGTTATTATTAGTACTGTCTACCTTCAAACTAGTTCCACACTTTACTCATGTTTTATTCAATATTACTGTTGTACATTGGTAAAACAAAATATTTATGGAAATTAGTTATACGGTATACCTGTAAGGTACGGTCGTGACCCCAGTTTGACTTGCAAAACACAAACAGATACAAGGAAAAAATAAATATTCCAGTGTGCTATATTGTATAATATCTGAATTGTTTCTGCTGGATTCACAGATTTTGGTCCTGGATAGTAAATAACCAAGCCAGGCTATTGTAGAAAGGTAATTTAGTACGTCAGCTAACTCAGCTTCACTCTTAATCAGTTAATGCTGCATGTTATACGAGCACTATACTGTTTCCCCATTGTTTTGTATGTTTTTATTTAAATCAGGCCTGGGCCTGATTCCATCGTGGGATATCTTGAGCGATCTGCAATTTATTTTACCTACTAAACATAGTTATCAGTAGAGCGGATTTTATATGTCACATTTTTATCCTGACTTATTTTTCCATGCTTAACTTAATTTAAGCATGTTTCTAACATTTTTTTTTTTTTTTTTTGTGTTTATTGGTCATATAAATGCATATTTGACATATTGTTAGGTCATATTTTGGCCAAATATACGAGTAAGAGCATACTTTTAGTCATATTTTGTATAATGTTTAACACCAGATATTTTTATAAACATCATCTCATAATCTTTTCCCTTTCATTTTCAGGCCATTATAACATGTTAGGGGACTTGGCTTCATGCTCAAGTTACTACTGCATAAACTACAGTGAGAGCGAGAAGATTTTCAATCATTTTGACGAAAGTGATTCATTTTCAGTCAAAAATGTATGTGCAATTGTTTTCATTCGTCATGTCAATAAAATCAAACTTCTCTGTAATATTTATGTCCATCGCTCCCCTTGAAACCGTGTTCATGAAATTGTGTGGTGTGTTAAGCATTGTGAAGAAAACTGAAAGTGAATTTATCGAGTGCACAGGGCGAAGTAACTGATAACATTAGGGAAAAATTACGTCTTATGCTTGAAAGAAATGCTGCATCTACGACAACATTTGTAAAATTGCTGACATTCTTTGTGGCAAAGAAGCAGGAGTCGATGAAAACGAATCATAACTTTCAGCTAATGATTTCCCTTATATCAAGTTTTCTCCCATTGCATCATGTGATGTAGAAAGAAGTTATTTTCAATTATAAAGATCTACTTGCTGCCGAGCGAAAATCCTTCAAGTTTGATTATATAAAACTGCAATGTCGTTATCCACTGTAATTCTGTTGAAAATAAAGGTTAAAAGAGATATATTTAATCTGTAATTCTTAAAAGTAAATGCATTTTTTTGATGTTTTGTTTAAGTTTTAGGTCATATTTTGGTAATTTTATAGCATAAATTCATGCGCATTTCAAGAATTTTCAGTTGCCCAGCCCTGATTTAGATACAAGGGTCTATGAAATGTTGCATCCATTCACTCACAGGTAACTTTTTTTTTTTTTTTTTTTAATTAGCGTCCTCCAACATTGTGTCATATCGGACGAATGAATGAAATGAAATGGGTGAAATGATGCTCAAATGAGCCCGAGGTCCATGGAGCTTTAAGCTATCCGACATTCGTCTTCTCAGGGTAGGGAAAACCTCGGAAAAAAACCTTACCCGGATAACTTACCCTAAGCGAGATTCGAACTCACGACCTCTTGAAGCTGAGGCAGACACGCTACTCACAGGTAACGAAGTCTATCAAGAACTATAACCCAGCAACTTTTTGAGCGCATTTGAGAGACAATAACATGTACTCTCGATTCCTTTCATTCTTTACCAAGCATAAAGTTAAACGCAACAACTTGCAGCTATGTAAAGCTTAAACATATGGAAAAAGCATCGAAAGTTTGTCTCAAAAAATTACACATACTTCGATACTACTGAGTATCGAGTGTCGAGGTATCGACGGCATCGAAGTCCCATCCCTTATATAAACGTATGTAAATTTGCACTAGTAATATAATTCTGCAAACTATTAAAGTGAACTTAGGGAAATGACAGGAAGAACTACGAACAATAGGATATAATGTCCATTATTTCTATGACCGGAAAGTATAGGTGAAAAATAGTATCTATATCTTCTGAGTAAACCTTGGAATAGATCATTTAGAAGGATTCCTGTTGCAGCCCTAATCTCACTATACCCAACACAATATACCTACATAGTCTCAATCTGCCCAACATACAACAGGCTTTCCTGTTAATGTCACTGACAAATGTAACCAGAATACTGTGTCTATCATGGGTTGTTGCTTCCATAACCTTGAACATAATGTCATTGTGCTTGATTCTCTTTAGACTTGAAGTGTGGAGAGCGGTGCTCTCGTCCTGGCACGACGAGTGGTCAGCTCTCCGCGGTAATAAGCTTAGAGAAGTGAAAGAACTACCGATAAACTGGATAACTTCCTGTCGCACATCTCGCCGCGAGGAAGTTAGTTTGGCTCGATTAAGAATAGGGCACTGTAATATTTTGCATGGTTACCTATTTAAAAGGGACCCTGCCCCTCTATGTCCGCCGTGTGACAATCTTTTGTCTGTCCGTCATGTGCTGCTAGACTGCCCATCTCTAGAGGATCTTCGAGATTCTCTGCAGCTGCTTGGCAGGCTTGCAGGGGTCTTGGCGGACGACAAAACAGCTGTTGTTAGAGTTTTTAAGTTTTTAGCGGATTGTAATATGAATTTGAGGATTTAAATGTTTAGATATTTGTTTATGCTTTTTGAGTATCTATTACCTTGTTTTATATCTGGCTATTGCCACTGTATTTTACGTTTATATGTATGTCTTCATTATTACCAGTGATTTTATTTTTGATTGTCATGAATTTTATAAGGGCGCTGATGTTGAAGCGCCCTTAAACCCACAAATCCACCTATTGATGATTCTATTATAACGGAAACAAAACAACCTCCTGTATAATCACGTATCAACATCAATAACCGACCATAAAGTTCATACACTCGCAGTAAAATTATCAGTAGTGTCACTTTGAAGTCCTTAGTAACTGCCTCTTATTTTCTTATTTCCTCTGCCACTTATCTATTATAAGTAGACTAGTATTGTACTCCACCCAAGAATTTTATATCCATATTTCACCACAATATGTGTTTTTGGAGTCCCCCGAATCCATATACAGAAGATCCATGCAAGCGTCTCTGAACAACACAAATCAAAACAGATGTCGAAGTTCAGCATCTTCCAAGGCTGAAACAAAGATTTTCATAAAAAGGAGCCTCACCCCAAAGTACGCTCTACGCGAAAAATGCTTTCATTCTCAAAAATGATCCTAACAGTTTTTATTAAATACCATATACATGACATCTTTGCATGAGAAGATGTATGTCTGAAATTTTTTATGAATAAGCTATGCAGTCCAGTTCATTCGGAATAAATTTTGAACAGTTTCAAACCGGAAGAGTTAAACAAAACTTACTATACAAAATGTAGACCTTGTTAAAATAACCCAAATGACCTAGCTGTTGACGGGCCCTTAAACACTACTAGTTAAAATAATTGTCAAGCAATTCTGTGGCATTATTCTTTTGCAAGATTTTTTGTTGTTGGTTTGAACTTTCAGGTACGTTATACTTTTTTCAACTGTTAAGTCACTACTGTTTTTTTTCTCTCCTGGTCATCCAAAGAGGAGAATTTCAAAAGCATCACATAGCGATACGGGTTTCAAAATCTGGTTGTCGCTTCCACCTACTTATCTCTCTTGTAACAGTAACAAAATGTATAATAAAACATTTGTGCAAACGCCTATGTCAATTAAAAAGAAGTAGACAGAAGAACAAACCTTTGTAAGAATAGTTTATAAAAGAGGACGGGAGAGAAAGCTTTGTATAGGTAACACAAAAGAAAATACTGTCATGGAAGACCTCGTTGTCATAATAGATAAAGAAATCGTTATTTTGTTATTTTTTCTAACAAAAATAGAAGGATGCTGATAGCGAGGTTGCTAAAGAACGAACTCGTGAAAGGGAGGTCTCCGGTTCGTATCCTTCCATGGCCGTTCTCCATGACTGAGTTTTTTTTTTTTTTTCTTCAGGTTTTCTTCAGTCCTCACAATTGGCTAATGCCACGGAGATGCACAACTATGTCTATGCAGAGGGACACTTTGCTCACTTCGACTCAAGGTGGATCTTTTGTAATCCCAGGAGGAACGGATGAAGTGAGGTAACCAGGAGGTCCCTAATGCTAAAGAATCGATCACAACCTCGTGCTGCTTAGAGAAAGTAGGCTTTCCTCTTATGGGGAGAACTCAAGGTGGCTCAAAGAAAACTACCAGCTGACAGGGTCGATGAGCAAGCATCTGTGTTCATCTGGCCGACACAGACTGACACTACACAGCCTCGAGGCCCATCTAAAATTATAGAGTAAACTAAATTACAGGGAGTGAGAGATAGATAGGTATTCCTGGTAGAATAGGAAGCACCCCAGCATTCGCCTACTGATCTGGGGAAATCACCCCTCCCCCCAAAAAAGCATTAAATTAGAAATTATAATAAGTTTGTATCTTAATGTAGCCCATGCTTAACTTTCTCATCTCATTGCCTCTTAGAGTGTCAAGTGGTCGCTGAGGATGTCATTAAGTCCTTTACTTCAGTCGCTCTGTGGTGTAAGTCAACAAGCAGAACTTTAAAACAACACAACTATAACCGACTTGCAACAACAGATTCTTTCGCTAAGATTCACAGTATATTGAGAGATTCAGCGGAAGAAGAATGGGGGACAGGTTTACAAGTTCTTGCAATGTGGTCGTTAAGGGATGGGAACTAATATACACCCTTTACTCATATTATTGGGGAAAGGTCAGATTCCAGTTTAATGACTAGTCTGGAGAGGGTGAAGGGATGACTGCTGTCAGTGTAACAAGTATCGTTATAATTATGAATTTATGTCCCAAATTGAGAATAAGACGGGTCAAATTTCCGTTGGGTTTTTTTTTTTTTTTTTTTTTTTTTTTTTTTTTTTTTTTTTTTTTTTTTTTTTTTTTTTTTTTTTAAATGGGTGCCTATAATCAGATTGCTATTGCCATAGGTCTCATCACTTAGCATTAATACTTACAAGTTTACAAGATTGAATACCAACATATTAATAATGATCTGCAATTGTCTGCTACTGCTAGAAGTAACTGTTATGCATCGAAGCATGTTGAGATCATAGTCATAAACTATGCATTGGTATTGAGCATAAACATCTAAAATTATTGAACTTAGAAATTAACGAGACCATAAAATATGTAGTACAAAATGTTTTAAATTTTGGTTATGTTCGTAATTATATTTCTTATTCTGGTAATTAGACGTTTCAGGGAACAATCCTAAAAAGAATCATCCAACAGTTTAGCACAATCCCATATAAACTAATCTTAAATGCCTATTAATTTCAAATAAGTCCATAAATATTCGCGTAGGATTTGTCAACATCCATTAACACATTGTTCTTTCGTAGATTAAAAATCTCGTTTGAGAGAATAGTTTGCATTTTACAAGCCTAACTGGATGAGAGATTTTACCGTTGCGTTGTGCGATACGATACTTTGTAAATTTGTGAGCCTCATCGAGTTTTTACTTACTTTTGATAACTAGGGCATCCATAAATGACTATCTTGTTAACGTAACACGCTGTAGACTCCAATGAACATGTCTAATAAAACTAAAATTATATATCAATGTACCTATAAAAACTTAAAGTTTTGAACTAAATAAATAATAATTTGTTTAAACAATATAAATACAAGTTCTGCCAAAGTTTAGGGACGCCCATTGATATTTTGAAATCTTTTCTTCGAAGAACACACAGATCATTGTAAATGTATAGCATATTGCTTCAAACATACATTGTTGATAATTTTATGCTTTATTGGGCCTCCTTTTGCTTTCAAACAGTTTTACTCTTTTGAGCATACTGTTCACAATATTCCTACACTTTTGTACGGTAATATTATTCCAAGATTCGGATAATGCCTCGAAGTTCCCGGCGGTTTTTCAGCCTGAGGGCAGCTACTCCTCTACCTTCCGATCTCACATAGATACAATTGCCATAGTTCTATCCTTTTGGGGCGATGCAACCCTTGCCAAATACTTCACTCTATGTCTGAAAATTGACCACTTTTCCTATATGTTTTATTATGTGGCCACACACGTTTTACTTATACCCAGTTGAATTGCAATACCTCTGTATATACTGGGAGGTCTGGCAAGGGGTGCACTCGTTAGGTCCCGGGGGTACCAATTGAGGAGCTACTTGATAGAAAAGTAGCGGTCCCAGATCGTGAAGACCGCATAACTGGCCGGGAGGGATCGGGACGCTGGCCACGTACCACCCTCCAATACTGCATCCCACCAATGACGCCTGTAGTGGGCCGAGGTGGGGAACGCAGCGGTTGGGCGGTAAGGCTTGGCTCTCCATGGGCTGTAGTGCCGGGGCTCTCTCTCTCTCTCTCTCTCTCTCTCTCTCTCTCTCTCTCTCTCTCCCTGTATAGCTTGCTGCACTTATGCATACCAATCACTTGCCATTTAATATTCTTATTCAGGTTTTTTCAGCCATTTTTGCTTAGCATTCTCTTCTCACAATGGGAGCTGTAGAAACAACTGTATGTCATGGCATCATGACAAGATCAACATAGCAGCATTCGGTGGTGTGACTTCCATTATCCACGATACACTACAAAAAGGCACCACTCCGATTTCGCTGGCTCATTCGTCATGGGATTGAATCCTTTGCCAAATAGTGCTAATTTAAACTCCTTTTCTCCAATTTGTTTTAAAGTTATAAGCATTTTGTCAATTGTTGATAAACAGTACCTTTATGATAACAATGTCATATTTATGAATATTTCTCACACGTGTGCCTTTCCCTTCAGAGAAAAATAAAATTGATATCCCACATATTTTCAAAGTCACATCTCCACAAAACTGAAAACAGTTATAGCTCCTTTAAAAATAACGACATTTATATAATTATTTTTAAAATGCACCTATTAATGTGATAATCTTTTTGACGAAACATAAGGCAGCTGTACAAAATAGTTTAAACACAGCGAGTATTTTGGTGAAATATGCAGGTGTTCTAAAACTTTTGGTATAACTGTATGTTATAAATTGCTGGAATCAGGGTAATCATTTATAGACTCGCTGTACTGTTTAACAAGCGAGATGGCCCGTGATGGCTCACATTCGCAGGTCCCGTTGGGCCCACCACTTTGATCTTGGTTTTTTCATGATTTCCCCGCGTCGGCAAGCAAATGTTCCAGGGGTTCCTCTTCTAATTCTTCTTCCGGCAGCCCTTGGTCGTTGATTTGTTAAGAAAAACAGATGAGCGGAGATCTTGATGTTGGTCATTCCAGCCGCGGAAAGGAAATTTAGTTAAACAGAACACACACGCGCGCGCGCAAAAGGCGTTTTTTTTTTTTTTTTTTTTTTTTCTCTTTAACTCCCAAACTGAATACACTTTGAATGTTCACTCGGCAACCCTAGTCTCACATACAAGTTTTTCAACCTTCTCTTGATTGTGTCCAGACAGTTTGTTCACTTTCGTGTCTATCACGTGATTAGATTGTGTTTCATACTGCACCGGCTTGTCGTGGGAGATATGTCTTTATTCCACAGTTAATTAATTTCCTTTGTTGTTGTTGTTGGAGGCAGAGTTATTCTCCAAAAGGCGCGAGTTTCCGCTTCACTCTGCCAGATAGTACTCTTCTTTGAGTCGCCTATGGTGAAACGAGTTCTCCCTGAATCCGCCAGAGGGTAGCCTTCTCTGAACAGCCTGACTGTGTGATCGAATTTTCAAGCTAGCAATTCTTGGCGCTACTCTGTCATCTGTCTGCCTAAGGGTTCCAAGTGCTCTCCTGCGGTTCCGTCACTTTATCCATTCCTACGGGGGAGTGATAGCCACAAAACATCTGCCTAGTGTCGAGGTGAGCGAGTGACCCTCTTGGTTGATATAGTCATAGTCATTGTATTGTTTAAATTTGTGAAGATGTCTTTAAGGCTACCCAGATATTTCCCAGCTCATCCGTCTGGTCTGAGATGTTTTAAAGTTTCGATTTATACATTTAAAATAAAAGCCTCAGTTTGTTCTTCAGCCGAGTTGCAAATAGTTAAAATGTGTTTATCCGTGCTTAACAGGGTAATTTAACATGTGGTATGAAATCGAAGCACGATATCTTCCGTGGCAAACCATAGCAGAAACCTTTATACCACACATTAACCGTTTAGCGCAGGTGTCTGTATTAATAGATTTTCTGCCGCTGGCTTTATTTCCATCATGTGTTTCTGTCATTGATACCAGTTACATAAAAAATAGAGCAGCGTATTTATTTTCTGCTACCAGTTTGTGATCAATAAATAAATAGATAAAATATACATATTATAATCATTATAGTATTTCTTTTAGCTAGCAAAATTACATATAAAGCCCGCCTAGAGAATATTCTGCTGCAATCTCGATTCGAAGTCCTTTTTACCGGCTACCCGAATTAATAAGCATTTCAACTAAATTTCAAGGTGTTGGTTAATGTTATTCAAATTCTTGTGTGTAAAATTTCAACACTGCACGTGTTGTAGATCACCTAACATTGAAGTTGTTGGATGTTTTTGTTTTATTCTGTTAATTTATTTTTGTTAACGACGCTGTCATTGCCAGGACCATATTAACGCCGCCGTATGCCGGAATTTCGTCCCGTAGATGTTCTTAAATGTCATTAAATCCACTAATATTTACCTATCACTTTTAAGCAGACTTCAACGCCATCGATCTGGATCGGCTTTGAACCCACATCTTGTATCAGTAGATGCCAGTGCATGGGCAATTGAATTATCCAGACCGGAAAAAGTAGGTTCTTCATGTAAACTACTCTGTATTTAGAACAATTTTTAATCAAATTTGAAAAAGTGGGTCGATAGTCTCTTTTTAATAAACTCCTTTACCTATATTGCCTAATCTCAACTGCATACTTGCAGCAGGTGACGAGCTGTTTCAAGCATAATGGGCAGACGAACAAAGCAGCAAATAAGTATTCTGGACTAGCGTATGCACCTACATTAAAATACCAAATTGGGGTTTTGTAGTTACTACAACTTGATTTTCTTTTTCCATTAATCGCATTGCATATGTATACTGCATCCAAGGGTATCTAGTTTCTTTGGTCTGATTTTACAATTGATGAGTACTCTTGCAGGACCTCTTTATCACGGGTTAATCTGTGCAGGAAATGTGTGGGTGGAAGATTTCTCCCTCTCCCACTCACAGGACCTGGTGATCCGATATGGAATCAAGAAGGTGTTTATAATTGAATATCCTTATTTCACACACTTTATATTATTCCTGTCAGCGTATTTCCGCAGTTCGATCCCGACTTCATAAGCATTAAATATATCCGGGTCCGTATTCTATATTTTGCGAGCTGTTTGCGAAAAAAACCCTCTTATCGAAACCTATACATTGTAGTATCCCGTTGTAATGTTCATTGTAAATATACGCACCACGTTCAACGGGCAAGTTACATGCCCGGAACCATTAATGTCTTACACGTGTCTGAAATCGGAATAGAGCTTTTTCGTTTCTTCTTACCCCATCACTTGAACTTCACTTCTCTCTATTCGTGGATAAAATTTTCTCAACATAAATTCAATATTATCCTCATTGATGAATAATTAGTTCAGTAACATCTCCATATAGTTTTATCCATGAATTTTGGACATATTACGTTCCCTAGCGGCGTCAAGATAAACCACGTCTCACGAAAACGCTAGTTTTCGCTTACAATCCGAGATTATATTTATCACGTTACCTGGCTTACAAAAGGTTCCAAGCCCAAAAGACTGGCGCCGATTTATAAGGTCTGAATATACGCTAAAACTCATATCACATCGACACCCATATATTTGATTAATTCTCATAATAATTACGCTCTATACATATGTATATAGTTTCAGTATACAAGCCCTTTGACGTGAGGGTAGGAGGTACAAGGAATTCAAAATATTTACATTAAGAGCTGTAAACCCCACATGGGATTTCAAAGGAAAACACGCATTATTGCCAACTCAGCATTCCAGCTACTAAGAATAAAAGAATTTGCAAAGCATTGAACCATGAAATTACATTTGTGTGTCTTAAAATGGTGCTACAAGAATACATTCTCAACAGCAATGTATCAATCAAGAGTAGGCCACCTGGCTTTACTATGGTGCTCCTTAGCCCACAGGAGCTTTCAACCCCAATCAAAGGCGCCACTAACGTGTTCAAAATGGTGCAGGCATTGGCGGGTGTATGTGACAAAAGCCATGTTGTCCTGTTAATCAAAGGGTTAATACCCGCTGTCACCGACATACTCCTATCATGGCCATAAGATTGAATAGCGAAATAGTCATTCTTGATAAGGCCTAAATTTTCGTGAATATGTGTAGAGGACGTAATCGACGTATGGTTTAATTCCACCATACCTGTTTAATGTTACACGTTTTCAAGGGTCTGTGTTTATCTTTGATAGACCTGCCTGTGAGATGTGGGGCATTGCACAAACTCCTGGCTACCCTGTTGCTCCTGATTCACAATAGGGGATTCCGGCCCATCGATTGTCTACCGTTGCTTTCCATTCAGGCTATTTCTTGAACCTCAGAGAACAAGGTGATTAAGCGCTGGGCTCAAATTACATGTCAGATTGCCAAATCATGAGAAAATCACGTCATGATTAATGTCTGATGAATCATGAGAAGAACGTGATTGCCAAATCATGAGAAACTCATGTAATGATTCATGTCTGATGAATCACGAGAAAAACATGATTCCCAAATCATGAGAAAATCATGTCATGATTTATGTCTGATGATTCATGAGAAAAACATGATTGCCAAATCATGAGAAAATCGTGGGGGGCTACTTACTACCTCAGGCTTTATTGGGTGACTCGCATTGGATGCGAGTATCCCTAATTATACTGGTATCAAGTCAGCTAATAGTTACATAAGCTGAACAAAAGAATCTCCCCTCCCATTCACGCAGACGATCAAAATGAAAAATTAAAACCAGCAACTCTGGGTACAATAGAGCAACAGCGGAGAAGCGATGGAGGACACTGTCCTGAAAAGGCAACCGCTGAGGAGCCTAAAGCCTAGTGCTACCTCCTCACCCTTCAACGTAGTGATTAGCCCAAACAAGGCTACATATACACGCCTGTCCCATAGCGATCGGTCTTTCTGTTGAAGAGTGTCATATTACTATTGCGTTTATTTAATATTTTCAGATGTAACAGCACTATAATCCTTCCAGCCCGAGAATGTGTTCTAACATAAACAATACATGTAATATCACTCAGTGTTTGACGTTTCCTGAACTTATGGTGTTACTTTCTTTCTCCTCTACAGGTGCTCAGCTGTTTACTTTCGGGATTACCAGATGCCACTATTGTTACCTCACACTTCTATCTTATCTAATCTTTCACTGCACTAACACTGAGTATTAAGTACGTACATAGCATAATATTGTTAAACTAACTGTACAAATTAAAAAATGGTTGAACAATGTTATGATTTATCTTAATAAAAACGTATGAATTAACTGCAGTCCCCGGGTAACAGCACGTCACCTAGGTCGGAATTAAAGCGGTGATATCGCTTGAATCGTCTTTCAGGTTTATACCTAGCCTATCTACAACTAGATCGCAAAGCATCTACAGACACACCAGTTTATTCGATATTAAGTAATGACATCCTAAACAGCAAGGATAGCATAACAAGGGCCGAGGCATTTCAGTACCTTCACAGTCCCATAAGAGCACTCCAGGTTACGACCACATGATATGATACCTGAAGTGCAGGAGTCTAGTTGTAAATTCAAGTATACAATTCTGGAGCAGTTAAGCTTAATACATTTCCCTACAGATGGAGAAAACATCATCTGAATGGTGAATTATACAGGTTATGTGTCTGAGACACTGAAAATGTATATGGTCATACAGTGCAACAGGTTACAAAATAATGTTTATGTATACATTCATGAATGGTGTAAATAATTCAATGTCACATATAATTCAAATTTTTGGTATATTGTCCCTTTTACATATCTGAATGTGCAATTTAATGGTTACCCAATGTCTTACTGTAACCATGCATATAATTTCAAATTAGCTGCTCATATACACGTTTACTCTGTACACAACTGTATGTCGTTTGACAACCAGGTCATCACACTGTCTGGTCCAGGGGCTCCTGTGCTCCCCGATGGGCGCCTGACCCTAGGCACTAGGTTGCAAGTCCCAGGGGGTGTAAGTCATACATAAGGGGAGGGTAATTAGGACAAGAAGAAGTTAGCTGGTGTTGTTTATCCCACACCCATCCACGATAAAACATAAATTAATACTGGAGCAATAGGCACAAGATTCATCAGAGAACGGGATTTGAAACCGTGTCAAAGGTGATCCACACATAACTGCGTAATCAAACGTGATAATAGCATTAGCATTTACAAAGAACTTTCTGGTGGGTTACAATGGCAAGGAATATGAACTAATAAGGAAGATAACGAGGACGTTAGCTAATTTAATTGAGGTGAGGGATTATTATTTATGAAAAGTTAACTGAGGACACTAGAAATAAGCAGAATGGTAGAATGCCCTAAATGACACCGAATGCAGTTAAACAGAACGTATTAATCCTCTTAATGATAAGCAGGTTCCATTTGGACCACAATCTTCAGTTTTTAAATAAAGAATACCTGCTAGAAGGTAATACACCTAGGGAATATCAATTTTTACTTGTATTGTATTCCACCCAAAAATTCGATGCCGAGATTTCACCGGAAATATATGTTTTGAGACCCCATGAATAAAAAAAATAAATAAATAAATAAAAAAAAATAAAATAAAAAAAAATAATAAATTAGAAAATGTGTGTGTCAGTCTATGTCTGTCAGTCTGTTGACAGCATAACTCAAAAACGAAAAGTAGGTTAAAAACCAAAGTTTATATATACGTTTAACGTCTTTCAAGGATGCGACACGAAGATTTTGAAGAACATAGCCCCACCCTAAACTGTCCTTTACTTGGAGAATTTTTCGAAAATTTTGATTTTCTTGAAAATGGTTCTAACGATTTTGATTAAAATCTCATATGCTTAAGATATTTGTATGACAAATGAAATCTATATCTTGAATTTTCTGGCTATAGCCTATGTAGTCCTGTTTACCCTGGATGACTTTTGAATAACTCGTACACCGTAAGAGATAGATCAAATCTTACTATAAAAAATGTAGGTCTCGCTAAAACACACAATTTATGTCTAAATATTTTTTTTTTCTGTAGAGTGAACCATTTCGGAGATATTTCTTGTTATTTGTGTGAGTTTCGGAAGGCAAAACTTTCGTGAAATGGAACATCGTTCATTTTTTATGTTAAGCGTGCAAACAGATCGGGATCCCAAAGATTTAAAAGATTTGACTATCGCTCAAAGCCTACTGTATTCTAATGTTCCTCTTACACCTAGAAGGAAATAAGCAATAAGATAATTTGTACAAATGTTTATCTCAACTAACACAAAGAAGATATAGCAATAAGAGTTTGTAAGAATGGTTAATCCAAGAGTAGAGAAAGTCATGTGAGTACAACACATCAGATTTTTTATGTTTAGTAAAGACACTTCAGCTGAGAATTATTAAATAATCTCTGATTTTAATAGTAAATACTAATATAAATATTAGGAGATTCATGCCATTTTGGGACACCCGTGTCATTCCTCTCCTATCTCAATTTCGTGTTTAGGGGTGATCAGACTTTACGGCGACACAGTGCTAAATGAATAGAAAACCCTTGAAGGGTAGGCAAAACGTAGAACAAAATAGGGAATGGGTTAAACTTTGTGTCACCTCCATTGGTAATCGAATATTAGGATGCACTTACTTTATTCCCTCACATCTTTTCGTATTTAATTAATATTTTTCAAGGTTGGCGATAAACATTACAGCATTCTGGCTATCACCCCGTTGCTTTATTTTTACTTCAAAGCATTATGTGTTTGTTAGCTAATTATTCAGTAGCAGAGTTCAATGTTTTATTTCATCTCTAAGTCAGATGGTAGTGCATAAGATTCTCAAGGTTTTGGGTTCGATTCCCACGGTCAACCCTCCTGACCCATGGTTTGTTTCAGTGGGAACTGAATGGCTAGGCGAAAGCTGAGAAGGTTAATTGCATACCCTGAATGTCCCGTCCCTGCATTTCACTTCACTTCTCAGTTTACTTCACCTTTCATCTGTTTGGTTATTTCAGGTTGCGAGTATCAGCGTGAGTCTCGCCTTTGCATGGCAGGGAAAAAGGGTGATTTTTTAAATTGTATCCCCTGGGACGGGGTGCAGTCTCTGAGCTATAACAGGTGCCACCGGGGAGTATCGATCTGCAAAAAAAAAAAAAAAAAAAAAAAAAAAAAAAAAAAAAGACATAAGGAACCTGCCCTCTGCTGTCATAATTCTTGATCGAGCCGTCCTGTGTCTCCTTTCACCTCATCCTTCACTCCAGGGGGTACCCTGTTAGGGGGCACAGTCACAGCCATAAAAGATCTACTTAGGTCAAGTTGCTAAGTACACCCCCCGCCACATACCAGACCATAGTCATTCGGTTTAGTCATTCCTGCTTTAAAATACAAGCCGTGATTCTGGATTAGCTTTCGAAGAGTATTAAAGTTACGCATTATATCAGAAAGACGTCGAGGTTAAGGAGAAAGCTATAGTATTTGAATAAAAATAGAGGACGTTTTACGTACGAATACATTGTAAGTATAATGAAAATGAAAACGATATTTCCTCAGATGAAAATGCTTTAGAAGAAATAGAAGTTTTAGGTGAATAATTTGTTTTTCACAGAAATGGATCGAGTCTTTGAATTCACCCTGTAGTGTGCTCGTCATTCTGAGACTAGATAAAAGTAGCGCATGTAGAGTGCTGAGATTTAAACACGTAAATGTATAACAGCACAGGAATTTCTGTTTACTCTTAAGACTAAAATAATGTATTGAAGTTAAATGTATTTTGTCTACAAAGCATGGTTTTATTTAATTTTGATTGTTAACATTGAATGATCAATGATAGTAAAAGTATTTCGTAATTATTATCATTCTCATTCCTTTAAGTTTTGCGTGAGGTCTAATTGGAGAACCTACCCTCCCCCTTGCGTGATTCTACATCATAGCTTTAGGAAGATAGGCTAATGGTGTTATTCTTCTCAGCAGGTAATCAAACTCCTGACTTTCGTAGAAACCTCGTTTTTGTTTTCGTCATTTAACGCAAGACAAACACACTGTGGGCAGAATTTCACCATCAGAGGACAATATATGACAACAGCTGATTAGAAAAGTCGCATTGCGAATAAATGCGCCAAAATCTAGCGAGGTGTAAACACTCGTGCAAGATTTCGCGTTGTGTAACAGGGAACAATACAAACTACAGTTCTGTATGTAAATAATATTATTTGTTGTGCGCTACAAAAGTAGCATGCAATATAAATTGCACCGTGAACGAACGAGAGTTAGATAGCTAAAGAATACGCAGTGAATGTGGAGTAACTGAGGCTGAGTAATTAATTTCCCGTTACTTTCACAACCGTTATAATAATGTAACGGTTAAAAAGTATTCGTTACCTTCCTTGTTGGCCATCCTTACTTCTGTTTCCAACATTACTGGCCTGCCTCTATTGTGACATCAGCAGGGATATTTGACATTGCAAACATAAATATACATTTGTTATTATTATTGTTGTTTTGGTTGCTGCTGTTGTCAATAGTATTAGTCCTCCGTGGTCTAGGGGTAACATGCTAGCTTCTGGTTCTCGAGGCCGCAGAATCAAACCTGACGGAGGGCGATGCATTTTTTCGGGCGTAAAAACCCTTAGCATGACTTTCTCCGGGAGGGAAGTAAAGCCGCTGGTGCCGTGTCGTAGTTTTACGGTACGCAACAGAACCTCAGCCTGATAGAGGTCTTTCACGCCCAATGCAGAATAGGACACAGAGAGCCATAGCAATGAAATAATCACCATAAATTATTCATCATCATCGTCATCATCATTATTATTATTATTATTATTATTATTATTATTATTATTATTATTATTATTATTATTATTATTATTATTATTATTATTATTATTATTATTAATTATCGTTATTAAATAGCTTTTTAGTGTGTTAAACATCTTCGGTGCCCCTCTCCATCATTCTCTTCTGTTACACTCATCATATTCTATATTCAAGTTGCTCATTCATGTTCCTTCCAAGTTACTTGAGGCCGTCTTCCCTTACGATTCCTTGATGGTAGGTACCCATCCCAATACATTTTCACTTTCTCCACTACGTAGGTATAATACGTAGGGAAAGTACTGTATTCGACCCTAAATTTCGATGTCGAGCTGTCGGAAATATGTTTTGGTGCCACCTGAATCCAAAAAAAAAAAGCATTTAGAAAAAGGTGTGTGTGTGTCTGTGAACAGCATAACTCAAAAACGAAAAGTCGGTTAAAAACCAAATTTTATATTCAAGTTTAGTAAGTTTCAAGGGTGCAACACGAAGATTTTGAAGAATATTCCTCCACCCTAAACTACCCTTTATATGGACATTTTTTGACAATTTTAATTTTCTCAAGAATGTATTAACGATTTTGATTAAAATAAATGCAAGTATTTAAGACATGTTTATGGCAAACAAAATTTATATTTTGAATTTTCTATTTATAGCCTACGTAGTTCTGCTTACTCTTGATGACTTTTGCATAACCGGTGAGCCGTAAGAGATACACCAAATCTTGCCCTACAAAAAATTTGTATCTCGTTAAAACACATAATTTATGTCCTTTTTTTTTTTTTTTTTTTTTTTTTTTCTTTTTCTTTTTTTGAGTGAGCAATTTTGCGGATATTCCTTGTTATTTTTCTGAGTTTTGCAATACTTATACTTTTCCTAAATGGAAGGTCATTATTCTACCTTTTTATGTCTTAGTTGTGCAAAGAGAACGGAATTTCAAGCTCCTCATATAGCGACCACTCCTCTTTCATGACAGTCTAGGACATGATTTGCGGCGAAACGGGAGTAGGAACCGCTAATAGTAACAATCGCACCTAAAATGTAATATTATTTACGGAAGTAAGTGTATGATGTAAAGTTATATATGAGGGTGAGTTTTAGAAACAGCGCTGCACAGAAACTTGATAAACTTCTCCATAGTACCACCAGGAACCCGTAAGTTGTAGGGTATTTGATTTATTTTGTCTCACGCCTAAAGAAACAGAAAGAGATGTTGAAAACAGACGCAGATACACACCCTTCTCTCTCACTGTTACGGGAAAGGTGGAAGAAAATTCTGTCCAATCAGCGTTCGTGTAACAATAAATTCAACATTGATCACAGTTCCGCCGGTGAAAGTTAACAACTTTGGCGTAGAACTTTGGATGCAATAAAACTTCCAGGCAGATTATATCGGATGATGAATGAATGAAATTGTGAAATGATGCTCAAATGAGCTTGGATTCCAAAGAGCTTGAGCTTACCCCACATTTGTCTTCTCAGCATAAGGGAAAATCGCGGGAAAAGCCTTATCTGGATTACACATCCTAACCGAGATTCGAATTCGAGACCTCGTGAATGCGAGACAGACACACCACTCCCACACCACGAGGTGGGTTCCTCTTAATCTTCTGCATAGAATATTGATATGCCTTTTATTATTTCATTTATTTCCAAATTTAACAGTGTCATGCAAGTTTTGGTAATTTGAACGATATGGTAGGATTGTTCTAAATAGATTAAAGCTGCATGTAAACTTTCTTTATATCGACTTGTTTTTTCTATCTCTGATTAAGAATAAATAAAGAATCAATTTCAAACGACTTGCTCAGAATCTTCCTCTTCTAATCCCATTTGATTATAACTTTCATCTAAAAAGAGCTTTATAATTCTACCATATAATCACTTCGTGTTTGTAACGTATTTCCTCTATAACTGGAACGTTTATTTCCTTTCTTGTGAATCGCGGATTGGAATATTTTCTCCATTTAAATATCTCTGCATAGTTAATTGGATCCATGGTTTATTAGTTCAGCTGATAGATCCCTTGCCATTCTTTAAGCATTCAATTTCCTCTATAACAAGTTCTATATTTGCTTGTCTAATTAGTCGTGCTATCTATTTGAAGATCCTATTCTTGTAAACTTAGAAATTCCTGTCTCTTCTCTGTTCGCATAACTTTAAAACAATCTTCTCTCTTATTGATTGTAATGGAGATAGTGTTAACATTTTCATTTGGTCTTTTACCACAAGTTTCTTAAAAGTCGCTATGCTTCTGTGTTTCTCCTTCCTCCAATATGTTACCCCACCATATTACAGTTTTGCTACCATTGTTCATTTTTTCAATTGCTCTCCTCGTTTTAGCTTGTGTCTTTTTATATTCAATTTTATTTTCATTCTTTTTAATGCATCCACTTTAAATATGTATTCTTTTTGTCTAATCTCAATATTTATAAATCTTCTGACACACACACACACACGCACACACACGCGCACGCACACACACACACAATCACACACACCACACATACATGCACACGTACACACACATATGTATATATATAAAAGGAGTTTGCATTTATCCGAAGGGGCAATTCCACGAATCTCGTTACTGACACCAGTGTAACACAATGGCAAAATGCGAAATCCTGTTACTTTTCTATCACTTTATTTTCCTCTAAATTTGACTATAATGCACAATTCCCTTCTCGTTGTTAACACAATTTATAGTATTCTAACACAATTTAAGTATTCTCCGCTGATACAATTCACAATTTTTCTTCTGATAATATTTCTCAGTCTTTCAATGTCTTTCTCCACTTCCACTGTCTCTTATGTCTTTACTATTATGATACAATCACTCGACGACACATACTGTCACCGCGCCCGCCGTATCTAATTGCCGACAACCGCAGTGTCACCCATCGCATTATTGTCGGAACTACCGCAAAGGAGCCGAAGGAAAGAGACGGAGAATGGCCGCATTGTTGGGCGCTTGCCGAAAGAGAGAAAGTGATAGAGGCTTCTAGAACTGTCTGCTTTGTGTTTCACCGCTAAATAAGTGAACGTTCCGGAAGCTTCCAGAATAGTGCCTGGGAGATATAAATAGCGGTAAAGTGTGAGAAGAGTCAGTCAGACGTACGTGAAGCGTTGAGTAGTGCCGACGGAGAACAGTCAGACGTATGTGAAGGTTGAGTAGTCGTGCCGACGGAGACGGACAGACGATGTGGAGAGTTGTGCCGACGGAGAAGAGTTAGTTCTTTGTGTTACGAGTTCGGAGCCGTGCTGTTGGAGAATCGGAAAAGACTTTCTTGCTGTTGCAACGAGTGTACAAGTTACTGTTTACGGAAATAAAAGTGTTTCTTTATCTCGATTACATCTGTCGTATTTACTTTTACACCCAACAAAAGTTACACTGGTGTCAGAAGTGGGATTCGTCGAATTGCTTCTAGTATCGTTACATCGTCGTTAGAAGTTGCAACGTTAGAACCAAGATGGAGGGAGATTCGGAAACCAGGATGATGGCAATGATGAAAGAATTATTTGCCAAAATGGAAACGTCATACGACAACCTCGCTGCCAAAATGGAAACGTCATACGACAACCTCGCTGCCGTGCTGAAAGAGATGAAGACGGCAAACGATAACCTCGCTGCCAAAATGGAAACGTCAAACGACAACCTCGCTGCCGAGCTGAAAGAGATCAAGATGGAACAACTCGGCGAACTGACTGGCGTGACGGAAGACGTGGAAGAACTCGGCGAAAAGGTGGTAGACCTCTGCCAGCACGTGGACGTCGTGGAGGACGACGGGGAACGTCTTGGCGCCCTGGTAGTAAGAGTTGACGAGAGCGTTAAAGTACTGGATGCCAGGGGCAGACGGAATAGCGCGGAGCCGGAGAGGGAGCACCTAGTGGCCGAGGCGACAGTCGCGCCCGTTTCGGATGATATGAGGGAAGACCTGGAACAACTCGGCGAACTGATTGGCGTGAGGGAAGACGTGGAACAACTCGGCGAACTGATTGGCGTGACGGAAGACGTGGAACAACTCGGCGAACTGATTGGCATGACGGAAGACGTGGAACAACTCGGCGAACTGATTGGCGTGACGGAAGACGTGGAAGAACTCGGCGAAAAGGTGGAAGACCTCTGCCAGCATGTGGACGTCGTGGAGGACGACGGGGAACGTCTTGGCGCCCTGGTAGTAAGAGTTGACGAGAGCGTCAAAGTACTGGATGCCAGGGGCAGACGGAATAGCGCGGACCCGGGGAGGAAGCACCTAGTGGCCGAGGCGACAGTTGCGCCCGTTTCAGATAACGAAAGTGTACGTCTCGGGGAAGACAAAGGGGCAGTTCAGGGACGTCGTCGGGGATCCTCTGGAGGAGTGTGTCGGGTACGTAACCAACCAGGATACGACGTGGAGGACGATCAGCAGGGAAGCGCACAAGCAAACGAGCATCACGCGAGAACCGACTTGGCATGTGACATGGGGGGACCGTCGGAGCCATCCAATCACCTGACGCGTAGTGCCGTGAACGGAAGAAGGGTGGACATCATCGTGGACGGCAGGATACAGGAGAGGCCGTGCCGAGCACGAGTGAACACGAGTGCAGCGGTGGACGCGACTCGCGCGGATGTGGTGGGGTTTGTTGCCGGACCCATCGGAAGCAAGGTGGCTGCGAAGGTGCGCCAGAGAGGTCGGCGGACACGGTACCCAATGAGCCGTTTCCAAGTGCGCAGGATGGCCCGTCAACACACCAGGAAGAAGGGCAACTGGACGAGGGCCCGCCAAGACCGGCGGTACTGTTGCAGAATTTCGAAGCAGGATGGCATACGTCGTCCTACCCGGACCAAGGGACACTATCCAACAGCGATACCTAGGATCGTGCCTCCTGGAGAAGAGGTTCGATGGGTTAGTCCACCGGGGCGCAAGGGAGATGCCGCAGTGATAGTGCTGGTCGGGACGACCAGCTCTGAGGAGGGAGCAGTGTCACCGCGCCCGCCGTATCTAATTGCCGACAACCGCAGTGTCACCCATCGCATTATTGTCGGAACTACCGCAAAGGAGCCGAAGGAAAGAGACGGAGAATGGCCGCATTGTTGGGCGCTTGCCGAAAGAGAGAAAGTGATAGAGGCTTCTAGAACTGTCTGCTTTGTGTTTCACCGCTAAATAAGTGAACGTTCCGGAAGCTTCCAGAATAGTGCCTGGGAGATATAAATAGCGGTAAAGTGTGAGAAGAGTCAGTCAGACGTACGTGAAGCGTTGAGTAGTGCCGACGGAGAACAGTCAGACGTATGTGAAGGTTGAGTAGTCGTGCCGACGGAGACGGACAGACGATGTGGAGAGTTGTGCCGACGGAGAAGAGTTAGTTCTTTGTGTTACGAGTTCGGAGCCGTGCTGTTGGAGAATCGGAAAAGACTTTCTTGCTGTTGCAACGAGTGTACAAGTTACTGTTTACGGAAATAAAAGTGTTTCTTTATCTCGATTACATCTGTCGTATTTACTTTTACACCCAACAAAAGTTACTGTACTCGCTGACAGGCTGACCGACTCACTCTCGCAACTAAAACTAACTATACACGACGACTTAACAAGAACAATAGTAATAGCAATAATAGTATTAGTAGTAGTAGTAATAATAATAATAATAGTAATAGTAATAATAATAATAATAATAATAATAATAATAATAATAATAATAATAATAATAATAATAATAATAATAATAATAATAATAATAATAATAATAATAATAATAATAATAATAATAATAATAATAATAATAATAATAATAATAATAATAATAATAATAATAATAATAATGGGTAGGGCCTCGATACATCTTGATACTCGGTGGTGTATCGAGGTTTGTTTAAAAGTTTGAGATAATGCTTCGATACTTCTTCGATACTGTCAAACGTTGAAGTTTTTCTTGTGGGTAACTTTATACTAGACAAGGAATGAAAGGAGTCGGAACTTCACATTATAACCTCACATTTGTTCCCAAAGACTGGATCCGCTCTAAGAAACACTTTCGTATTACTTCACGCAACATCTGCACAGCATATGCATTTGTTATGCAATAACTGCTCAGCTTCAGTAAATTGACTGGCGTTCACTCACAAATAAAACTGAGATGTAGCGTTATTGCAATGAAAGCATTAAACTTATCCATTGGCATATTTTGAATTTAATATTATAGATAAAAAATTGGAACTATTTTCTGCTCTTAGACTGAGCGTTGCGGTCAGGAACCATTCATTAGCTGCAGCCATGTACTAGGGGCTGCCTCTCGCCTTTGTTTACCTCAAGTGTGTTTCTTATTTCGGTAAAACTATATAGCTCTTGATTGACTGAGTTTCTGGCAAGCAAAAGGATGCCACATTCCAGAGATTCTTGTGTCTAAATGAGTAGAGATACTCATAAATGCAGCGATAACTGAGTTGAGAATGAAGCTGATTTAGCTTACGCACTAAATCATGTTTCTGCAATGGCCTGGCTTGGTGACTCACTCTCGGTCATTACATTTACCTACTCTGGTCACCCAAAACCTGTGAATCCAGCAGAATCAAATCAGAACTTAAGACGTGAGATAATACAATGCATGCAAATATTTATTCTTTACTTCCATCTGTTAGTTTGTGTGTGACGACCGTACTTCACAGGTATTCCGTAGAGCTAATATCCATAAATATTTTGTTTTACCAATAAACAACAGTAATTATTCAGTAAAACATGAGTGAAGTGTGCAACTTTTTGGAAGTAGACGTTACTAATAATAGAGCAGTGTGTAAAATGTGCAGAAAGACATTTTCACGCGGTGATGAGGCATGCAATACAAGTAGTTAAAAGAGGCATGTCAATACCAAGTGAAGTTACAAAACCCTTTTTGGAAAAACAATGAATGAGATTCCGGTGGTTGTCAAAGAGTGGTCCACGAAGTCTGAAAAGATGATCAAAAACAAAATTGGTTAAGTGCATTT
>CM060966.1:114992817-115457817 GCA_030765045.1 Tenodera sinensis | reverse complement strand
AGAAGACATCCAGTTTAGATTTGAGAGCTTCAAAATCTGAAAATCTTCCAAAGCCTCCTCTAAAAGTTTATCCAATATGTCACAATACTTATTAATTTGTGTGCTTATGTTAAGGGACTACAAATGTGGAAGTGACCTCGTTTTTTCCGTGGTAAGCAGAGCTGCTGTTACGGGCACCGTGGGCCTCCTAAGCTCCAAAGCGTACGCTCAAGCGCCCTCTTTGACATCACTGGTGTTAAATAAAACAATATACAGCATATTACAGAGTCAAACCGACAAACTTTCAGGAGCTAGCGAGGAGTGTTAGCCCACCCCTTTAATATAGAACATTTGCGGTTGTATTTGAGTTCATGGTTGTTTGTAATAGATCTCGATAAATAACCTATAGTATGCCACTGATAAAACTTCCCTGGGTTGTTGCTACTTGCAGATAATCGTGGCCATGACAAATTCAAACATCCCCTAACATGTAGTTAGACATTAAAAGAAACAAGATACATTAAAATTGAGTTCACTCCAAATTGATAGCGTAATTATTGACAAGAAGATATAAATAATTAAATAAAGAAACAATACTAAGATAGAGAAATAACTGAAATAAGTAATTGGTGTACATTAAGTCAATGTATAATGTAATAACTAAGCCTGAGTTAAAAGATTTGTCTCGAGAAAAAGATTATAGTGGCTTACATGCTAAGGAAAGTCATTAGTAGAGGCCGGGAGACCGCATTAGCTTAAAGCTTCCTGGAATGCAGTTACAGTTAGATTCTACATTCAGGTCGTGCAGACTCACGTAGACAAACATTCTGAAAATTAGAAAGAGAATTGAACTTCTTAGTATCGAGCAGGGCACAGAGTAAAAATTGTTTCATATACGAATAAATACAGATTTATGATTGACCAGTATAAACAGGGACCTTGGTAGGGATAGTGATATGTAGGCGGGACTTAAGGAAAGAGTGTGCATTCTAAATTAGATCATTACTGTGTCTTTAGTGTCATTTCTACATTGTGTATGGTGATAGATTTCCTACGGAAGTAGCGCCAGGGACGCGGCTGAGTTAGAAAGATTTAGCGACTGATATCAGCGAACTTAATAGTAAAAATTTCTGCAATTTGTGGCAACTAACGGTTTGCAAAATTATTATATAGTAAGAATTTAAATCTTTAATTCAAAAGTCGGCAATCCCCTTCAGAGTATTTTAGCCAACATTAAAATGTATCGTCTAACTAAACTGCTGTTATCCTTTCTCACTACACTCACGCACCTGAGACAAAGATATAGCTATACCACCGTACAACTCAACTACAATGCGGATAACACTAAACACTATCACAATTATTGCACTATCAGGGACATAGCTCCTAAACCTAACCTATTCATCTGTATGACAGGGAAAAATTCCAACAGATTGACAGGTGAGTATTCAAATGACTGTCCAACCCCTACAGCTAATTGCTGCCTGTTACTCTGGTGGATATTCTCCAAATGAAAGCGAAGGCATGGGTGGTACACTGGTCCTTGCTGATATAGCATTTTTCAGAGAAAGGAAAGCTCATAACTTTGAAAATACAGGAATAGATTTAGTATAATACTGAATCGAACTACTGCCAACCTCAAAAGCGGATTTGCTAGTAGGTGACAGACTAGCCCGTAAAACCTACTTTGCAAATCTTATTTTAAAACAGTACTTTCCAGGTTAAATGTATCGTACTGCATTTCCTAATACAAATTGTGTTGTAAAACTGACAACGAGGAAATGTGAAACACTTCTTTTAGGCACTAAAACACCTTATACTTATATGTTCACGTGAGATACAACGGCATCTCCAACGGTTTACCTATCTGCAAGATAAGACCTGTATCGCTAACTTAAGAACCTAATGAACACCAATTAAATCCCTATCTTTACCTGGGGTATTTTCTAAGAACATGTGCCGGTATTGATCTCAGTTGAACAGACGGAGTGTCAACCATAAGTAACTAGAAAGCACTATAAAATGGGGTAAATGTACCACAATTGGCTTTTGGTGAATCCCAACAACACGCGTTCTCTATTCAAGCAAACTACCTTTATTATTTATTGTGAAAATGAATATTCTGTTCAATTCAATAAATAAGCTTCGTAAGTGTAAATTGCGGCGCATTGTTATGGTAGATTCGTTAATATTGTGACGTTGGCTGCGGCGAGCAATTAACAACGGTCCAGGTCAAGCTACCTCTCACTACATACCAGGCGCGGTGCGTATCAAAGGCGCTCAAGGTCAGGCTGCCTCACATGAACACGTTTGTGAACACGTGCCAACATTCAGAGCGGCCAGACAAAAGGGTTTTCGAGGTTATTCGCGAAGTATCCGGTAGTCGATGTATTTGTACAAGTTCCAGAAAAGGTGTAGTTCGAGAAAGGTCCTATTACGTCATCCTTGCTACATAAGGAGGCGAGGTAACAAAAGTAGTTAGTTGTTACAGATATGAGTCGTCGCAGCAGTCAGTTTTAGTGTGTGTGTGTGTGTGTGTGTGTGTGTGTGTGTGTGTGTGTGTGTGTGTGTGTGTGTGTGTGTGTGTGTGTGTGTGTGTGTGTGTGTGTGTGTGTGTGTAAGCTGCGTGTATACGGCCGCGTGGAAAGGAAGATAGCGAAGCAGTAAATGAGTGTCAAGTGATTGTATCGTTAAAGTCAGTTGTTTGAGAGACAGAGAACGTGAAGAAAGACAGAAAGGAATGAATCAAAGATTGCGAGAGGAAAACAATGTGAGTTGTAACATCACGAACGACTGAAGACGTGTTAACATCAGTAAAAGAGAACTTTCTTGTGAATTCAATTAGAAGTAGAATAAAATGACAGAAAAGAACTGGACTGAACTTTTGTCATTTTGGCACAATATTATTGGTCTCCCATTACTGTGTTATGATGGCGTATAATGCATGCACTTCCTATATAACAAAAGTTTATTAAGAAGGCGCATGTTATGTGGGGAGTGTGATGCCGCCCTTCACCCCGTTACGAAACGGCATCGCAGATACGAGCTATTTTCATGTAGGCAAAGGCATGAACAGTTTCCGGAGTCCGTGACAAAGAGTATTGGTTCGAGAACTCTAGGTTACCACCTGCCCAAGTACTCCTAGTTACACTCAGCTATGTCCATGCATTTTCGTACTAGCACACCGTTATCCATTGGTCTATTGGAGGTACGAGCATACGCCACAAAACAATAGCTGATTGCTCAGCTATTCTCGGGAGCTGTGCATATCCTCTTTGGACAACAAATACATCAATAAGGGCAAAATAGGCGGTGCCAACCATGCAAAAATGGAATGAATGCAAAATCGAAAGGTGGAAATATCGCAGCCGCGTCGAAACTAGATCCTCGGAATGATCGATGTGGCTACCAATGAAATGCGGATGACAATATGTCCCAATAATCGCAGAGGTGGTGTCACCCTCTGAACAGCATGTAGAGTATGCCAGCACAGACCATACCGACTGCAGGGATGGATACAACAGCTTCATGGTAGGGGTTTTGCTGCCCACTTAACTTTAAACCACAGCCTGCATTTCGTGGACCCAAAAACAAATGTCCACACAAACAAATGCGTCACGCTGAAGATCTTTCCAGCATCGCCTATCAAGGGGTGGCATCAGGCAGACTCAAATGGCTGAGTGCTTATGGCGCCAAGACTGCAAAAACAGGAAAGCTAATCCGTTTCAAGGCTGTTTGATTTTATTTAAAATATCATGTGCTTAAACAATTTTCATAATAAACAAAATGTAGTCTATCTTTAGTTTTCTGGAAGCAGCCTATGAAGTCCTCATTATTCTGAACGACATTTGTATAAATGACATAGTTACCAATGCAGAGCCGTGAGCAGGCTGCGCTCAGAGAATACCAATCGTCAGCCCTGTACTAAGGGTAGGTAACTACAAAAGTTGTCCGCAGTACCATGGTGGATATGAAAATAAGTAGAATATGAATTTAAAAAATCTGGTGTGTTGCACTCACATTACCTTTTCTATTCTTGTACTAACCATTCTTACAAACTCAAATCTTCTTCCTGTGAGTTGAGATAAACATTTGTAGAAATTATCTTTTTGCTCATTTGCTTGTAGGTGCAAGGGGAATATGGGAATATAGTAAGGCTTTGAGCAATAGTCAAATCTTTTAGCTTTCAAATTTCGTTCTCTTTGCACGGCTAACATATAAAAAATGCATAGCGATGTTCCATTTGACGAAAGTTTAAGCATTCACAATTCACACAAATACCAAAGAATATCTCCGAAATGATTCATTCTACAAAAAAAAAGATTTATTTAGACATGCATTGTGTGTTTTAGCAAAATCTACATTTTTTGTATAGTAAGATTTGGTCTATCTCTTACGGTTTAGCAGTTTTACAAAAGTCATCCAGATAAACAGGACTACATAGGCTATAGCCAGAACGTTCAAAATATACGTTTCATTTTCCATAAAAATATCTTAAATATATGGCCTTTTAATCAAAATCGTTAACGCCATTTTCGAGAATGTAAAAATTTTCTAAAAGGCTTCCATGTAAAGGGTAATTAAGGATGGAGGAATTTTCTTCAAAATCTTCGTGTTGCATCCTTAAAATAGGTTAAACTTAAATACCAACTTTGGTTTTTAACAGACTTTTCGTTTTTGATTTATACTGTGCACGGTCTAAGAGAAACACAGACACACACACACACACACACACACACACACACACACACACACACACACACACACACACACACACACACACACACACACACAAACACACATGCGCGCGCGGATCTTTTTCTAAAAATACTTTTTCTTTTGGATTCAGGGGGCCTCAGAACATAAATATTCCCGCTGAAATCTCGACATCGAATTTTTAGGTGAAATACAATACGTCGTCTACTTTACTATACGTAGTAGAGTACGTTTATTATCTAGGGATTACCCAAACGCGTTTGAAATGTGCAATAGCGGCCATTTTTTCAACATCCGCACAATACTTCAATTCTACAGCATGATGAATGAAGTGACTCATTAACCAGGTCTACAGGGACGATAAATAAAGCAGTGATGATAACTGATTTTAAGCCGGAATCTATAAAGTCAGAAAACAATTTGTCTAGGTTAGTTTGTTTATAAGGAAATAAATGTATAGCCGTGTTTCTTCACTGCAACTTAAGCGCCTTACAGCGCTTTTCTAGGTCTACCTTGGGTCTAGCCATTTCTATTATAGCATAAATGACCTTCAAAGTAAGATAAATGAGAGCTTAACCTAGATACTATCAGTCCAAGGCTAAGTTATGGCGTTTTTCCTCTACAGCTGTATATTCACATTCACTCGTTCAGGGTTAGTTTAGCACAGGTTCAGTAATGCTGCGTGTATCGCACTTTTGATAGCCAGAGTGCAATGTTCTGAAGAACTAAACAATATCCCTAAACTAATTAGCAATCAATAGAATTACGATTATATAACCACTTTCGTTCTACGTGGCTGCTTTTGGTGAGTGATAAGCGTATACGGGCACCTGGTGCTGCGTTGCCAAATGTCTTCCGAGTCACCCAAATGCTACGTAAGCACCTCAGGCACGAAGCTGAATGAGCTTTGCTTATTTTGCTGACGGGCGGAATGGGATAATACTCTATGTAGCCAAAGCAGGAGAGACAAATGCGCATCAGTTGCTGCTGTTCCCACACCTCCGGTAATTATCGATAAAGTTGTGCAGTTATGTTTGTTATTATGAGTTATGAATGTTTCTTATAGCCTCTAAAATATACACGCTAAATAGACATATTGGGGAATAGCGTAAGCTAGCAAGCATAAACATGCAAAATAATAATAACAGTAATAGTTATAATAATAATAATAATAATAATAATAATAATAATAATAATAATAATAATAATAATAATAATAATAATAATAATAATAATAATAATAATAATAATAATAATAATAATAATAATAATAATAATAATAATAATAATAATAATAATAATAATAATAATAATAATAATAATAATAATAATAATAATAATAATAATAATAATAATAATAATAATAATAATAATAATAATAATAATAATAATAATAATAATAATAATAATAATAATAATAATAATAATAATAATAATAATAATAATAATAATAATAATAATAATAATAATAATAATAATAATAATAATAATAATAATAATAATAATAATAATAATAATAATAATAATAATAATAATAATAATAATAATAATAATAATAATAATAATAATAATAATAATAATAATAATAATAATAATAATAATAATAATAATAATAAAAGTTAGGTAGGAAAACAAGCTTGTCTAAGAATGATTTGTAGAAATGTATAAAAAATCTGATGTGTACATTCAAATAACTTTTTACCTTTTACTTCATTTTAATCGAATAAACATTTGTACACATTAGTTACATATTTCCTTGTAGGCACACGGGAATAGCGGAATACAGTAGGCCTAACGATTTTTTAAATCTTTAAAGAGCTGGTTGCTATGTGATGGCTTTGAAAGTGCGTTCCCTTTGCGTGGCCAAAGGATAAAAACATTAATAACGACTTCCCATTTCCGAAAAGTGTAAGTATTGGGAAATTGAAACAATAAGGAATATCTCTAAAATGGTTCACTCAAAAATAAAAAATAAAGAAAAAAATGGAAAGTATTTGACAGGAATTGTGTTTCAACGTGATCTACTTTTTTTTTTTTTTTTTTTTTTTTTTTTTTTTTTTTTTGTGGTAAGATTTTGTCTATCTCTTACGGCTTACCAGTTGTTTTAATATCGCCCAGAATGAAGAGGATTTCTGAAAGCATTATTGGAAAATTCATGACATACATTCGTCATGAGAATATTTTTAACATGTGGTATTTTAATCAAAGTCATTAAAGTCATTTTTTGGGAAAACCCAAATTTTTGAAAAATGTTCCATGTAGAGAGTAGTCTGATGTGGAAGGATTTTCTACAAAATCTGTGTTTAACGACTTTTCAATCTTGAATTATGGTGTTCATGGACACACAGACTTTTTCAAAAATACTTTATTGGATTCGCGAGTCCATGAACTTCCAGCGAAATCTCGATATCGAATTCCTTACTATACGCAGTAGAGGAAGTAGTAAATAACACTAGCAAGAGAAACTCATAATGTAACCCATTTTTTCTTTTTTCTTATTTTCTTTTTCCTTGCTTTTTCGCTTGCTTCCTGTTAATCATGATGAATATTCGCTAGAAATGGCTTCAACGCAAGTTTTGTTGGTGTACCTTAAGAGAATACAGGAGGCTGGAATGACAGTGAACAATATTGATACTTAATGCTACTTTTTGTAGGAACTGACGACAAAAAATAACAACTATTCAGTATTTGAAAATGCTCTTATTGATATAAGTAATGAGAGCTTGATAAAAGAGTCTAATACCTCTGAAAAAACGCATAAATTGCTGCACCTTATAACGAGCTTTCGAGTTTTCCTGTCGTAAAATGTTCTGTCTTAATGGTTGCTAATTTACAGAACATTCAACCAGAATGAGAACCACGAGTACTTACTGATAGTTTAGATGTACGAGTACGTTTTATATGTCAATCCTTTGTCTCAAAATTAATGTTTCAGATAATTTTGTTCAAAATTATTAGTTGTTTTCTAGAACATAGAAAATAACCAAATAATTCTTATATAATGGACAGCTGGGTTGAGGGGAATTATTTAAAATTATTTACCCTACATCATTAATTTTATCCAGTCTAAATTATGAAATTGTCTTATGTTACGAGCGTTTTGACTTATACTGTTCACAGCAAGGCCGTAGTGTCATTGGATGTGAGAGATGTATTACATACCCTGTAATTTTCCCCAAACTGGTTGTCAAATTTGTGTTCGTTATAATTTTGTGGTACATAATCGTTTTAATGTCATAAAAAATCAAGCTTTTCTAAATATTACGATTTGTATTCGCCCATTCTGCAATAGCTTGGTGGCAGTATGTTTGAAAACTAAGCTTGGGTCAACGGCATCTGTAGTCAGCTGCAGGAAACTGGTGTTGTGCGCCTGATCCAAGGTATGTACCGAGGTAGATTACATCTCATGTTAAGAATCGCGCTAATATTATTGCATTTACAGTTGCGAATAGAGAGTAATTCGCGATTGATTTGTTTCTTATATGTGTGTCCCTCAGTAGTGAACATTTGAGCACCTGGTACTTACTATTTAAGCAAATGTAGGTGAAGATTTGCGCGATTCTTGGACGAAGGTATGTGCACATCCGAGAGGTCACGAAATGAATCAAAGCTACATTAGTAAACAAAACTTCGTTTTCGTGCCGTTGGTGCAACAAAGATAGAAATAAACTGTTGCTTTATCGATAAACTCGAAGTAAACAGCTTCCAAACATAAAAATTTATCTAAAAAGTCATATATAATTAAAGCAGTACCTCCAAAGCCCGCACTCAGTATTACGCCGAACATTAAAGGAATGTATAAGACATTTCAACATCAAAGTTTATGAAAGTGAATCCTGGCTTTGCTATAATATGTAAGTTAAAACAAATGTTATATTGATCTTCGTTTTTCAAAAGAAAAGTGAGTATGTAATTCTAGCGGCTATGAAGATTTAAGTAACATTTATAAGACAGCCAAAAACACAACTATTCTTGTAATTACTCAATATATGAAAAACAACTATAATGATCGGGATAAATCCAGCTATAGAATTTTCATTGAATAATCAGTATAAGCTCTCAGTTGAGCAGCATAACAATGAAGTGAAAGAGAACAAGGCTTTACTATCTCATTTTGTACGGGTTGTATGTTTCTAGGAAAACAGGCACCTTATTTCAATGATCACAATGAGAATGAACAATCTTCAGAGACAGTTATTTAAGAGGTAGAACCGAAACTGAAAATTTCAATGCCACAGATGGGACTTGAACCACAGACCCTCAGCTTACCAGGAGGGTGCTCTAAACGGCTTGTGTGTTTAAAAACACAAACAGTAAGTTTGTTGGCATAAATATATAATAAAGACAGTTAATATATTGAAAATTTAAATGGACAAGCATAATATGACACTTCTTTGAAAGAGCGCTTGGAAAAGTGGACTGTTTTTCGTGCAACTCCACGTGATCTTGAGAATGACTTAATTTCAAGTGTAAGTGCCGTGACACATGGACTTAAGAAAGAAATGTCTGAGGTCTTCCAGTGGCGAAGAGGGGTGTCTGAGAGTCTTCGGTTACCCAAACTAAATACAGATAAATTATATGGTATATATTGGATGTAAAAGCAAGAAAACAGTGTTTAAAAGTCGTCAATAAGTTGCTTGTACCCTGCTAATGCGACTTATAACAGCATACAAATTTAGGAGTCTGGAGAACGCCAGACTCGCACTGGCTGTTACGAGGTAGGAGCATACTAGGCGTTACTAAGCAACCGCCTCTCTCCAAGCCACGTTACACTAGGCATTCTTGGAGTCTAGACTCCGGCTTCCTGCAGCGTGGAATTGTGGATTACAAGGCGTGTTCGTTGTCGTATTTTATTGTGCTGCGAATTCAAAGTATTTGCAGTTTTTCCTACATTCTGTGCCTTTCTCTTATACTTTACAACTAGTGGGATTTAGATTTGGTTATTCATTTTATTAAAGCAGCATTATCGTCCCTTTCTTTCGAAGAGAAATGTGCTCCAAAGAATAAAGAGACAGACACCACATCTGAATATTGTACAGAAGGATGGAAGCCAAGTAAGAACTTTCCAGTCCTAGCTCATAGTAACTAGAACGAACTGTAAAGTATACTGTTATGCTTGCATATTATTTGGAGGAGAAATTGAATGAGATGAGATTGGCACAAGTTGCGTAAATTTTTTTCATAGAAGTGCATGTAAACATCAAGTTTCCAAGAGAGTATACCTATTGGACAGCGAGGGTTTTAATCTTCTTAGAAAATGTGGAATCAATCATGCCTTATCAGAAGCAGCATAACGAATCATTAAGTCGCAATAAACGATTTATTGAAGATTAATGAGAACTTACATTTGTGGGCAGGATATGAATGAAGACTCTGCTAATAAAAACAATTATCTTGAATTGCTTGGGTACGAAGAAGAGAGAATTTGGAATCCTCTGAGGATTTAAAGGAACCTCAAGTAATATTCAAAATTATCTTATTGAATGTAGAAATGAAGAATAAAGAAATTAGGAAATAAATCTCATCTTGTGGAATTTAAGCATGTTTGCTATAGACAGAATCAGAGCTTCAGGGACCATGTCAGTGATGTATTTGCTGCCAGAAAAGAATGGTGTAGAGTTAATCTTAAAAAAAAACTTAATAAATAAACTAAGGTAAGTCTCAGACTCCTCAGTTAGTTACGGCTGGCTTCGCTACTGATGTCTTTTTTGTTTCATTAATATTAGATGAAACTCCTAACATTACTACGTAACATAAATGCTGACGGAAATGTTGAAGAGAGCCTTATTTGCTCTACAGATCCAATTTCTGACAGAAAATCAGATTTTCTTTTGAATCATGCTCTCATTGTTGTTGAATATTTCTTTCAGACAGTGATAAAAGATGAAAACTCCGAAGGACAATTCAGTTTAAGTTGGGTCACATTTTAACGAATTTTACAATATTCGATGAGTTCCATATCTGAGTCTGATAGATAGCCAGTCTACGCCACCGGTTCACTAACATACAGTTGGACAAACAGGCACATTTTCGTAAACCGCAAAACATGTAATTAACTGTCAATTCAGTTTTGCAGCATTCCACGTGTGCGCACAGCGAAATGTGCATTGCAATTACATATTTCTACAAATGTTTATCTCCATTAAAATGAAATAGATAAAAAAAATCTGATGTGTTGCACTCACATGACCTTCTCTACTCTTGTAGTAACTATTCTTACAAACTCGCATTCCTCTATCTTCTCCATGTTAGTTGAGATAAACATTTGTAGAAATTATCTCACTGCTTATTTCCTTGTAGGTGCAAGGGGAATATGGGAATAAGTAGGCCTTGAGCGATAGTCAAATCCTCTAAAGCTGGTCGCCATATGAAAGCTTTGAAATTCCGTTCTCTGTGCACGGCCAAGTGATAAGAATGTGAATAACGAGCTTCCATTTGAGAAAAATGTAAGTATTGCAAAACTCACACAAATAACAAGGAATATCCCCAAAATGGTGCACAGCACAAAAAGTTGCATTTCGACATAACCTGTAGATTTTAACTAGATCTACATTTTTGTACACCTAGTAAGATTTTGTCTATCTCTGTACGGTTTACCAGTTATGCTAGAGTCATCAGGATGAAGAGGACTTCTGAGGACATTCCCAGAAAATTCAAGATATACATTCGTCATGGAAATATTTTAAACATGTGATATTTTAATCAAAATCCTTAGAGCGATTTAAGTCTGGTACGGGATGCAGCCAGCCTCGTTAGGCCCTTGAGGGGCCAATTGAGTAGCTATTCTGATAGACGGTAGCGTCCCTAAAAGGTCAAGTAGTCGCCATACGGTCGGGGTGTCGACGCGCTAATCCCCGCCATCCCCAACCTGCACTCCTCCGTGGCCTTGACTGCGGCTGAAGGACGCAACGGCCTGGCGATAAGGTAACCTCTGAATAGAGAAGACACCCTAGGGGAAGAAAGTGTTCCATGCAAAGGGTAGTTTAGGATGGAGGAATTTTCTTCAAAATCTTCGTGTCACATCCTTGAAAGATATTAAACTTAAATGCCAACTTTAGGTTTTAACCGACTTTTTGTTTTTGAGTTATGTTTCACACACACACACACACACACACACACACACACACACACACACACACACACACACACACACACACACACACACACACACACACACACACAAACACACACACACATGGACCTTTTTCTAAAAATGCTTCTTTTGGATTCAGTGGGCCTCAAAACATATATTTCTGGTGAAATCTCGACATCGAAATTTTGGGTCGATGCGTAGTAGAGAAAGTAATAAGCTTTGGTGAGCATAGTCTGTAGAAGTTGTATAAACAAAGCAGTTTTAATAGTTCAGTGTTCATACACAACTACTATAATAGATAAGTACTAGTAAATAAAGTACAAATTGAGAATAATCAGTACTAATCTACACTGTATACGGTTTCGGCTAAAGAATGAATTAATTTATCTATTGAGTCCTTTTAAGGGCACGACCTGTTATAAAAGGAGAGACTCATGAATTCTCCATTGATTAACCATTCCAAACGAGCTAACGTACTGTCGGCTGGCTTATCGCCATATCTTATGTCGTATTTAATGCTGTAGTTCTGTCTTTTGCTATCTTGGTTCTGCCTCTTTAACTAATCTTCGTTTGGTCCCGTGTAGCTGTAAATCTGCAACACTTTAACTAACGGTATTTTGTGATAGGCCACATCCTAGTTCCTTCCACTACCTTGGCTTTCCTTGATTACTGTTTGCCTGCCGTTTTCACAAACATCCACTGATTTCTTCTTCCAATATATGGGTCCCATATTGGTCACGTGCGTCCATCTTTTCTTGACACGGGTCTCGCCAATTTCCATTTCATCTGCCACGTCGATGTTTTAGTCATCCTTTTATGTTCCATTGATATGCAGCCTTTAACATCGAAGGTCATATCGGCGGCTTTTAACCTATGAAACAATTGTTCAACAGCAATGATGTTCACTCGCTTACGTAATTGGACCCTGGTCCCTTTGCGCAGCAGGCAGTTGATCTACCAATTGAGCTACATTCTTTGTAGTTGGTGTTAGATGTATTTTCCCTTCTTGTGGTTTTCTCGGCGTCTGACATGTTAATATTGTAAATTTCTTGGCAGAGAGAGAGAGAGAGAGAATCCATGATTGGCATCCAGTGAGAATTTCTGGAAAGTTGCAGGACTCCAGAGTCTCAAACCTTAGTTTGCCATTGATTGATTTGTCCAACAATATGAACTTTAGGCTCCAAAAGTATTCCAAGCTCATGAAATCCTGTCTTACGAGTCTAGAGGTTGACAATCTGAAGGCTAAGTATTTCTCAGACATTTTGTACTGGGGATTGAGTCATTTGTCATTATTTTATGTTTGTGTTGTTCATCGTCAGAGCTTTGGCTTTGCTCTTTGTGTGAAGGTCCTTTATCATCTCTTGGAGTGTTTGTGCTGATTTGGCGAACAGTGTCATCTGCAAAGCGGAGATTTGTTAGTCTGTTGATATTTATGTCATGTTATTTGTTCAATCTCAAACTTCGGATAGCTTCCTCCAAGTGATGTGAATAGTAATGACTACATAGCGTATTTCTTGGGGTTATATCAAAGCTTCTCCCCTGCTCTTAATTTTCTGCGGGGGATTTTTCATACGACAGTAAATCTATTGACATAAAACAAAGCATCATTAAGTGTTATTATCCTCGGCTGAGTTCAAACTCGAACACAGAAAGTCATCAATAAGTTCGTGTTATTAACCATTTTCAAAAGATTTGCTTCTCCAAGTTTAAAGTTTACCACTTTTATCAATATACTTAGAACAACTAGTGCCCATTCTTTTCACATAAATTAATATCGAATAACAAAGTGAAAAGCGAACTTGGTGCAATTCATAAAATTAACAGTAAAGTCTCTTATGGAGGAAAAAAAACTGTTCTCTCGTTTTTCCCGAGATAATAAATGCTTTTCTGTCCACGGTGCTTCTAACTTCGACTATAGTAAAGGGAAAAGAGAGTGCTGTAGATACATAAATGATCGCACCGATACGTAAACCAGTTTCCTCACTCCGTTGTGATAATTTTGCTTTACTGAGGAACACGGCTGTATGGGTAATTTTAATAGTTGCTGTTGTAATAGAGTTGTCTGTCACTAATCGTCCCATGTGATCGGAAAATATAAAATTACTTTGGAAAACCGTGCTATTGTAGTGTATTAACTTCCCTCTACCCTTTTTATAGAAAGTATACAGCTGACCACGTCCATTCTCACACTTTTCTCTCCCATCTGCTAATTTCCTTGCGCAGCCGAATGCTGTGATTGGAAGTTGTTATACATTCAACGGTTAAAATTAATTTTGAAAGCATGCAGTGGTGAACCGTAGATATTTCTGACTGTAGGAAGTAAGTATAAATCTACCAGCTGAGGAAAAGAATTGCAAAAGTTCCTGTGAGTGTCCCTTGAGTGCAAAAATAGAGGCAAATTGCTTTACAAGAGCTGTTCTCTGTATATAACCATCTATTCCAACATTCGAATTAGATTTTTGCATGCAAGCCATATGAATTTAAATATGTATGCGTTTCCTTTATTGAATTTCTGGGAACTAATTCGCATTACTCCTTGAACATAACAAAGCGTTTGTGGTTTCTAATGTTTGGATGGTTGTTTATGTATTCCGACTGACACTAATTGACCACTCTGGTATATGTGTAATATAAAATGTGCACTTGAAATATAAATACATCATATTAAAGCTCATTTAGCTCATTTGTTGCACACAACTATGTAGTGCAATCTTATTCACCTTATATTTTCGCTGAAACTTAACTGCGAAAGGACCCCCAAATAAAACATGCATTCCCTCAGCGAACGCCCGTTGTCACTAAAGTAGAGCAACGAATAACTGATGCTAGAGTCATGTATGAATACACAGATAACACCGGAAACAGGATGTGCGCTGCAATCAAGATCCCCTAGGAAATTCCCAATTGAAAACATTTCCGGTTCTGAACTTTTGATATTGTATCATAAGGAATATGAGGAATATTCCTGATTTTCTCACCCCTACCTTTGGGGTGAAGTAACTACCGTCCTTCACTGCACTGAAACAATCCCTTTAACTGCAGCTAATATAGTGCATTTGCTTTAAGTTGAACCACATAAAGTAGAGAGAATCACATTCCACACCTTAGTTGGTAATCCTTAACTGCCTAATCTCGAAAACCTTCACTATTGAAACTTACTTTTTAAAATTTGGATTGCAAAGGTTTTCCTCATTTCCTAACATCCACACGAAAGCCAGCAAGGAAACTAAATATATCAGACTATTTCCCATGTTTCACTGAAAAAAGTGCAACTGGTCACGATAGTATTGTTACTAGGCAGTGAAGGTTGACTGTGACAGGATTTTTCAGCACTCTGAACGTCATCAGCGCACCCCATCTCCTAGGCCCGTAAGGTAGCAGAGAAAGGTCGTGTTCCAAGTTAAACCTTGCAGATTTATAGCTTTGCAGATTTACAAAATGTACAGTAGGAACCGTATTAGCCCAAAAATTAGTCGCCACCGCATATAAGCTATAGCCTTAATTTCGAGGACGAAATAAACAAATATTTTGCGCGCAAATAAGCCGCAAATTGGTTGAAAGGAGAAAAATTACCAGAAATTTACATGTAAGACATATGTACCGTAAACATTTATTCTAACATATAATGCAATATATTGTCATCAAACATACCAGGACCATATTTTAGCACAACGCACAACTGTTACTGTTAGTTTGAAGCTTCTATCATAATTGCGCTGAATTCCTTGGCTTGATGGTGCTTTTCCTTCTTAATGGTCGTTCACATGGATATAAATGAGCAGTATTCATGATGGGCGCGATAACATACTGCTAGTGATGAGCAGCCAGTTGAAATTGAATTATAAGCTAACGAAACAATAGAGGCAGACCTACATAATATTGACGCCAATAAAATACCCTTAAAGTTTGCATCGTTGACGCCAGTTTGTTACAGATGCTGGTGCTCCTGTTGCGAATGGGCATAGTTTTTACAGCAAGGGTATGTAAAAAGACAAGGTAGCGGATATAAGCCACACGATAACTTTTTGAGGGTGAAATTTGGATAAAAAGTGCGGCTTATTTTCTGACCAATAGGGTACTTGGGGTCATGTTTTTGCAATGTCATAGTTTTGCAATGTGAATGTTAGCGATAAATCAGTAAAATTAAACACTGAGGTAAAGTGATTTTGTAAATTTTTTTAAAATATACCTACCTACTGCTGAATAATATTAGTAATAGGGAAATTCTTGTAACGGGAGTTTTTAATTACGGAACAAAGTACCTAGTTTAATAAGTATCTATATTGAGTAGAACATATACTTAATGATTAAGAACTAGAATATGTAACTTAAACTTACAAAACCATAATTAACTTTAATTTACTAAACTTAATCTTGAAATTTGATTTTCTTTCTTTTCTTTGTAAAACTTTTAATTCTGAATGTATAACGTTTTTCTTTGGGGAACCTAAATTGATATAGAATTCCTTTGCTTTTTTTTTAAGATACTGAATTTTTAACCAAAATTGTAAAACTAAATCCTACATAAACAAAGTAATTCATGGGAATAAATGTTTTAATTGTCACTGCTGGCTGCCGACAGTTTTTACAAGTAATATAATTTCCATACTTTTATTATAATTAGGGATACTGGGATAGGTAGTTAAGGGTAGCTGGTAGAGCCTTCAACAGTAAAAATAAATGGATTGATAAATAAATAAACATAAGGTAATTGTAACGAGTAAAATTTACAATATAATAGAAAAAATCTTCATAATTAAAATATATAATAATGTACAATTAGTTTATGCGCCAAGTTGTACGCTTTAGAAAACTACTTGTTTTGTGTAATATTTGCACGTTTTCTGTAATTTATCATAAACAGGTTTTTCTTGATATAATATTTTTCCTTTCTCACTGTAGAGCTTTCCTTGGCTCGTGTTAAACTGCAGTCAATGCCACACACAGAACTTGCTCTCCTTTATTGTCTCTTTGAAAGCAAAAACCACCTTCTGTGTTAGTCATCTGTAAAGCATTAGCATGTGCAATGTTGAAGAAATTGTCAAGTTTTGAGACGAAAAGTTCTTTCTCTTACAGTTGTAATTTTCTGTTTTTCCTGTATTTTTTTTTTTTTTTTTTTCCAAGTCTCTCTATTCGGAATGTAATGATTATGACGTTGACGTACGATGCTGAGAATCTCTTGTAAGTACCTATATGTGACTTATACCAAAGAAACTGTAGCGTCATGCATTATCATCTTCATCTTCACTCCAGGGATTAGGCTGATGGCCTCTTCCGTCCTCACTCAATTATTCCCACCTCTTCCTTGGGCGTCCACGATCTCTTTCACCTTGAGGTTTAGATATAACCACATACGATCCTGGGTATTTTATCCTCGTTCATTCTTTCTATACGTTCCTTTCAACTGTTCTTATTTTCTTCATTTTGTCATTTAAATAAAAAATCTTTAATTATTCACGTATATCTACATTTCTTATTATATCTCTTCTTATACATAAGAAACATTGCGCAGAAATCTCATTTCTGCACTCTGTACCTTACTTCTGTCCTTCTGTTTTAAAATTCATTATTCAATTCCATATAACAAAACTGGAACTGCCATTACCTTATATAACATCAGTTTTGTTTCCTTTCGCGTCTTATTCTTCAAAGTTTTATTTATCGTTCCACAAATTTGTTGAAATTTATTGACTTTATGTTCTGCATAATTATTTCTATCTACATTTATGTCGAAACCTAAATGTCTCAAGTACAAGACCTATTCCAAAGATATTCCTTCTATATTAACCTTAGAACGGGCAGGATATTTCCCGTGGCGTGCCTTTATTTCAGTTTTTCCTTTTGATATTCTTAAATTATACTCCTTACTTATTGTATGCAATTTAAACATCACTCATTGTAGATTTTCTTCACTATTCTGTGTGACCACAATATCATCAGCATATAGTAACATATTTATAAATGTATTTTTCGTAGTTTTATCCCTGAGTTAGCTTCTTGTTGCCATTTTTAATCAGATCATCTAAATAAATGTTGAAGAGTGTTGGAGACAGGCTGCAACCTTGTCTAACTTCCTGATTATGTATGTATTCCATTTAGATTTGTAACTATAACTATTCATTCGTTGTCTTTCTTGCAATTTCTCACAAACTTAAGTACACATTTCTGGTATTCTAGAACAGTCAGTGACAAAATGACAATGGATACATCCCACTCCTGGCACTAGTGACAAATGCCAAGCCCAATTACTTTTTCTGTCACAATATTTCTCTTCAAGGGCCTCCTACCAATTATGGTAGGGTTAGCTCAGGGGAGGCCACGTGGCCAGAACGCACCAGGGTAGATTGGGCCTATGCTACAACGGTATGGGACCCAAGACGAGGGAAAAGGAAGAGATGACGCCCACGGCAGAGATGATCATTGAACCAATTAATTTAAACTATGCAGTAGGGAGAAAGTAATAATACAGAGACTTTAACAAAAGTGTCCCTTTATGACAAAGTCTAAATGGGTCAAAGAGAGACTCAAAGCAGCCGTCAACGTGTACATGACGGCATGTGTGTGGACGTGCGTTTGGCATGTCGTGGAAAATCTCCAGATATTGTTATCAACGAAGGAACGCTTAGACACTTATGACGATATATGCGAATAGAGGAATATGGTGGCATCGATGTTTACAACCATCGAATCGGATAAATACGAGTTCGAGCACCTGTAGCTCGCAAGAAGATGCGTGATTGGGGGAAAGACGTGCGTGCTGAGTGTTAGGCTTTAGCAGTGGTAAACAGGCCAAGGTAGTAATAAATATAACAGTATTAAAGGTCGCAAGAATTTAATGCAGTGATGGGTGCGCATTGGATGAGAATATCGAGACAACCGGGAAGTCAAATCTGGAAACCGTAGGAACCTTGCTAGGCAGGGTTGCCAGCTCTACTGATTTTGCAGAAGATCAGCTTTTCTGCAAATCTACTGATCTACTACTAAAAACTGAACGCACTTCAAAATCTCCTGCTTTTTATGTATTTTCCATTTTTAAACACTATTTTCCTTAACATCGTGTAATTCGCTCTTCCGAAAAAGATTTTCAGGCAAGGCATTTCCCTCTTGTATAAAAACAAATTATTAATATAATTACCTGTATATATTTGTATATCCTTGACTACTACATTAAACCTGAACATTTGAATTCCACTGAACTAGATACAGGGATCCAAAAGTATTTGTTCTTGTGGAAAACATATATTTTGGTGCCAAAGTTCAAATATTCTGACAAAATAATCACTGCCCGACAAATATTACAAGTTTTAAAATTACGCTGTGTTGATTTTTACGTTGAGTCAGTTCGCGACATACTAAGTCGTTTTTCATTAAGTGATCTTACAATGTTAGAAGTGTTAGAACCAGCTAAAATCCAAACGGCTCAGTTAATTGCACCACTTGCTTCTCGGTTTCCTAATTTGGTGAAAACAGAAGAAATCCAACAAATAGATACAGAATGGAGGCTATTGCGGAATACTGTGTGGCGGTAACTCCATAGCGCAAGAATTTTGGAGTTTATTATTATTATTATTATTATTATTATTATTATTATTATTATTATTATTATTATTATTATTATTATTATTATTATTATTATTATTATTATTATTATTATTATTATTATTATTGTTATTATTGTTATTGTTATTATTATTATTATTATTATTATTATTATTATTATTATTATTATTATTATTATTATTATTATTATTATTATTATTATTATTATTATTATTATTATTATTATTATTATTATTATTATTATTATTATTATTATTATTGTTGTTGTTGTTACTATTATTGTTATTGTTATTTCATAAATAAGTATACACTAAGCAAAATTGCCGGTTAAAAAATCTACTGTTTTCTCCTGGTTTTTTCAAATCGAATCTTCTACTTTTACTTCGGCAGACATGGCAACACTGTTGCTAGGTCCGGGCATCCTCCGTCTCCTCTCACTTCACCCCTCTGTCCCAAGGAGAGCACAAAAGATATCCTGTAGGTCCCGTTGCTAAATCCCCCCTCAGATCCTGGTCTACTTCATACTATGAACTGCATATAAATGTGATTTTTGCTGTAAACATATAGGTAAATAAACAAAAAGAAACAAATTCGAAGAAACAATTAAATACCTTTTGGTTGGTGACGTAGCAGTGCATACAAATGTTTATGCAATTCTAGCATTATAATGGCTTATTCTGACGGCATAAATGTGGTAAATTGCCCTCTTTCTGGCACCAGTGCCAGAAAATGGATGATATAATTACCCTGGCAACAAGACACTAATGACGTCGTCACCACCACAACATAATTTCCTGCAATGTGCCTATAAGAAAACCTGAAATGCCAGTAATGCTGCTTCATTAGTTAAACTAAAGCATTTTTTAGATAGTTGATAGTAAAAGTCGTACTTTTAGCAGTTCACGACAGCGTTAAAAGTACAAAATTCTTCCATTCAGTGCTCAAAAGCTTTTAACACTCCGATAATGCCAACTTTGGTTTCTCACCGAATGTGACCATGGCCTCATTCAAGTAGGCCACGAATCTCAGTTATACAATGCTTACATAAAATACGAATCATTTGAATGTGCATAAGGACTGTGCTGAACCTACTGAAGTTTTACAAGCAGCGAAGAGCCTGAAATTAGAATTGTTATCCTAAAAATCAAGAAACCAAAACGACATTGCATACAACAGATTCTGGACTGGTGCAAGATAAAATACATATTTTTTTCCACTGTCTTCGTTGTGTAGAATGTTGTGGTATTGTAAAAGTCATCGTGTTGCTAACACTGATGCTAAGAAAGGCAACAACTGAACAGCGCAGCCCAATGACTATCATGACCATGAAAAAGGTATAACAATAATGTGTATTTAGATATAATATATCTATAAATATTCAGCATTGTCTAAAAAATAGTGTATGATGCGCTCACAAAATAAAACTTTCCTTTAAACCCTTGTATCATAAATAAATATTTTGTTTCTCTATCCACAAAAGTTTTTATATTCTTTTTCGTAAATATGTTTTGATTTTCCGGAATTAATAAACTAACAGCATTTCGGCCTCGTTCAAAATATCGATCGGAATACAGTCCATATTTTCAATAGTTTTATCATGACCTTCCATTTTTCTCAATAAGTGTTGAGACAAATGAAATATCTGCTTAGCCACCATATTACTATGATATATTAAAAGTTTACATTTAGTAAATTTATTATTTTTACGTATTTTAATGTTATAATTGCACAAAATGTTGTATGTAACACGTGTATAGTTACACAATTAACTATTTTGGACGCTTACACTTAAATTTGTTCATTTGCTGTTAGATATCTGTATCGAGATAAAGTCCATATCAATATAGATTTTCATTTCGAAACAGATTTCCGTGCTTGCTACTCAGAGCTACTGAAAAACAGTTTATTCAACAAAATGAATTTATATTAACTTTATTTTGCTGTTTTCATTCGTTATAATGAAATTCTGATGAATCTCATTTCATATTTTACAAGCGTTTAGTAACAAAGAATAAAAAAAAAAAACTAATAAAAAAAACAAACAAACAAACAAAAACGTACCCACCTTTTTAATACGCACACTTTGCATGCATGCTGCAATTTGGAAAGGTAATTTCTGATAATGATCTCTCATGAAACTTAGTTGAAGCCTCCAAGATAGAAAGAGGTGTGGAACTAAATTTCAACTCTTCAAATTCGCTAAAACATAATTCTGCCTCCATCTTGTAAAATCAATATCTGCGACTTTGACTCGATATTCATTTAAAATATCAGAAATTTATTTAGCACATGTTTATTTTCTTTCGTATGCATCTAAATATTAAATATTTATTTATTGTATATCTAACTGTCGTAGAAAAATGATTGTATGCAACTCCCATTATAGGATCTTTGTATAAATAGCTATTTCAAAACAGCTTGAATAATTTAGTATTTAAAAACATGTATTTCTTTTGAAATGCTTAGTTTGTATTGCGTAATTATATTTAACGGCCATGAGAATTATATGAAAATCAAACTTGAAAACTTTGGAGTATCATATAACGCACCTCGGTTAGAATCCACAATTTCTTCTTTGACTGGTCTGTGTTGTGTTTCACTTTTAAAGCTGGTTCACAAACACCCAACAACGGTAACCAGTGATTTCGGGAACAACAAGCAAGGAAGCACTCAATATTTTGGTTCACAACAGCTCGGCAACGATACTGATAACTAGCTGATAACTAGGCTTAGTAGTCCAGCTACCTTAAAGAGGATTCAAGTTATCCTCGTTCGTAGTGCAAGTGATGACACAGTGTGGGGAACCGGTTCTGTCCATCTGCTCTACAGACAAAGCATGCATTTGGTAGCTCACCTACTAAGCCTAATGCTAAGATGCCAGAAAATGGAGTGGATATTGTGCATTGGGAATTCATTTGTTTCCCACTGACAAATGATCTTTTTTGTAGCTTGGGACTAGAGAGAGCTCTAGCGGCTGTAGCATGGCACGATGGTCTTGATTAATTTCTACAGCAAAAAGTCTAATATGCACAATATAAGTTTAACAACCCATGCCCGGTAACGGGAATGAATAAGTTAAAACTTGGCCCGAGAAGGATTCCCGTTGGTTGTGAACACTCCCATTTGAATACATGTATTTCAAGTTATCGTTGTAGTTATCATTACAGTTGTCGGTGGTTGATAACCAGCCTTTACTATGAGATAGCTAAAAATGTGATTTTTGTCTAAACATAAATAAAAAGTAAGAAATCCGAAGAACCAATAAACCCATGGCTCGTTACGTAGTAATGTATAAAAATGTAAAATAATAGCTATACGGGCTGCTGCGACAGACACTATAAAATAGGAAATAATATACCTCACAATTTAACTGCTAAAATATAGATAAAATCAACATTGTAATAAAACAGGTGATACCATCTCTGACACCACTATTGTCTTCATCATCGTCTTGGTCTTCATATTATCACAAGAAATGCTCCAAATTTTCCTCTGGGAAGGCTTTTCAACTCCTTTTGCATGTGAAGAATGTGAAGCCTAGTTTATGATACTATTTTACATTTCTGGTGTACTTTAATGTATTCTGTTCAATTGTGTACAAATCTAACAAACAGCAGTGCTTTAAAGGTGCAGATAAAGTCTCAGATAACATAGAAAATTTCAAGGAAAATTAAACAGATGACACTATCCAAACACACTTGATTGATTCTGTTCCCCTTTCCATGCAACTCTGTTTTTATGGGAGGTCTGGCAACAGCGCGCCCCATTTAACCTGCACGCTCTATACCAGCCGTTCCCAACCTGTGGGATGTGACACACCGTGGGAGTACGATGAAGTCGGGAAGGGCACTGATACTCTCTCATACATACATGTTAAAATGACTCGACAAATAAAACTGTAGAAAAATAACATTCAGAAGCTGAAAGTAGCTTATATCCAGGATTTATAGTCGTTAAAATGGTAGCTTCAAACTTTTCGTGTTCACTTGTTATAATTGTAACATTTTAAAATATTGTATATAAATAAGAAAGTGCAAAACCACAGTTAAATACAAAAGCTTTTAAAGTCTACATGGATAATTAACATTAATATTCTAAACGTCTAAATATTAAAAGTATACTTCTAATTTTTTCACTTCTATTAATCTAATATTTTAACATGTTGCATTTAAATAAATAATGCCAACAAGTTAAATGCAAAACCATTAAAGTGATGGAAAGGAAACCGTGGTATGAAATAATGCACCCCAGCATTCGCCTAAGTGACATAGGGAGACCACGGAAAAACCCTTATCAGAGTGCGCGATCACGGGGATCGATCCCGCGGACTCCCGAATGCGGGCCACAGACGTTACCGCCTGAGCCAACCTGCTCGGTGTGACACTCGTAAAAATTAGCACGTTCACTTTCGCTCACGCATTAAACATGTATACTCATGCCACAATGAGTCAGATTATACACTAGATACATGTTCATGTTTGCTAGAGCGTTTGGCCTTGGTACTCCGTCCAATGAGGAACAGTGGGTTCGAGTCCCGCCTGTGGCACTGGAGTTTTAGTTCGTGTAAGTGTGAGTGGATAAAAGTAAAACAAAAAGCAACCAGAATCACAGCAAAAAATAAGAAAAGAAAACACATTCACGCACAAAAAACCTATGGGAAAAAAACAACAAAGAAATAAAGTAAAAAAGAAGGAAGAAAAAACACTCCCGAGATTCTTCTCTCTCCCCTTCCATTTATATAGCTCTTATCATACGTTCTTCATTCTTTCCTCCTTCCTCCCCTTATATTCTCCTTTAACCTCGCTCGTCTCTTCTACCTTCTCATCTCTTACTTCTTGTCCAACTACGTCTAAAGCAGACACCGTACATGGCCTTGCTCGCTAACAATAGGTTTGGTGCCTCATGGCGCAGAGGGTTGCGGGTTTGAGTCTTGTAAACATAGGAATGCGGATCTCACTTCAGACTTAAGTAAGTCGCAACTTGCACCAAACACACAAATTAGCCCCAATACAGCCTGAATTTCCAAGAATATTGCACAAAGCACAGTCCCGCAAATTAATTTCACTAATTGTACAATAAATAACTGGTACATGAAATAAAGTTTTGTCTGAAAACCAATATATTCAATTTGCTTTCTATTTTACAATGTTACTTAGCACTCCAAGGTTATCATTTTCATCTTGCAGCTGTGGCGTGCTGGAAACGAATCGATCGTTTAGTACCTGCGCAGAACTCCAAATATCAGCTGATGCAATATGTAGGGGTGAGTGAGTGAGTGATTAGGGTTTAAGGGCCCGTCGACAGCTAGGTCATTAGAGCCCCGCAATATGTAGGTCATTGTCCTTGTGAGTGTATAAGATTTTACAATATTCCAACTATAAAATTAGGTATATGGTCGTGCATAAATTGTCGTATGAAACTTAACTATAATGGCAATTAAGACGCTCGTATGAAAATTATATATATATATAATACTCGCGTCTTAATTACTACCAATATCTCTGTTTGCGTAACATACTATTAAACGTGTATGTAGATGAGTCAATAAAAGGAAAAAAGAACAATAGGGAAAACGTAAATTACCTGAAATATAGAAGAAAAAGGAAAGAAAGAACAATAAAAAGCATGGCTTTTATGTATTCCGAATTTTACTTTTTTCCATAGTAGAACATAATATACTAACAATAAAGAATTGTTACAGCTCCATAAACATTCTTCATAAAATCCTTTTTTGCCTTTCTGTTCAACGTTCTTTAACCCGATAGGTCATATCGGACGATGAATGAATGAATGGGTGAAATGGTGTACTAATGAGCCCGGGCTCCATAAAATTTAGTTACCCGGCATTTGTCTTCTCAGGATAAAGGAAAACCCAGATAAAACCTTATCCGGATAACTCACACTAACCGAGATTCGAACTCGGGGCCTCTTGAATGTAAGTCAGACATGCTACCCCAATGCCACAGAGGCGGACAGGGAAATGTAAATATCAAAATCATGCTGAAAAAAATATGCCCATAACATTTTGCTAGCTAAAATGCTTCATAGAAGTCAATTAAGTTGGAAATACTAAGACATCTTTTGGGTCCTAAGGTCTATGTTATAGACTCACCTTTTCAGGATTTCAGTTATTCTTGAATGAAGAGGTAGGTAACTGCATACATCCATGCATACACCCCCTCCCACACACACACACACACACACACACACACACACACACACACACACACACACACACACACACACACACACTTGCACCCACGCTCGCACTACAACAGTTGAACGTGGGACAGAGGAATGGAAGGAATGGAGGATGACATCGAGAACTATTGGTTTTTATCCCGAATTTTCGTCCTTAGTATGGTGAACCAAATTATTAAGCTCTCTCGTTAGTTCTCAGGCGTGGGTATACTAGTGACGACCACCCGCAGTGGTAGCGCGCCTACCTCTGGCGCGGAGAACCCGGGTTCGATTCACAGTACCAGCGAGGCGATTTTTACTCGCTGGGAGGTCTGGTCCAGGGTGCACGCGGCCTCGTGATGCCAACTGGGACCCCACATTCGGGCCACCGGGAACCCGAATGAAGACAATATAGCTAGGTCCCACCAAATCCTTGTTGGGCCTGACAAGGAAATCAAGGATCACTAATGGAACCCAGGCACCTACCTGGGGAGGTAGCTCAACACTTGGGTTACAAGAAGTGGGCCAACCCCGCCAGCAAGGTTTAAAAAATTATTTGACAAAAACACATTTTTTGTTACTACGTCAGTCAAATATAGCTCTGGTTATTCTTATAATGCAATTTAGTATCTGTCCACCACCATTTTGTCGCTTGATTGGTGCGTGTTCACGCCACTGAAGTGATGCGATTTATCGAGACAGTAATACATTTTCAGCCCTATTATTCCCAACTGGAAGGATTATCGTGAATAAGTTAAAAAAAAAAAAAAAAAAAGCTCTTCCAATATGTACTAATTTCATACATATTAACAAATAATTACGTCATCCAATTTGCAATTATTTCTTCAGCATTTATCCCAGCTTCTTTATCAAATTTCCTTGCGGAAAATTCGATCATTCTCATCAATTTACACTAAGTAGCCGAAGTTCTTAATATGTACAAGCAGATCGCCAAGCAATTAAACTGACAGTATTGAACACTTGCCTTCCCGGCAAAAATAAATAAGTAAGCAGGTAAGCAGGTAGGCAGGTAAGTAAATAAATGAGTGAGTATGTGAGTGAGTGAGTGAGTGAGTGAGTGAGTAAGTACGTAAGTAAATAAACAAACAATAAATAAATAAACTAATAAATAAGAAAATAGGTGAATAGGTGAATGAATGAATGATTGAATGAATGAATCAATCAATCAATTAATGAATGAATCAATCAATCAATGAGTGAATGAGTGAATGAATGAATAAATAATATAAATAAAAATAAATGACCTATGAAAACTCGTATATCGCCATGAGAGTTCCGTCTTTACATACAATCCATTTTAAAACTGGACTATCATGACATCTTTAATTGACTGGAATACAGCTCGTTACTACCCCGCTTCCGCCCGTTAGGAATCGACTCATATCTAACTTTAGCCGATCAGAGATATCAGAATATCTGCCCCAAGTGGAGTAAATCACTTCCCCTTTACTGATATGAGCACCTTAGTGGCAAGTCTGTCTGTCTGTCCGTCACGGTAGAGATTTCGGCATGTCAGGCGATGGCTTATTGTGCGTCAGACCCGGGAGGAAGGATGAGATGAAAGTACCCTACAGGTGGCCAGAACACATCACAGGCGGAACTACAACTACGATGGGTCCCTCACAGGTGCAGGCAAGTTTTTCAGCCCGACGGAGTTCGATCGCCACAGAGAGCCTGCCACCAGCCAGGTCTGGCTGATCAATTTGTCTCCATAGAAGGGTGACCGGCTAATTGCAGCGCCTCCCTTCAGACAAGCAAAATGCAAGCACTACCGTAGCGCAGCCCATCGGCGACCGCGCTGACTCTTACAACCTGGAAACATGGGACAGAGAGAATGAAATGAAAGGAAGTGAAATGGGGGATGTAAGGTAAAGATCCTTCTCAGCATTCACCTTAGTGACCCGGGAAAACCTCCGAAAAACCCAAGGTCAGAAAGGTCGGCCGCGGAAATCGAACCCACGACCTTTCGAATGCGGGCCCGCTGGGTTAAAATATGTTTGCCGGACGATCATTTGATGTTTTGCATGAGTTTTAACCACGTGACATTTGTCTGTTTTATTATTCGCTATCTGGGATTCTGAATTTTTGCGATGATTGGCTAATAAGCCGAAATCGGGACGTCCACAACCTATTTCTCTATTGAATGAAATTTTGAGGAATATTTAAGATTTTCGATAAAACATGCCTAACATTCAACCCTCTTAAGCCTAGAAAGCTTCTACTGACACGTTCTGAACGTATCTGTAAGCAATATGTTTTCTGACTTGAAGTGGGGAGGGAGCGGTGCATAGTAAACTTTTTCTTGGAAAATACTTGTATGTCAGGAAGATCTGATCTACTTGCAAAATACCTGACTGACAAAAGTTGCCTGGGTTGCCTTTCCTCGGTTTACGTCAGCTTACTTTGCAATATTTGTATGTTTATACCTATCAACTTCACAATTGCCTTGTGTTTTCGGTCTGACATTGTACGAGGGCGACACCGAAACATTTCAGAAAATCAAACAAGGATTAGTTTTACACAAATCAAATGATTTTATTTCTTTTCAAAATAATGCATTTCAAAAAATGCTTCCATTTTGCATTCTTCCTAAGGCACACCAGGAACCAGCTTTTTATAGTGTTCCACCGCTTCATCTCATGACGAAAAAGTGGCTCCACGCATTTTATCTTCAATTTTTGGAAGGAAAAAAAATACATGTTAGGTCAGGACTGTATGTTGGAGCGTCGAAGGTGCCCAACTTTAGGTCATCCAGGGGCTCAGTTGTTAGTTTTGCTGCATGCGAAGATGATGTAAAATTATTTTCCTTTTTGAGTGTAAACAACCATCATTTTACCAGCAGTATCAGACTTTTGTAAGTTTAGATTCTGTTCGAAAGACTTATTGAGCTGATTGATTTTTCTTTTCAGGACAATCAATTCATCACCAGTAACAATATTCCAATCCAAATTTGAAGTGCCACGTTGAAATATTTCCAGTTTCTCTACACAAATGGATGAATGTTTTATTGTTTTTGATCAGGAGTCAATTCATGTGGAATCCATCGACAACATTTTTTTCACATCTGTTGCTGTAAAATGTTATGGATTTGGTTCATTCCAATGCCCAATTCGCCCGAATAAATTCACAAGTGTCCATCCATCTTCTTCAAGCATCATTACTCGAACAGTGGTAATATTTTCATCAGTAATAGCAGTTCTCGGGCATCCTTAATGAAATTCACCACTAAGGAAAAAAATCCGATCTCTGTTGAATTCCACATATGAATTATAAAGTACTGTCTTAGCATTTCCTCAAATGCATTTCTAAGTCGTTCTTCACATTGTTTAGGCCTTAATGACAATTTAAAACCGTAAAAAATTATAGCCCAGAAATGTTCTGTAATCGACGTCATTTTTGGGTGGACACAAAATGTTTAAGCGATGATAATTACCGAACTATTTGAGCAGATCGAACAAACTCATGGGAATCAACTGGTAAAACAATAGTAACTGCCAAATATAAACAAATTTTGTGTTTAGAAGCATGGTGTTCTAACACTGCACTGTTGCCCTCGTATTATGGGATCTATTTCTTTGTTTTACTCATATACATTTTATCATTATATCTTTTATCGTTTTAAAGTAAATTTATTACGTAAACATTGATTAAATTACGTAGTAAATCAATGTTTACGTAACTGTCAGTGTGGAGGATGTGACAACCGGTATCAATTCATAGAAACATAACCACCTTACCAAACATCCTACCAACTTGCCTGCCTGCCTGCCTACCTGCCTACCTGCCTACCTATCTGCCTGCCTGCCTGCCTACCTACCTGCCTACCTAACTGCCTACCTGCCTACCTGCCTGCCTGCCTACCTACCTACCTACGTATGTACATGCTTTCGTTGCATCCACAGTCTCCAACATAATTCCTTTAAGGGCAGACATGACTTTCGTAAGCAGAAAAAATCGCCCAGCGCTAGGTCCGGCGAATATGGTGGATATATATTCCAACATCCGCGTTGTGGGCTGGGGCGTTGTCCTGGGGAAGGATTCATAAGGCTTACTTTCACAAATTTCGTCTCTTTCACCACACGCATTATGGACTGCCGTCAAAATATGTTTATAATAAACTTGATTGACGTCTGACCTGCAGGTACCCAATCAATATAGATAGCCGCACGATATCGATAATATAATCACCATTTCTTCGAATTTCGATCTGCTCATGCGCGCTTTCTCCTTCCTGGGGGACTGGGAGCTTCTCCAATGCACAGATAGCCGCTTAACTTCTCAATTTCATTGGAAAATCCAACTTTCATATCATATAATTACGCTTTTGAAGAAATCAGAACTATTTTCAATGTTTTTAAGACTCTCAGCACAGCAATTCACTTGATATTCCGCTGTGTGTGTGTGTGTGTGTGTGTGTGTGTGTGTGTGTGTGTGTGTGTGTGTGTGTGTGTGTGTGTGTGTGTGTGTGTGAGGCTTTTTGGTACCATTTTAACACACAACCTTTACACGCATAATCTAACACTTTCCTTGTTGATGTTAATAATCTCAGCAACAGCTCGGAGGTTTCCTCGAAAAATGTTAGGAACTTTCTTCACATGCGTTTTAGCTTTTGTAGAGGAAAGACGGACCCATTTTGGATCGTCTTCTCTACCCTGTTTAAATGTCTTAAACCATTTGAAAATTTGCACCCGGGGTAGACACCCATTACCTATTTATAACTTTCTGTGGCAGGTTTTCCGAGCTTTGTGAGGAATCTGATGTTAACACACTGTTCTACTTTAGCACTCAGCAGTTTTACGGCGAAGATCCGCCACTAACAACGGTCACGGTCGAAATACCGATGCATGTGACGTTGGAGTGGAATCCACAGATCACTGCCCTGCAGCCTTCTTCATCCTCAAAGTGGCGGGAAATGGGTAAAAAACTAAGTCCGGTTTCTTTATTGGCACACTTCTTGCATAAATGTAATTAAGGCTGAATTACACACAACACATTCAAAATTGGTTACCTACTCAAAAGCTTATATTACCAATAAAATCGTTGATACCAATTTGTTACTTGTACACAAGTCATCAGGAGGGAACGCCGACATGAGGTGGCATATGGTTGTCATGGTTCCTGCCCTGATCAGTTCCGATAACACTCAGTATAAGTAAACCAGAAAAGCTCTGTATAATGCAAGAAAAAAAAATACAAAAAATTACTTTAAATTTGAAAAAGGTGCCTAAAAATATAAATTGCCGAGCTAAACAACTGTAAAAGGACCAACAAATGATCAAATAATAACGTCAAATTGTAAAAATGACCTAAAAAGAAATATTTTTATAATTTGGAAGTCATGGTCACAATATCTGCACTAGTGGGCAACGTCCGTTAAAAGATGACATGTCTTAAAGTCCGGGGCCTGGTTGAGCTCCTCTGGTTAAATACCTTTTCCATCCCTGAAGGAAATCTTGCTTCATGAATGCTTTTCTGCACTAGTCAGTGTGGAAAGTTATCTGGCGCTTGTGCTTGAATTCCGGTGAGATGAAGTGGATGTAACTGCTGTTCATGTGGAATTCTAGCAACGGAAGACTGGCTTGTATGCATGGAATGTGCTACTCTTCTTCTGTTTGTGGACGGAGAATTGTGGACAATGTCTAAGACACTGTTTTTGCATTTCCTTGAACCCCTGTTTGTTTTTAAAAAGTTTATGCTTCTCACAGTTGTTGGTGTAGAGCACTATAAGTGCTGCGATGAGGCAGATGTTTCCGGGTAAAGCTCAGCATAAAGATTTCGTGTGCTTTTCGGCTTTCCCAACTCTGCATGTAAAGTGGAGCATTTTTGCAATAACTTGTAAAACTGAAGATTCATCCAGTAAATGGCTTTAGTATGCCCTGATGTATGCTCAGATTGCCTACATTACGTACGCAACGCAATCTCTTTATGACTTAGATGTACACAAGTTTTAGGTTAATGGCGATATAAACAATGTTAAAAACAGAACACAAGCGAATCCCAGAACGTAAAAGAGAAAAGAATGCCGCGGGCAGGAGAGGATGGTGGTAGATCTGTTCGGCGGAATTTCATCTAAACAAACGCTTTGTAAAGCTTTCTAGCTCGAGAACGAAGTAATGAGGTATAAGCATACCTCATAAGTTACCTTTTGCTTCACCTACAGAAAACCCATGTATACTTAATTTCGTATGTATAAACAATAACCTAATACTATGTTTCCATGAGGAATTGAATTCGGTTTGAGTCCATTCCCATTTCCATGTTGAATTCAATGCGGAAGAGAGATCGCTTTGGATGTGCAAAGCTCAAACAGAAATAACTCAAGCTTTTATCTTGGTCACTTGGTTTATGTTGGCGAATCTGTAAAAATATTTTCTATATCTTCCAACAAGGTTTTGGGGTTAGTAAATGTTTTTGAAAAGAATATATTGAGATTATAGAAACAATAAAAGTGGCTTAGTTGTTTCCGTTTATTACATCACTTTCATCAAGAAAACAAAATAACGAGTGTCAATGCAGCGTGTTACGAGTGCAGTAGAAGTTAGCATCTTTGGCGGATCAAATCGATAGGCGTTTCCATGCAACACAATTTCGATCCGATTCCACGAAATAAGTGGATCGGTTCCAGTGGTTGAGCTTTGTTTGAATCCGCGTTTCCTGTGGTATTCAATCCTCATTGAATTCGCCATGGAAGCTTAGTAACTAAGAAGTTTATACTTCCATGCCATAGTTTTATATTTCGATACATAGTCGATTTTCTAGTCGGATGCTTCCGTTCCTATTCGATCATTCCGATCACGGTCTTGGTCATTCTAATTTCAAACTTAATCCAAAAGATTATAGAAGGCGCCGAACTCCAGCACTTGGAAAATCTTGTATCATTACATATAACATGTGAATATAAAAAATACAGAAATCTGAGGAATATGAGATGCAAGGAAAACAAATATAGTTCATAAATCTGCGGAATCGACCACTTAACTACTCGACATTCTGTTTATCGAATCGATATAATTGCTTGAAGTCAGAATCTCTAGGCTGCTTTCTTTTTTAAACGACTTCAGCCTGACTTGAAGAAATAATATAAATTATATCATTAAAGTCATATTCAAAATAATGTTCTTCACTGTATCATAGACCTGCATATTAAGAAAATTGAAGTTATTTGCTGTATGTTGATTGTACGCTGAAAAAGATATATTTTCCTTGTGAAAAGAAGCAGTCTCTCAGCAGTTTCCAGGTATGTTTATTCTGCATGCTTAAGCTAAAGGAAATTTAAACATAGCAAATGCAGGTGAACTAACTTCCTTTCCCTGATGTTCTGCACTGTAATGCTTCTCCCCTTCCCCTTTTACCGCTTGCTTCACATCCAGTACCCACTTTTTTGGGTGGGGGATCTGTATTAGGCATCTCTATGGTGAAGGAATTGCGTATAATCCAAGAATACACGCGTTTACTTATTTGTGAGTGCGTGAATGCCGCTATTGTTTTTGTAGTTCTATGAGTGCATAAGTTACTTAGCGTAGTGCACCATAGTATTAAATATGTATTGTTCATAAAGGTGTAATATCAACAGTGGGTTTTACTTGATCGTCCGCGATATGCTAGGGAGCACCAATCCCTTGGCCTGGGTATTACTCTGCGGTCAATTCTAGGTGAAAACCCGGTACCCGTAGATAAGATGCTGTGGTTTGCACCGAAATTGGAGGGACCCTGCCCCTCTATGTCCGCTGTGTGACAACCTTTTGTCATTTCGCCACGTGCTGCTAGAGTGTTGCTCTCTAGCGCACCTTCGGGATTCTCTGCAGCTGCCTGCCAGGCTTGCAGAGGTCTTGGCGGATGAAAAAACAGCGGTTGATAGAGTTTTTAAGTTTTTAGCGCAGTGTAGCATCAATTTGCGGATTTAAAATTTTAGATATCTCTTTTTATGCTTTTTGACATATTTATCACCTTGTTTCATATCTGGCTATTGCCACTGTTTTTTACTTTTTGTGTATATTTATCTTGCTGGTATTTTTATTTTCGAGTGAAATTTATATCTGACTATTGCCATGAATCTTTAAAGGGCACTGATGACCTCGAAGTTGAGCGCCCTTAAACTCACAAAACCACAAAACCAACCGAAATTGGATTCCCGAAACAAGTTTAACTTGTGTTTTACTCTAGAGATTTTAATTTTATGGTTTTAGAAAATGATTTCCCATTTGTATTCTTTTTCCGTTTGTTTTTGGCGCTTTAACTCTTTACTGTTTTAAGATTCAATTTTTAACGTTTTAACTGTTTTACCGCTTTAATTTTGTGTTTTACCTTTCACCCTTCAACCACATATGTTTGTAAGTGTTTTAGATTTAAAATTTGACTTCGGGCGCAAACGACCTAGCTATTGACGGGCCCTTAAACTCCACCCATCCACCCACCCATCCACCCACCCACACACCCACCCACTCACTAACTCATTCATTCACTCACTCACTCACTCACTCACTCATCTCTCAATAGTGATAGTTTCGAATCCTTTCTACAAACAAATAATTTGGTATGTTGGAAGAACTAATTTAATGACCAGTTATTTGTTTATATATTCAACATAATACTCAAGTACACAATAACAGCAACAGCAGCAGCAGTAAGTTTACCAACAGAGAAAGTCGCTCGGAATGAGGGCTGAAGGGGATTGCCCATTTACACGATCCGACACGCTGCCTACACTCCTTGTTTATGATACAAATGACAGCTTAGTTACGTCCCACTCAAAAACACGTGACCAACATCTGTAACCTTTTACTTTTATTTAAAATACCTTCTCTGTTTTAGTATACATAGTGAATTCTATTTGCGTATAATTCTACTTATTTGAGAGCTCCTGTGTTTGCAGAAGTACCAAATAGTAATGTCTTGCGTGCGTAAGAAAGGCAAAACTGTTCACAGTGAGGCGCCAACAGGGGGGCATACGTTTTTTAATAGTTTTACTTCTTCCTTGTGTAGCATGCGTTCTCTGTCACACATATTCACTGTTCTTGTCTCACTGTTTCCAAGGGAATAAGATCAGCAAATTCCTGCCAGGGACCTTTTTTAAAAAAATACTGCGTTTTGCCTGTATGTAGGTATATCACAGGATATTTAATCTAAGAAATACCGTGTATTTATATACACACGCTTATGAAAGTACTTTCAATCTGTGTTGAAGATTCAATTTATAAACTGGATGATATGTACGTGGTGGTGAAATCACTTTTAGTAACACTATATTGGGGTTTTTCATATGCGCTGGTCTGTTCCTGGCTTGCAGCTTAAATGCATCCATGCACGAGCACTTCAGTGAGGTTGCTTTTCCATTTCTGTGTAGATATTGTTGGAATTTTCTGTTTTGTAAGGAATTGCGTGAGTAATAAGAATGTCAGGGACTTTTTGTCTCCGTCGGCGAACAGTAGTAGTAGTAGTAGTAGTAGTAGTAGTAGTAGTAGTAGTAGTAGTATTTTTTGTAGTGCTTAACGCCCGCTTTTACTGCATACTAATACCCAAGAAACCGAGTTCCAGAGATTGGCAATCACATACAAATTAAAACTGTCGCATTTCTCAATAAACTCAAATGTCTGAAGACACAAAAAGAAAGGAAACGATCATGCTTCTCCAATGAATCCACGAGAGAGAGAGAGGGAGCGAGAGAGAGAGAAAGAGAGAAAGAAAGGGGTTGTGGTAAACTAGCTATCATAAACTTTTTAGCACATATAATTAACTCTCCTTATTTAACTAATTAGCATAATGAATTAATAATTTAGATTAAAACAACAATACAATGTTTCATTAGATTAAAACAATAGACAAAATAATTACTAATTAACACATTTGCATAAATTACGAAAGATTTATAATTACTTCTGTACAGAACAAACGTGGGTTCGTTAGTAAAAAAAATTGGATGTGTTGTATTCACTTTACTTTCACTATTCATTCTTCTAAAACTATCCTTACAAATACTTATTCGAGATAAATCTTCTATTTACATTTCCACATTTCACTGTAATATAAAGTAAAGCGACAATTAAATTTTTAAAGAGCGGATCGCTATGTGATGGCTTTGAAATTCCATACTCTTTGCATGACCAAGAGAAAAAATGTATAGCTTTTTACTGAATGAGAAAAGAATAAGCATTTGAAAATTCCAACCAACAATAAGGAATATCTCGGAAATGGTTAACTCTATAAAATTATTTATTTGACAGAAATTATGCGTTTTAACAAGAAATACATATTTTGTGTAGAAAGATTTGCTCTCTCTCTCTCTCTCTCTCTCTCTCTCTCTCTCTCTCTCTCGTCTGCCATCTCACCCTGCCTCACTTTCAGCGCTGTTTCTGCCTCACTGTATACATTTTCCCTTTGGGATATTTCACATACACATGCTAATTACCACCTTTACCACCATTGGCCTCACTGTAATAAATATTTGAAAACAAGCAAGCGTCATATATATGGCGATATGTTTATACATATGCTTAAATATCCTTTCTAATCGCGCAGTAGTATTAAAATGCGCAATTTATGCTTAGAAAGTTTCTAGAAGACTACGATATATTCAGGCTAAAATAAATTTAGAAAAAACGTTCTATATGGGATGTGCAACAGAAATCAGAGATTTAATTCTGTAAGAAGAGAAAGATTGCATTAGAGGACGTGAAGAATTTGAGTATTTTGGGGTAAAAATAGATAAAGAAGATAAGCAGGAAAATGTCATTAAGAACAGAATCAATAAAAGCATCATGTGGAACAAACCTGCTGTAAATATATAACAGAATAGGGAAAACTACTGTCACATATGGAGCTAAAACGCGAAAATATAGCAACAGTTTAAAATCAAAGCTTACGTCAATGGAAACGGATTTTCTAAGAAGGTCAGCGAGATGTTCAAGAATGGAAAAAAATAAGAAAAATGTGCTATGAGAAAAAATGAATAATAAGAGCTCAATATTACACTATGTAATATATAAACAGCTTAGCAGGTACGGACATATTAGAAGAATGAATGAAGATAAATTGCCGAGAAAGATTTTGAAATGGAGTCCACCTTGAAGAAGAATTAGAGTAAGGTCTCGAAACTCATGGATGCGGGAAATAAGAACTGGAATGAGAGCAAGAGGACCGGAAGAAATGGAATGGATAGATAGGAATGAGTGGAAAAAAGATTCTTTAGGTATAGAAAGATGTGTTAACATTGAAGCTATACTTCACGATACTGCTATAAGGAATTCTACTTTCTACTTCTACTAATTATACGTATTACTTGGTAACATAGGTATATACATATTTCTTGTTCACTTAAGTTTAGAAGACGCATACTACTTAGTGGAAATATATATCTCAGGGGTCTCCGTCTAGGGGATATGTGAATGGCAACCACAAGGCACCCAAGCTGAGCAGAACATTACTTCCACTTACTGGTGTTTTGCTCCTCACTGTAACTTTTCTATCTGACCTTACCTTGGTCATCCCTTGTTCTCTTCCGACCCCGATGCTATTAGGGTTCCTGAAGGCTAGGGAGTCTTTATTTTTCCAACCTCTCCATTTCTCTAATTTCTTTATAAAACCTTAACCCCTAACATGCTGAACTGTCATGGCATGTAATACGTCCTCTGAATGGTAATCAGAAGATATGGTCGGTGAATTTATTTTGATAACTCTCCCGGTCAGGTCGGTGAGACCCGTAAACCAACGACAGGTGTGGTCCTCCAGACATTCTGGGGGGTTGTGAGAGAGCGATGTGAGCGCCAAAACATAAAAATATGGTGCTCTCTAAAAAGCGGTTACTATTACTGCTATTTCTCTCTTTATATTGGAGAGCAAGAGGATTAATGACTTCATTGTCAGAAATCCAGCATTAGCTAACAACAACAACAACAACATTGAAGCTCTGTATATGAATAAATATATACTTTGTTTAAATGCAGCATGAACTAAAAGTTAATATTCTAAAACTGCTTTTTAACAAACAAACTCTTAAATAGACTCTTAAACCATATAAGACAAGATTAATTTCCGTAGTTCGAATGGAACTAGATGTAATCCTTGGGTGATACACACAGATTGCCATGTGTTTCTGTGTACAACAGCTTCCCTTTAAGGCCAGTGGATTATTGGCTAGTGTGATTTGTATAAGGTTTAACACCATTTTAAACACTGCATGAAATGGTAAAGTATATTTGGTATTTTTCTCATAGGCTGTAGATAATTACCTCTATCGCTTGGTTGTTGTTGTTGGTTTTTTTTGTTTTTTTTTTAATTAATTAACCTCCTCCAACATTGTGTCATATCGGACGAATGAATGAAATGAAGTGAGCCCGAGGTCCATGGAGCTTTAAGTTACCCGACATTCGTGTTCTCAGGGTAGGGAAAACCTCGGAAGAAAACCTTACCCAGATAACTTACCCTAAGCGAGATTCGAACTCGCGACCTCTTGAACGTAAGGCAGACACGCTAACCATCACGCTACCGGGCGGGCTCTATCGTTTGTGACGCCAAATCAAGTTTTACTGAATAAGTAGCAGCTATAAACATAACAGCGGTACTTTTAATTTTGAAAAATTTACAACAAAATTTTATCACCCACTGACATATAACAAGGCAAGTGTTAAAGTTTAGATGAATCAAAATAACATTAAACGTACAAACTTCGATATTGATTTTGTATTGATTAAATGATTAGTGACAAGTCTGCGTTCCCTAGCTTTTATTATTCAATTTTCGTAATCATAGTTTGATGTAAAATGTCTGGGTGTATGTGTGTCCATAACAGCATAACTCAAAAACAAAAAGTCGGATAGTTACTGAATTTGGTATTTAAGCTCAGCATCTTCCAAGGATGCAACACGAAGATTCTCAAGAAAATCCCTCTATTCCAAAGCGCCCTTTACATGGAACATTTTTCGAAAACTTTTATTTTCTCAAAAATGGCTCTTAAGATTTTGGTTAAACTGGCACAAATATAACATATTTTCATGTAAAATTAAATTATATTTTTAATTTCCTGGCAGTGACTTCTGAAGTCCTGTTCATTCTGCACGACTTTCGTGTAACTGGCAAGCGGTAGAAAATCCAAATGCTTGGGGAATTAACCATTTCTATGATATTCCTTGTTGTTGGTTTCAATTTTAAAACTATTTACCTATACTTTTCTTAAAGTTCATTTTATTTTATTTATTACTTTTTCCCTCCTGACCATATAAATAGAACAGAATTTCAAAACCATCACAAAGTAACCAGCGTTTAAAAGACCTGACTATCGCTTAAGGTTACCGCGTTCCCTTATCCTCGTTGTATCAACAGGGAAACATGCCATAAAATGATTTCTACCAGTATTTAGTGCATAGAAAAATGTGCAATTTTATGTGAATGTATGAGTGGGTCAGATATTTTAAAATAACATTTTCAGTCCATTTCACATCACATTGTATTAACGTTTTGTCTACAAGTAGGTATGTACCTACAATGATTTCAGAGTCTGTTCGTATTGATTTTAAAAATTCTAGCAGCCCAGTTAACGGACAAAAAGGTCCCACCTTTAATGTTCGGAAAGATTACACGTTATTATGCGCTGCGTGTTCTGGCACATTTTTCAGTTCTTCATTTTATTAATTGTATGATGCGTTTAAAATTGCATCTTGAAGATCTGTAACTTATGGACAGAAAGGTAGTGGGAATATGGAAGTTAAGACCAATGTATTGCTAAGCGATGGCTTATGCGGACGATATAGGTAATACTTATTGCAGATTCAGAAACGAAAGTGGTGGATAACAGTTAACGTAAGTTGACAGCCAAGAATATTTGGACAAGATACACGAACATATGTGAAAAAGGATACAAAAAGCAACTAAACAGCATTATTTTCGAGAAGGAGGAAGTGGATAGGATGACCAAAACAAGAGTGAGTAAGGCACTCACAGAACCAATAGCTATACAAGGTGCCCTCCCCCCCCCAAAAAAAAAAAACTGACAATACTTAGTGTGTTGCGCAAATGATCGGTTTTCAAGGAGGAACTCTTGTCGTGAAATGCACGGTTTGGACGCTGGAGAGCTTCGGAGTCTGAGAACGAGCGGTTGTGACAATGTGTAACGATTCGTTTTTACGTCTTAATACCGAAAGTATGCAATCCTTTAGGCATCTGTGTACTGCGGATGAACGAGCTGAACATATCTACTGCCTTACAGGACCAATGTAACTCACATGTATTATGTTTTACCTAAACTTTTGGATATAGTTCCACTAAATATTCCTGCATCAGAACACCGTTGTAAATGTGCGGAATCACCTCAGGTTGCATATCCAAATCGATGAATGGGTAGAGGTGGATCAGTCTCACAGTCAGTATGGTCACCAGATCTGACACCTCGACTATTTTCTGTGGGATTGTATAAAGAGTATGGTGTAACATCAGAGGAGGACTTTAATGCTCGAGTCCCGGAGCGATTCAAAATCTTCAAAGACAACCCCACGTATTGGGTCATGTGCATAGGGCCCAGCACCGCCGATGTAGACTCTGCTATGACGTAGGAGGTACACAGTTCGAGCCATTTGTAATGTAGACAGCTCAATGTGCCACTCATGTTGGGTTTATGTGAGCACACGCCTATCTCACACTTCAATGCGCTACAGCGTCCAAACCGTGCATTTCCGGATAGAGATCCCTTCTTGAAAACCGATCAACTTACCGTCCCTCATAACACACTGAGCGTTTTAGTTGTTTTTTTAAGTATCCTGTACATGGAACTGAAGGTTGGACAATAGCAAAAAGTGATCTAAGCATGGTTAATGCCATGTAAATGTGTCTAAGAAGGGTAGTAAGGAAGACTCGTAGAGATGGAGTGAGAAACAAAAGAATACGAGAACTGCAACTTCCATCTACGAGGAATGATCAGAAACAAACAAGGCCAATATTCCTAGAGTTTTCGTATGTTATAGAGAAATTAGTAGTGTGCAGTAATTCTAAAGTTGTGGAATTTGCTTGTGCGAGTCACTATTTGTGTTTATCAACGATCGCGGTGGGCGACAGGTTGACAACTGTACAAAGTTTCGGCGACCTGTCGCCCACCGCGATCGTTGATAAACACAAATAGTGACTCGCTTGGAAAACTGGTCTCGCGAAGAAATCTCTCGGCAGCTGGCAAAAATTTATGGAGAAATTATGTGTCAGCATATCATTAGAATGGTGTGAAAGTTTGCGGCCAGTTGAGAAAAGTCACCATGCGTTGACGCAGTTTGGTCTGGGACATCATTGATCATTCTCCCTATAGCCCGGATCACGCTCCAAGAAACTTTCAGCTTTTTCCTCACTTGAAGGAACACTTAGTGTGCCGATAATTCGCTTCAGACAAGGAAGTGAAACATTTCGTGACAACGTGATTGAACACGCAGAGACAGGATTTTTACCAGGAGGGAATATTTCAACTCAACCCACGTAGTGACAGGTGCCTAAATCGATATGGACACTACGTTTAAATAGTAGTATATTGCGATATAAGGATGGTAAGAGATTTTTACTGGACCGAGGAAAAATTTGAAAAGACCATGCGCAATCAAGTCTCTTCAATTTCTGAGGATTAGTAAAAGCACTTAACATAAGTGTATTGTGTGCAGTTCTTTGGGAGTTAATTATTAATTTAATATGGTTTATGAATGAAATGTGAAACACTAACCCTGAAACACAGCATTCATCTTTCCATGGTGTCTTGATGGTTGAATTTAATTAGCATAACTCTCTTTAGATTTTTCAGGTATGAGAGAAGTGCAAACTGTTTTCCAATTTTCTTCAACAGCTGCAGAATCAACACACTCATTCAAGTTAATTGATTACTGTGGGTAATTATTGATTTGAGCACGGCCTACTCTGTTTATCTCGTGGAATCTGTATTTAGAGTCAGCGACTCTCTGCATATCTTTGATCGTCATTACAACGAAAGTTGAACTGATTCCAGTGCTTTATTCTTTTAAATTATAACGTTTCCAATATAAATAAATAAGAGGACAATTATTGAGGTGGTAAAAATCAACGAGTAAGTTGATTATATTTTGCATCTGCATTAATAAAATATTAATTTTAAGGGTGTGAAAATGCTAGTGGTCTAATGCTAGGCCTTAAAAGTAGGCAACATAGGAGGGTAGGTGAAATTGGTAGATGTAAATACGGGATAATTCATTTAACTGCAATGTCAACATAACCAATGTAAAAATAACCTAATGTATGTCCTATCAGCTGGCTGTATTGGTTGTATGAACTCAAATGTAAACGTTCACTGCAAGTTTTGTAACCTTAGTTTCTGATCACCACTTGTACACGCAAGAGGGTCGAAGATAAACTTTGTATTGGTTTGGTCATGTAAATAATGCGGATGAAAACTGGAAGATACGGCAGTTTTTGGAAGCGAGACCTATGGGAAGAAAACCAATAGGAAGAGGGAATCAAGCAAATTGCAAGTAGAGGAAAGACGTGGAACTAGCTAAGCGAGATGGCAGAGGACACTAGAATTTAAAAGATGGATCAGAGACAGTCCCCAAACACAAGAGTGACATGATGGGGAAGATGAAGGAGAAGAAGTTTAAGATTGCAGCCTTATTCAGCGTATTACCCACAGCTTGTTCACCAGCCAATGATCTCTGGCAGGAACGCAGCGAGCCAGTACGTCAGTAAACGATTTCAAGCACACAGCGATATCTGAAGCTGGAATTGTGCTTCTAGTCGCGCTTACGATAGTAGTGCTAACATTGGAATGTGTATTCACGCTAGGTTAAAGCAAAGAAGTCACTCAAAAAAGCGGAACTTAAATGTTATTTTCAATTTATGCAGTGCATTTAGCTTATAAAAGGTAAACTGTTTTCAACTGCTCCATCTTTCTCCTACTGATCATTTTCTAACTTTTCTATATTTTTCATAAACCCTGCTAGTCTCTGTCGACCTCAAGTGACACATTCTCGAGCGTTATATCGTGCAATTACTGTAAAGATAAGTCAGCTGTTACGTTTTTAAGTATTAATTTTACCTTGGCCCAAACTAGTTCTATGGGATTGAGATCATACATATATGGGGGTAGTGTGGACCACTGAAAAAAAAAATGTGTAGGCTTTATAAACCTCTTTAGGTAATCATCCTATAAATATCTGTTTTGCGCATACAACTGTCACTCTAAACCCCTTTGTTCCGCAACCACAATGTCATAGCAGATTTCACAGCACTCCCACGTGGAGGTTTATCTATTTCTACACTACTTTCTTCATTACTTCCGACATAAAACTAGTGACTCATACGATTTTACAATTTAAATTAAGAGACACTAGAGCAGCCAGAAAACATAGCAGGAATAAGATTGACGTAATTTGACAACGTAACCAGCAGAACAACGTTTGCGCGGAAGTTTACAAAAGTCGGGTTACACTAGATGGAGTGTCTCTCCTCTCCCCTTCATTTCCCTTAGACCATTAGCTGGTGAACAGACAATATGTGTCAAGTTTAAAATTATGTTATGTTTTTAGTGTAGGAATATTTTATTTTCTCTAGCATTTTTTAGAATATGTAGCAGAAGTATACCATTTCACTTTAGAATTCAATATGAAAGCTTGAGGTCCTCTGGATAACAAAAAAAGGCATGTTTAGAACACCTAATTTACTCCACCTACTGGAATACAAATTCAAAATGCTGTCCGTACATCGATCTTGTGGTTGAGATAACCTACAACCTTGTAAAGTGGTATATGCCATAGGGAATTATCTCATAAACAATCATATTGCAGGCCATTGTTTATTGAAGCTTTTGTGGTTGTTTCTGTTCGCACTTGAATGTTCTGACCGTCTCGTGATTGGTTAATTCGCTAAAACTGTTGTTTCTTTTGTTGAAATAAGTATTTAGTATTCAGCGGACACCAACCAGCAAAAAAATGGTATTACCTCGTAACCGGTTAATTTCCAGATCCATGTTTACCGAACGTGTTTGCTTCTCTCCTTTTTTAGTCTCATTTCTACATTTTAGACCGTCACTTTTGTTAAAAACCTGCACAAAAATCAACGATGTTAGCTAGAGAACGTCATATGAAAGTAACTCAGATTTTTGTAACACATGACTACCATGATTTGGCTAGTCCAGTGTAACTAAATCCACGACCTGCATGCAAGTGAGCTAAAATAAACAACGCAGAATATACAGAATGGAAGTGAAATGATCCGCCAAACTTTAACAACAAATTTCTCATGTTGTGAATAACAAGAAAGTCTAATACCAAAATGTTGTAAAGTTTATAGTTTTCTAGAAAAAAATATTTGTATCGAAAAAAAATTATCATCACTTGGCTGAGTTATTATTGACTGAAGGTTCTTGATTTATGGCTATATTCATAGAAATTGAATAAACAACTTTTTCCTTTGGCGTATTTCAATAGACTCAACGGTTTTTGTGTAAATTAAATTTAAAAGAACCCACAATTTGTTGCCTTTTAGTTGCAAATCAGTGCTTCAAACAAACCCAGGACTGGTAATTCTCCGCACAGTGGCTGACATCTTGTCTGGCAAAACACCTAAACATGAATGTGCTGTTCCCTTGCATCTAATACGAACATTTAAATATGCTCTGGTAACATCAGTTGATGTAGAACGCTCTTTTTCGTCATGTAAGATGGTGTTATCTGAACAGCGATACAGTTTCTCAATGGAAAACTTAGAAAAGGTGTTAGGTGTTAGTTGATGGAAGAGTAGGATTCCGTCTCACACGGTTTTTGTTAGCCATGTCCAAAAGCAGACTCATGAGCCGACCTTGGCTACCCTTCCTATGGGTCACGTGGACTTTGTACCTACTAACACACCCCTTCATTGCCGGGGGATTGTGGCGGAATTATACCGCTGTCTAGAAGTGTTTAAATATTTGTAAAGAGCGCTTAGGAATCGAGGTATTTATACTTGCTCCTAGAAACAAATATCCTCGTCTTAGGGCATTTAGTGCTCGTATATTGGCACTGTTAGCCTCAACATACATTTGCGAGCAACTTTTCTCACTAATGAAGCAAATAAAACGTAAAAATAGAAACAAAATATCAGACTCCCATCTCTCGGCGAAGCTAAGAATATCTATAGCATATATTATGCCGAATTTGAATTATCTAAACATGTCTTAAATTTCGTTGGTCTTGTGAATACATAGTAGTCTTTTCTTATGCACAATGTTTAGTCGTAACTAAAGATAACACCACTTGACAGTGCAAAGGTCGATTTACTCTTCTCTCCCCCTTCCAAATACATGTCGTGCGGGAAGTATCAAAAACTGGCTCAGCATTTGGACATGACTGGTTTAAATCTTAACCTATTCAAGATGTGACTGGTTAGCAATGAAAACTGCTCGTATTGAGGAGGAAGGCATATTCCAGAGTACACAACACTGCAATGTAATAAATGGAATACAATAAGACTAGAAAGTACAAGGACAAGAACTTGAAGTTGAGAACAGAATTGGGACTATGCTAATAGCAACAGACGAGCGTAAGCATCGGAGAAGATTCAAGTCGAAGAAGAGTGCAATGAAGATTAGTGCAAATTGTATATAATATGTGAGGCAAAGAAAAGGAAAGGTTCTGTGTTAAAGTAGGAGGACCTGTATATAAGTTAGAAGTACTCCACGAAATAACGCGTCTAGAGAAATTGTTACGTGTCGAAGAAAACACCTAAACACCGGTTTATCTATCTCATGAGGCATTGAAGTAACATCTGCCTTGCAATAAATAAAAGCATTTGTATAAGTAAATTTGCTAAGAAAGATAATAGTAATTACAGTAGAAACAACATTGGCATGAATTACTCCCAAATGTAATACTAGAAAGGAGCGCAATAAATTGTTCCAATAATTAAGCAAAGCAAAACTAAATAACTTTGTCATCATAATAATCTCAATCCTATGTATAAATTGTTAAACCGAACCTTTAATCGTTGTCTAATGGCTGGTAATATTTTTATTAATGTGTCTGTTACAATAAATATATAGCATTTCGTGCACTAAAGCAACGAAATATACATATTATTGTTGCTAGAAGTGCAGATATATGTGTTGAAGGATCAAAAGTTCATAATTATAAATAAATATCAATCAGAAAACAAATAGGTGCTTGATTCCTTGTTAAAGTGGCAATTAGGAGCCCAATTTGGTGCCACTAGAGCAATCACAGAACCAGCTAGCCTAATAATTATCATTATAGGTATACAAATTTATTTCACACGCACGCACGCACCTACGCACGCACGCACGCACGCACGCACACACACACACACACACACACACACACACACACACACACACACACACACACACACACACACACACACACACACACACATATATATATATATATATATATATATAGCTCCCTTAAATGTATCTGTCTAGGTGGTTTATATCCTAAAATTTGTTTTACTATTATATTACCCCTCACTGTCTGTGCCTCCTTTTATTTCCTTTATGCTTTTAGCTTTCAATTTTGTTCATGTATGTCGTTTTCTAAACTGTTCTGTTCTCTGTTTATCTACAGCTTTTTTCAAAAAGCTTATTTATGCTCTTTGGAGTATGCTTTTACTTTATTTGTGTGTGTCCACACTTCAATTCTATTTAAGCAACAGGGTGTGCATTTTTAACATGCTTCTTCTGTTAATTTACGTTTAAAAGTTTCATTTGCGGTGTCGGTAGTTTGGCTGATTTTGTTAAATTGAACACTTACACAATCAAGACTGGTCTGATAGCTCAATCGGTAGATTAACTGCCTACTAAGCGTAGGGTATCTGGCTCGATTCCTCATTGATTACTGAAATTTGTCTCTGCGTGTCCAAAGTCTGGTATGTTAGTGTGTGTTATCAGTTATTTAATAACTATTTTGTCACAATATTTCAAGATTGCCGTAGAGCAAAAACCTGAACGTATGTGTCAAGTCATCTGTCTATAAGTGCACCTAAAACCAGCACTCCTATATGGTACTAACAGGTGGATAGTTATCCAAACTAAAAGAAGAAAGAAAAAATCTGATGTGTTGCTCTCATATGACTTTCTCTTCACTTGTGCTAAATATTATTACAAAAAACGTATTCCTCTATCTTCATGTTAGTCGAGATAAGCGTTTGCAGACACTACGTTATTCCTTATTTCCTTGTAGGTACAAGGGGAATACAGTAGGCTATGAGGAAGTCAAATGTTTTAAGAGAGGTCTCTACGTGAAGGGTTTGAAAGTCTGTTCTCTTTGCACGGCCAAGACATAAAAACTGAATAACGACCTTCCATTTGAGAAAAGTGTAAGTGTTGCAAAACTCACAAATAACAAGGAATATCTCCGAAATGGTTCACTTCACTAAAATGCGTCTTTTAACGAGATCTAACTTTTTTTTATAGTAAACAGGGCTACATAGCCTATAGTCAGAAAATTCAAAACATATCTTTTTTGTCATAAAAATATTTTAAATATAGGTATTTTTGAGAAACTCAAAATTTTCGCAAAATGTCTTAAGCTGTCCTTGCAATGGACGAAACTCATACAATTATTAATTGAATATGTGTAGGACGAGGTTTTTGAAACTACATTGGTAGAAGTGTTTCATATCAGGCCTTCGCACAACCTTACCTAACGGTACCCTTTTCCGGTCCTTGGAGTAAATGACATTTAGACAAAGGGATGATTTTGCAGGCATGCTAAAAGAAAGCGGGCAAAAGGCACACTTGGAAGTATGACCGAAAGCAACGCTTCGATGTAGTGCGGAATATAACACTTTGGGCGTGCTACTGAAACGAACAATACTCTTCGACGTATAGCAACAATTTATTCACACCGTATGCTAGTCAAATTGTAAAGGCGTGAAGTTCCATGGAAACATGACAACTCATTTTTGCACACATTTAAATTGTTACGGTAGCGAGTGCACTGAAACAGTTTTGGGAAAATAAATTCTTATTCTTCGCAGTCGAGTGTTTTCCTAAGAAACTAACACGCCAAATCCAGGACGTACAACACCCTGATACATCCATGCGAGAGCGACCCAATGAAAACCCCGACATCCCAAAGCTTCACCCTTCCATCCCGAGTAACAAATTGTGAGGTTGGGTGACTCAGTGAAACCGCGTAGCCTCATATTCCATGTAAAGGGTAGTTTAGGGTGGAGGAATTTTCTTCAAAATCTTTGTGTTGCATCCTTAGAGATATTAAACTTAAATACCAACTTTAGTTTTTAACCGACTTTTCGGTTTTTAGTTATGTCGTTCACAGACACACACACACACACACACACACACACACACACACACACACACACACACACACACACGAACCTTTTTCTTAAAACTTTTTTTATTTTTTATTCAGGGGGCTCAAAACTTGTATTCCCGTTGAAATCTCAACATCGAATTTTTGGGTCGAATACAAAGTTCCCCAACTTAATATAAGTAGTAGAGAAAGTAACAATAAAAATAAATCCCTATTATCATTAGAATTAAAATCATAATTATGGTAAATATTGGAGGAACACAGCTAACTCTTTAGTTTGACAAATTCACTGCATAATGATAAAAAAATAAAAATCTGATATGTTGTACTCAAATGACTTTCTCTACTCTTGTACTAACCATTCATACAAACTCTTATTCTTCTATTTCTTCGTGTTAATTGAGAGGGATATTTGCGTAATTTATCTTATTGTTCGTTTTCTTGTGCGTGCAACGGGAACGTGGGAATACAGTACGCTTTGAGCGATAGTCAAATATTTTAAAGCTTTCGAATTCCGTTCTCTTTGCATGCTTAACATATAAAAAATGAACAACGATGTTCCATTTCACGAAAGTTTCAAGTTTTCCGAATCTGACACAAATAAAAAGGAATATCTCCAAAATGGTTCACTGTACAAACAATTTATTTTGACATAAATTCTGTATTTTAGCCAGATCTATATTTTTTGTAGTATGATTTGGCCTATCTAAGGTTTACTAGTTATGCAAAAGTCGTCCAGAGTAAATACGACTACAGGGGCTATAGCCAGACAATTCAAGATATGCATTTCATTTGTTATAAAAATATCTCAAACATATGGCATTTTAATAAAAATTGTTAGAGCTATTTTCAAGAAAATAAACATTTTCGAAAAATTTTCCATGTAAAGGGTAGTTTAGGCTGGTGCAATTTTCTTCAAAATCTTCGTGTCGCATCCTTGAAAGACATTAAACTTAAATACCAACTTTGGTTTTTAACCGACTTTTCGTTTTTGAGTTATGCTGTCCACAGACTGACAGACACACACACGCGTGCCTTTTTCTAAAAATGCTTTTTTTTTTTTTTTTTTTGATCAGCGGGCCTCAAAACATATATTGCCGGTGAAATCTCGATATCGAATTTTTGGGTGGAATACAGTACCTCCTCTACTTTATTATAAGTAGCAGAGAAAGTAAAAATGGGAAAAGGAAAGCACAATGTAGAAGTCAATACAGGGCTAAGACAGGATATGGATTGTCACTTATACTATGTGATTGAGTTTACAGCCAGTAAACTCAAAAAACTCAGAATAAATTAAACTAAAATAGAGTGGAGTGGAGTGTTAAATTTAAGGGCCCGTCGACAACAAAAACTAAAATAGAAATCATGGTCAAATCTTACTTGCAGAAATTGAAAAGGGGTTGCAAAAATTAATATTCAAATTGAATTAAACAAAAGGATGGAATATGCAAATTTCTAGACAGAAGATTAAGGTTATGGCCGTATGAGGAAAAGAGCAGCTCAGTGTGAAGATGAATAAGTGGCAAGGGTCAATTATCTGGAGTCCAAAATATCGGTTATTGAAAGTATAGAGGATATTGAAGAAAGTATTGAAAGAATACACTAAAATTGATGGATGTATAAACAGCAACTTCGACAAGAATATGAGGAAAGGATACTACAAATTCACAGGACAGTAGGTAAACCAGCATTGCACCATGGATAATTGGAAATCGGAGAAGTCAAGGCCGGAGGTTGCACAGATGAGATTTTTAAGATCAATATTGGGTGTAACGAAAGCAGATCAACTTAGAAATGTTGATATAAGGGAACGTTTGGGGACAGTGCGTGATAGACGAAATACAGCAATATCAGCGACAGCGGAAGAAACATGTGCAAAGAATGGAAACTTCAGATTTCCTAGGCAAGCATTATTGTACCAACCACACGGATGGAGAGATATAGGACCACGAAGAAGGTAGATAAAACAGTTTCCATTAGCTCCGAAACAGGTCTAAGGGCTTATTACTTGTAAAGGAAGGAGATTATTGTTAAAGTTAAGGAAGTTAACCGAGCGAGATAGCTGCGCGGTAACGTGTGAGGTTCACATTCAGGAGCTCATGGGTTCGATTCTTCCTGGCCCATGGGCTTCTTCGAGGGTTTCCCCAGGTCACTAGGCGAATGCTGGGAATGCTAATTACATCTCCCGAATTTTATTCTTCTGTTGGTTCTTTCAGGGTCGCAAGTGACAGCGAAGAGGTTAGGTGCAGCTTGGCAGGGATGATAAGCGCTTTGTAAAGGAACTCTCTGCTCCGGGAGAGAGAGAGAGAGGGGGGGGGGCCTCCGGGAGGGGGCGGTATATGGGAACGTCAGACACCGCCGGGTTCCCCCTAGATGGACACTTATCTCACATTGTATTGTCATTTAAGTAATTAGTTGTTGCTGACATTTTTGCATCTCACATACCCTAAAAGATGCCAGAATTTATAAGCATAGTTAAGCGCTAATTTTACAAGAAATTACTTCCAGTTTGATGGCACTGCCAACATAAATCCAGCATTAAAAAGCGCTAAAACAAGGGTAGTCAAGCAGATACGACACAAGGTATTCCATTTCTGTAGTGTGGGATCCTGAGACTGTTCAATTCATCATTCTACGTCATCTATCAGTCTCAGAGGAATAGACTATCCCACATTGCTCTTGTAATTTTTAGCAAATATAATTTCACCATTGTCAAAGTGAACAGTGAACAGATTAAGAAAACCATATTGAATAAAGCATCTGTTGTAATGTTCTGCTTATTTCAACGTAGGACAAATTCAGGAACCCCCACCCCAAAAAGGTCTGATGTGTGACACTCGCATGACTTGTTCTACTCTTGTATAACTATTCCTATAAACGCTTATTCCTTTCTCCTGTTCATGTCAATCCATATAAACATTACCTTATTCCTAACTTTCTTGCAGATGCAAGGGGAATATGGGAATACAGTAGGCTTTAAGCGATAATCAACTGTTTTAAAGTTGGTCCGTGTGTGATGGCTTTGAAACTCCATTATCCTTGCAAAGATAAATATAAATTAAACTTAAAATGAAACAGTCTTACATATTTGGTCCAATGGTGATCCCCAGAACTTCATAAACAGCTCCAAAAATATATCTTTAATTTTTGGTTGAAAAGCAATATTGTAACATTGCAGCTCAATCTCAACATCAATTGGCTTGCCTTCCAGAGTGCATTCTTTCCCCCTGCCGTGCTGCTGCCGCGACGCTCGCCGACGCTTTCAAACCTGAAAGAAACCTAACGGGATCAAGGAGAACTGAAATGATTAATGTAACGAAATGGAAAGAAGGGAAATTTGTAGGATATGGAAATCCTTTCCAGCATTCGCCTAGTGGCCCGGGGAAACCTCCGGAAAAAACCTATGTGTCAGGAAGGTCGGCCACGGGGATCAAATCCACGACCTCCCGAATGTTAGGCCACAGACGTAACTGGCTGAGCCATCCCGCTTGGCATCTATTACTACTTGTTAATTGGGATAAAAAGTTTGCTGAAATTGTGTTATTGCATATCTTCGGAAAAGGTACAACGGGATTAGGGAAATAAAATAAGCTTTATGTTCAAACGATAGTTAATTTTCTAAAGAGCTTTGTGCTACATGATGGCTTTGAAACTCTGTTATATTTGTATGACCAGGAGAAAATCGAACTATTTGAAAATTCGATCGAATAATAAGGGTTATCTAGGGAATAATTAACTACAAATAACATGTTTTTTTACAAGAAACACATCTTTTGTAGTGAGAATTTTGCCTGGAGTTAAGATATGCATTTAATTCGTCATGAAAATATTTTAAACATGTGACAATTTAATCAAAATCGTTAGAAGCATTTTTTTGAGAAAATAGAAAATAGAGATTTTCGAACATTTTTCCACGTAAAGGAGAGCTTGGGAAGGAGGAATTTGCTTGAAAAATTTCATGTCGCATCCTTGGTAGATTCTGAACTTAAATAAAAATTTGATATTTAATGGACTTTTCATTTTTGAGTTATACCTACTGTTCACAGACAACGCACTTACATACATAAAAGAAATCCACAGAACTTTTTCTAAAAATCTGATGTGTGCACTCACACTTATATAAGATTGAAAATGCTTGTTCTTCTATTTAAAAAGCTAACCCCGTGGTGCAACAGCCTTTTCCGGTGGGATGCAGTACTGGAAGTGGGACGTGGTCAGCGCTCTGATCCCTCCCTGCTGGTTATGCAGTATTCGTAACCATGGACCACTACTATTCAATCAAGTAGCTCCTCAACTGGAGCCCCTCAGGGACCTAACCAGGTTGAGTACCCCGGGCTAGGTCTCCCGGAGGGAACAAATCCCCAGGCCGGTACCTGGAATCGAACCTGGGTCTTCCGCGTTACCACCGAGCTAAGGAGACGACCTGTTCTATCTACTTCATGTTAATCGATATAAACGTTTAAGAAATGGTCTTATTACAAACATATTTCCTAATACGTACAATGGGAATAGAAGAACACTGTAAAGCTCTGCTCCCCATGTAATGGTTTTGAGATTCTCTTCGAATGGTCAGGACATTAAATAAACAATAAAATATAAACTAATAGAATATAGACTTCCTATATGGAAAAAGTATAAGTAGGTACATATTCTGAGATCCAACCCAATAACAAGGAATATGTCAAAAATGGTTTTCTCAAAAAAAAAAAAAAAAAAAAAAAAAGTTAGACATAAATTGTGTTATTCGACAAGATCTACATTTTTGTGTAGTAAGATTTTGTATATTTCTCGCTGTTTGCAAGTTATGCAAAAGTCATGGATATTTCTAGAAAAATCAAAATACGCATTTCATTTGTCATAAAGGTTCCTTAAACACGTATTTTCATCAAAAAGGGCCATTTTTGAGAAAATCAAAATTTTCGAAAACTGTTCCACATAAGGGGTAGTTTGGGGTGGGGATTTTCTCCATAATCTTCGTGTCGCATCTTTGCAAGACATGAACTTAAATACCAAGTTTGATATTTAACCGACTTTTCGTTTTTGAGTTATGCACAGTTATGTTCACAGGCAAATGCAGAAACGTGTGCGCGCACACATGCACACCCGTTTTTATTTGTTTAATTCTGAAGGCCTTAAAGAATGCATTTCCGGTGAAATCTTCCTCTACTCTGTTTAAGTACGTAGTAGTGAAAGTAAAAGTACACATTTATTAGTTTTGAGCTTGCTAATATGTTTTATATCATTTTCTATTAAAGGTAATAAAACATGTTTCTGAAATAGCCTCTGCAGGTTGATTCATTAATTGCTTCAATGGAGTATAGTGGTTCGCATGCTAACTTCCAATGCAGAGGCCCTGGGTTCGATTCCCGGCTGGAGGATAGGAATTTTTTTTAAGCTAGGATTATAAGTTATCCTCCCTAGGTCTGGAAATCCGAGTGTCAAGGATCGTTTAGACATTCCGATAATTATTTATATTCGTTTCACACCCACACACATATGCACACAAACACCCATACCCGAGACGCGATCGAACCCGCTACCCCCTGCATGGTAGAACGCCAAAATACACCTCTAGCGACCACGGCTACGACGGCCGACCTACCCAAAGTTACAGAAATGGTAAAACGAGTGAACATCGTTGCCGATGAGCATTTGTTCCAAAGGAAAAGCACCGAAATGGCCTTAGATGTTAAAGGCAGCATATAAAATGCAGCAAAAAAGTGCTTCATGAATACACCGTGGCATAGATTGGGAGCGTAATATTAAAGGGATAAATTATTAACATCTTAACATCTTCCTGTGCTGCAGATTATATATCGGAAACGAACTGGTTTTGAACCAGAGACGCAGGCTTCATGGATGATGAAGTTTGCATGATGCAAACAAAATTTGCGTCGCAAATGTAAACAATGTCATTCTCATTTGTTTTATAAATAAAATTAGTCTTAAACCTGCATTGCGTCAGAGTCTGATTTAACCCTTCACATAAACTACTAATGTTTACACACAGTGTTTATAGCAAACCATATGCAATATTTATAAACATACATAATGCATGCCGTAGTATCATATAACTCGGCATAGGAGCGGGTGATTTGCCCGTGTTGTTATATTTCATGAATATCTAAATACAGCCTCCAAACCTATTTCCGACGGGGAAGCGGGGAGAAGATAAAACGCTTGCGCAACAGAGCGGAACGTCCAAAAATCGATTGCTGACATCCGAGCTCGCAAGTTGAGGATTACTGGAGTATGTACTCGTTAGCCTGCTTTGCGGCGCTTGTTCGGGTGCTCTCGGGTGTATTCGGCCGAGTTCGCCGCTCCTAGGCCGGCGACTACTCGTGCCGCAGCGCTGCCAAGCAACTACGCGACCAGAGGCTGTTTCGTTCACCCCTCTTTGCTGATAGCTCAGGGGTGCGAAAAGTTTGCAATGATTGATGTCGCGACGCGCTTAAAGTGTTCTGGAAATAAATATTGTTGATTTCTAGAAAGCCTAACACCAAAGCTTCGGATATGACTCTTGGCAAACACAGGATGCACATAAATGCGGATATCTTTTTGCTGTATTGATTATCTGCACCGAAGCCATTTCGTACGGATCGATCTAATCTTACAAGCTCCCCTGCCAATCACCTCTCCGCCAGAGCATTGGCAGCTTATCTTTTACCCAGCTAAATTGTTGTTCGATATTTTCTGATCAATACTGCAACGAAACTATAAATACCGGACGACGTGAAATTGTGTATTTTAGCAAATAAAACGCCTATTCTAGTTTTCCAAGTCATATGTAGTTCATAATAACCTAATCGGCAAATAGTTTCTGTGGTCGAGTGAGCTGATTTTTTCCGGAGATCCTGGGTTCACACCCCTGGGAATATGAAGGCTTTTCTCTAAGGAAACATTATCATCCGAAATTAGATACCGGGGTTTCAGCAGAAATACACGTTTTGAGGTGCCCTGAGCGCCACCAGAAGATAATTTTAGAGAAAGGCACACACATTCGTGTGTGTATTTGCGCGCGCATGCAGTATGAAAAACATAACTCAGAAAACGAAAAGTTGGATGAATAGTACTTTTAAGTACAGCATCTTTAAAGACTGTAACATCCAGGTTTTTCAGAAATTTCCCACTCCGTGCCACGCTTTGCTTGGAAATATTTTCGTTATTTATTTCTTCAAAATGTGGCTGTAGCAATTTTGATTAAAATATCACTGACTAATACTATGAATAAAAGGATTTACTTTCTGTAAATGAAATATGAAGTTCTCTTCATTTTGGCAAATAGTTGTGCAATTAGGAAATTGTAAGAGATAGAATAAAACATACAGTTTTTGCAAAGGGGTGGGATGAGACTGAAGCATTCATTGCCATGATAGGGATTTGAACCCGGGTTTTCCGGTCCGGCTACTCTAACCACTGAGCTACCATGACAACGTGCCGACACGACATTGAAATCTCCAACTCACTCGCATTTTCCCCAGTAAACCACAAGGAGATCTTAAATTCATATGAGATAACCTACCCTGAGGACGACTTAAAATGCTGTAATCCCGCGCTTCATAGTTTAACCAACTATAAGGTCAATCAATGGAAATTGTTCTTCCACACAATATCCATGTGTAAGACAAGGCTGTAAAGAGGTAGAGCGAGAGTGAAAAAGTCAATGCCATAGTTGGGACATAGACCGGACAATTCTATTGTTTCCTTTTTTATGGTGTTTACATTAGTTATCAGTAAATAACTCAAAGTTACATCTACAGAGCAAAAGAATAGAAACAGTGCATGGTACAGGAAAGCGACTGCGCAACTAAGACCGTCAAATCAGTATCTGAATGGCTACTGCACATTTCAAGAACAGCTGCAGTTCCATGATTCCTAAGCTCAATAGCAATAACATATGTAGAGTGTACGTAAAGATGACTATGCAATTAGGATCATTTGTTTGCCCTGTACATTGACTCAGGTGAACCAAGGAAACTAAAGTAGCCGTTACGATATGACCAAGGCATTAAGTCGGCGATAAATATTTCCGGTGAAATGTCGACTCGAATTTTTTAGTGGAATACGTAGTAGAAAAAATAATATAGGAAACCACAGTAATAGTGGATGCAGGGGCAAGTACTATGGTGCTTCTTTTTTTCAACCGTTGCTGAAGGATGCTCGTTTAGTACTATAAACAATATCCCATCAGTGGTTCATTTAACTATCGGAATACCTCACCATTAATTTTAGCTAATGAAGCTCAATAAAGATATTTATATCGATGGCGATGATGTTAATGTTATAGACTAATTAAATGTTTTCGCAAAACTGCACTAATTGAATAAAAAAAATCGTTTGTTGCTTTACCACGAAAAATCCTTTACGCACGCGCGGCCTGCATTAACTTAACGTTCTTCAGCAATAGACATCCAATAACGCTCTCATCTCATCCCTTCCTCCCAGGGGTCTGACATACACTTGCCGTGAGTGCGTACAGTGTGAAATGCACTCCGATTGTGGCCCAGTTCAATCCAGCTTTGTTTTTAATTGTCTTTAAGAGCCAAGATCATATTGTTCGTCGGCAGTGTTGTTAATTTACATTTAAATCTTAAGGGTATTATTACTTTTGAGGTGGAACTTTTGAGTCACATCCCTGTTCAAACAGTAGGTTTCTAACGTTCATTCTACTTAACGTATTATGAAACACTGACTCCCACATGCTCATTTCCAGCGGAGGATAGAAAGTGATTCTAGTTAACGAAAAGTTCCTCTTATTCCCAGCTGGGAATCGGACCTGGGACTTTTGGGTTGGGAAGTTACAACACTAACTACTGACCATGGAAGCAATCATTTCTTGTTATGTTATTCATTTAAATATACTTAAACTTATCTAATGTCTCACAAATATATAGAACCCTCTTTACCTAATTTTAATTTGTTTACCAGCTATGAGCAATTGAAAATCAATCTCTCTATAATAGCTTAGCGTTAGAGAATCTGATGGAAGATCAAGAATTCTTGATTTTAATACCGGGGTTGTCAATGTATTTTCTAACTCAAATTCAAAGTTCCAATTTAACGTCTACACAACACGTCTAGTGTGAAAGAACATTTATGAAAGATAAATTAACCCTTACAGCAGCTATCTATAAACGCCGGAAATTAAAGGTTCCTGCAATATTACAAGTGCATTTAGATACGCTATCTCAAATATCTGATATATCTTTATTGCTTACAGGGATACTTGAATATCGAGACTGTTAAACGCGCGTAAGAATTTCTCGTCATGGCAGCTCGACGATAGAGCACCAGCACACAAAGCTTAGTCCAGGGCGTGGCATTGTATCCTTTAAGTCTGACCAACTTTTCAACTTAGTGGCTACATATGGATAGTGTGAAAGAAACTATTGAAAATCTATTTTCAAAGAAATATGAGTAGCAGTTTTATTTAACTGGTTGCGAATAATTTTACTGCGACAAAGAGTGATGTGCTTGAAACCACTCTAAGATGCTTGGTCTATATAGAATGCCCGGGCCTAATATATCCACGATTAATCATTATCCTTTGATAACACCAAATGATTGACTTGCAATATCTATGTGCCTGAAATCAACGCTGCTTCATTTAAAATAAGTTCCAAAATGACGTTTACAAGCGATTAGAGAAACAAAAGGGATAAAAATGGTGAGACTGCAACTTTTTCGCTCTAAAACATACATTTTAACCACCATTATATGATTAATAGTAACATTTGTAAGGTGTTTTGACTTTTTATCAGTGAACTGTATTTCAGCAATATTTTGGTCAATGGTCTATTCTCTTATTTGCTGTAAATTCAAGGTTTGATTGGTCATTAGTAACTGCAGTAATAAAATTATTCACTTCTGATTTTATAGTATTCATTATTCCTAATTGAAGGATGCAATGCTTGAATAGCTGACAATATTAGAATTAAATAACACGAGAGACTACGGAAGTTTCACTCCTAGGAAAAGTATTGCAACCACAGTTTTTAAGAACAGCCAACCAAGAGGTGTAAATAGCTGTTAGGATCTTAGCGAATTAATCCATTGAAAAATGGCAGCAATGAATTTTTAAACATATTCTTTCAAAATGTAGTCTAAAAATACCTGCCCTGATGACCCCTAAATTTGCTAGTTACAACATAGTGCCCAGTGCCCGAAGAACCAACTGGAATTGTGATTCTTCTGTGAAGAAGGCGGGCGGAGCACATTCGAGGCCACTATTACCTCACCAGCACCATCTCGTGTCGTGGTTGAGAATCTGGTCTACCTTACTATCTTGAACCTCGTGGGCCAGGTCAGTTCAGACTTGAACTTGAACTTCGCGTTCGATGTTCGGGAGTAATGACTTGCAATTATGTTTTTCAAATGTGGTTAATAAGGCTTAGAAATAAAATATGGCACATATTAATATTGGGCTGCATATATTTCTCCAAAATTACGAGCATACAAGTTGCAAGTAAGCAGTAAAAGAAAAGCAACGGATTGAAAGAATGGAAAAAGACAAAGAAAAATCTTTTTGAACGATAGTGAGGTTTCCAAATAATCGCAGCAAAGCCGTGAATACGCCACTGACCTCGATTTCATTCATTAGCATTTCGCCTGAGGCGCCGAATTTCCGCTAACTGTGCGTGGCGTTAAACAGCATGGCAGTGTACAATCGAACTCACGAGAAAAGTGGTACTGGAGTTTAGCACATGTTCTAAGTCTCGACATGGCTGCGTGGTAGAACAAAAGACGTGCGGGCGGTGACGCCACGTCTCTTCGGATGGCCTGATGTTATTTCCGTTCGAGGTTAGCTACTGCGCATGCGTCCCATACCGATTGCATCATCTAATGATTTCTACCGAGCCACCCTATGGTGGAGCGGCAGTATTGCCTTTTTTCTTTCTTTCTTTTCGTTTCTTTTCCTTCTTTTTCTTTTTCTATTCGAGAAAGTGAAACTTCACTTTCTGTCTCGCTCGCCTGGTACTTCCCTCAACTTCTGCAGGCCCGAATGTATGTACAGCAAAATTCTATGTTATTGGGGGGAAGGGGGAGGGGGGCAGCAGGCCAACATCATTTAGGGGGCTTCACAATCGCGTTAGAAGTTTATCAATAATTTACGATTAACCTTTGAATTTTCTTACTCCTGATTTAGAATTATTTTACTATATGGTAATATTTTAAACTAGCTGAAACATCCGGCGTTGCCCATGATTTGACTATTTTATACCTACAACTTTAAGACTGACATTAGATACTATACAAAACTCAAAATAAACGATATAAATAAATAAAAACACCTGGAAAACACTGCCAAAAACTGCTGAACAACCCCAAACACCACAAGAAGAAAAGCAAGTAGAGAAAACTGTGTGAAGGTAAGACGCTGCATTTCTATATCAGTCATATAAAAAAATTATGAATTCATTGGAGAAAAGGGAGTAGAGAAAGATGTGTGATTGTTCTTTATAAAAGAAAAGTGCGCAGAGAAAATCGTGTGAATGTAATGTGTTTCTATTTCAATAATAGGAACTTGACTGTTGAAGGATATGTGAATTTAATACATAAAAGAAAAACGAGTAAAGTAAACCATGTGAATGTGAATGTTGTACAATAAAATGGATAGCATACAAACCTCCGTGAAAAAATAATATAGAGGCCGAATTTCGGGTTTATCGACCTAACGGTTTAGGACAAACAAAAATATTCATTTTTATATAGTATGAATTAGCGAGAAAGTTGTCGAATATCAACAGTGAATCTGTTTCCTTCATATCAAAGCATCACTATTATTAAACACGATTTCAGTGTACTGCTTTTAAACTTCACATGACACTACAGAGTTTGTAATAATCTGAGCTACATTTCATGAGCACAAAAAACTCGGCAACATCTCTGAATCCTTCCCTATCTTGAACAATTCAAACCCGTCATAGGCCGAAACTCTTGCTTTGCGGAATGAGGAAGATACGTCATACTCCACCCCAGTCTATCTCTTACCCTCACATTTACTCTCTGTTCACCAGTTCATGGTCTGCTCTAAGGAGAATGAAGGACAGGTGGAGACATTCCACGTAATGTAACCTCAGTTTTGTAAACATCTGCGCAAACGTTACACTGCTGGTTACGTTGCCAAAATACCTTCAATATTATTCGTGCTATGTGTACTGCCTGCTAATTTGTCTTAATTTCAGTTGTAAAATCGTACTTGTCACTTGTTTTATGTGGGAAGTGATGATAAAAGTAATGTAGAAGAAGATTATCCTCCGCCTAGGAGTGCTGTGAAATCCATTATGATACTGTGGTTGCGCAACAAAGAGGTTATGACAGTTCTATGTGTAAAACAGATCTTTATAGGATGACTGAACCAAACAAACCTAAAGAGGCACTTAAAGCGAACACTTTTTGGTTTTATTGGGCCAATCTGTCGTTTACTTGTTCCATACATGTGATCTCAAAGTATTAAATATTTAAAAGTCAAATCAAAAGCAAGGATCATCTCAAAAGTAATTATCTCTAGAAAATATTTGTGTTTGACGTAAATTGTGTGTGTGCCTTAACAAATCTTATTTTTTTCTGCAAAGATTTTGTCTATTTCTTACGGTTTATGCAAAAGTCATCCAGCATTAAAATGACTTCGGAGATTGTTCCCAGAATATTAAAAATATGTATTTATTTTACATAAAATATCTTAAACACGTGGTATGGTAATTAAAATAGAGCTGTTTTTGAGAAAATCGAACATTTCGAAAAATTTTCATGTAAATGATAGTATGGAGTGTGGAGATTTTCATTAAAATATTCGTGCCACATATGTGGAAGAGTGAACTTCATTAGCAAGTTTGGTATCTTCATTACCAAGTTTGGTATTTAACCTACTATTCGGAGTTATGCTGTTCACATATTCTCTCTCTCTCTCATACACACATACACACACATACACACACACACACACACACACACACACACACACACACACACTCACACGTAGTAGAGAGGGTGAACATTAGTTCTTACCCACACTATCACACGTCTTTTCAAGCTTCTTATAGGCGATCTGAAACCTAAGCCCTCATATTTGCATGGAATTTGTACAATTTCCAATCTGTAATCCGTAATGTGAGACTATAGTAGGATATACAGGAATGAGTTTATTCCCTGGAAAATAAAGTCTTGTAAGTGAAGTGGAATATTAAAATATTCTAAAAAATATTCTATGACTGTTCCTCACTATTATCACGCGCTGCACACGTCAGTTGAAGCCTGGGCATTTCCTCTGCCGGTCCGCTCTCTTTCTTACAAGCAGAACAAAGTTCACGCACGCCACTGACTGGATTTATCCCTGTGATTTCTGCAACTCTTTTAACGCACGAAGGGTTATCTACTTACCCGAGGGCCGGCTGAGTGGGCCACCTAGTATATTTATTCTTCCTTTAGTTTGATACAAAAAATAACAAAGCAAATACAGGAGGGGACAACTGAAATAACAAAAGTAGAAATATTAAATATAAACCAACAAACAAGCCGGAAACAGTCGAAATTAATGATAGAATAATAACAAATCTTCGTCAAGCAAACAGTTGCTACCTTTCTAGCACAGTTTGACAGTGAATATCACACAAGAAACTGCACAAGTTACATTTTGTAAAGAAACCACGTAATATAACATATCGGAGAAGATTGGCAATAGAGGCAGGGTCATCTCCTAAAATAGCACGTAAATCGTTAGATAGAGCAAGTCGATCTCTAAGCAGGGAATAGTGAGACAGAGAGTGAGGAAGTGCATCACTGTCTTCGGTGTTTCCATTTTTCAAGTACTCATCTTGTCTAATGAACTTGCGCTTAAAAATACTTAGATCACATTAAATGTAGGTGTTAGTCACAGCAGTCTCAATGAAGGGATCTGCAGCTTTGAAGTTGTAGTTGTACAACCCAACCTTTAAACGTTAATTCTGATGCAGGAGGTGCTTGTTTTGCCCTTCAGTACCAAATCAAGTAATATGTTTTTAGTCCTTTACTACTCGGTTCACTACTCTGAGAGTTTGAGTCTTCTGAGAAACCAATCTGCTAGATCTTGAGAATCACCAACCATGGAAAAATATGTGTTAAGAGACTTCTCCGAAACCAACACTTGAATTGGAAAAGTACATCGCTTGAGCTTTCTTGGATAACGCATTTTCCCTATTGCAATGATCTTTGCTTGTTCTTCGGCTCACTGCTTGGTATTGGGACCCATTTGTAGATTTTTATTGTTGTGTCATCAACTGTTATTCATTTCTTCTCACAATGCCTTGCTTTATCAAGTGCTTGTAGTAATCTTTTAATGCCATCCTTAGCTCTACTTCTTCTCTACGCTCTGACAGACCTGGGCAACATCTTGATATAAGTTAAGTTTTCACAAATTGTCACAATTGTGTTAATTTTTATCATTGACCTCGAAACACAGAACATCAACTTTACTTACGGCCAGCCAGGCGGTGGATTTTTCCCTAAATGAATTGCAATTCAATTCATAGCTCAAAATTTTGTAATCTTTACATCAACCATTCTAATTATATCCTCTCTATTAACCTTATACGAATAATATATACAACATCCATCTTTACACCACAGAACACCAATCTATCTCAAAGTGTAAGATATCGTCCCTTTAAGAGCGACTTGCATTGTTGTAAGCTAATGAATTGAGACGTGGATTACCTAATCCAATCCTTTCCTCTACCACGCATGCTAAAAATTACGCACATTTTTAGTAAACCTTATATTTGGGAGCTAATCCACATTTTCCTAGGAGTCAATATGGAAACAGGCACCAAACGGAAGACAAATAATTCCATCTTATAGCATGGGAGGATCGTTTTACGTAGATATAATACGTAATGCGTTTACCGGTCACACTTAACTGTCTGGATTTGCACTTCCTAACATTTAATCTTTATTGTAAGCCCAATAGAACAATTGCTTTAATTCTATATTATAATATGGAGAATGGTTAATACGGGAAACAACAGCATAAAGCTGTTTACTCTGTTGATTAGAAAGAAACTGGACCCTTGTACGTGTTTTCATTCATCAGGGGTGACTCAGAGGTAATCTCAGGAATTGGCCTGTTACAGTCGTATTGGAGCCAGAATTAACACTGTTCTTGGAGGTACTTCCCTGAAGTGTTGAATCCCAACCACTGATTGCAAGGACCTTTTCGTTACATTTAAAATGCTTCAGACAATGACCTCTGCATTGCATGATTGCATGTGAGGTCCAAGAGCCGCCTGCGTGACGGAAGCATCCTTATTTACGACTGCATCTCGTGTCTTTATCACGTGTACCGAACAGTCAATAATTAACTAAAAGTAAGCTTTGTCATTCCTGTCTGTTATTGACCATGACACCTACAGAGCATTTCAAGCGAACTGCACTTGGCACTCTTTTGTTGTCTGAACCAGACCCCATGCAGCTTTCCAGCTTCATCTGCATATAATTTTTCAGTACAGTGTGGTCAACGAAAAACACACTATCGGTATATCATCCACACCATTATCTGTTTTTACCCTACTAGGCATTCTCAAAATAATTTATGGATTTGATCCAGGCATTGGATCAAGACCGGCACCATATTTGCTGTGTGAAAACGCTAATCGTCTCTCAAATTGTATGAAAGAAATCTGCAACATAACTAAGACTGCTTGACTTCTCAATGGGCAACGCTGGCGGAATGGCTTATTAAAGCTGAAATGTGATAAATCAAAATTAATTTAATATCCAATAGAGTAGGAATCAATTTAATGTTGTATAATATGCACCGACAAAATCTTACTTATACTTTGTAAAATGCAAACCAATCTCAATTCATATTGTCACATTGTGCGTGGTTATCGAGCATTTATAGAACAATTCTTTTTCTTAGGGCAAACATTTAGAAACGTAATGCAACAGAAGGGAGTGCCTCTATAATAGATTTTGATATTCGTCGGTTATTTGATTGTGTAAGTTGTGGATACTAAGGTTTGCAAGTGAATTTTGTAAGGAAAATCTAAGTCTTCCCCTACCTTATGCCCTCTTTATCCAAGTTCTACACACCGTTTGGACAGATTATGTAACAGTATTATGAGTTGTCTCCAATTATCAACTGATAGCTGTGTTCTAATCTTGTTGTATTTGAAATCCCCAAGTGTATCATCTTAGGTATTCTTTAATCCGCTGTATAGGAAGGCGTTTGATGGAGGACCTAAAAAAACCTACAAAATTAGGAGGAAGATAAAAATTTAAAATTATCCAAATTAAAATATAATTATGGTGGAGCAGTTTATAATGTTTTGAAGAATGAAAGCAGGAAGGACACTATGAGAATATTGTTGAAAATTAGATGTAGTGGTCATTAGGGGAATGGAAGTTAACCCGTAGGTTTTTAAAACGTGCGAAGGGAACCCGCAATATTGAGTATGGAAAATAAGTAAAAACGTTTAATTTAATGGAAACATACACAGAAATAAACGACAATGATCTTTGCATATGAACTTTGTGTATTCTAGCAGAACAATAAAGACATTCTGCAGTATACGCATAGGAAAGACGTTCAATAGTGTATCCGGGAATGAGATGGGAAGATGAACATACCAGATTAATCATTTCTACCTCGAATTTAAAAAACAGAGTTTTTAAAAGCTTAACCCTCCAGCTAATTTACCTTTGATTTAAAATACTTTTCAACACACGCATATTCACGCTCTCTTCCAAATATTTACTCGGATTTGTTCATGAAAGCATTTAGCCACAAAGTAAACCTTCGCCACATATCAGTAACTTTTTCCTCCGTTAAATTAAGCAAATAAAAAAGAACTATTTGAGTCTAATGACGGGCAAAATTTATTTCCTTTTGACTCCTACAGTTCATTTTCAGGAGAGGAATACAAAAAGAGAAACCCTTTTAACATCGTAATAATAATAATAATAATAATAATAATAATAATAATAATAATAATAATAATAATAATAATAATAATAATAATAATAATAATAATAATAATAATAATAATAATAATAATAATAATAATAATAATAATAATAATAATAATAATAATAATAATAATAATAATAATAATAATAATAATAATAATAATAATAATAATAATAATAATAATAGTAATAGTAATAGTAATAGTAATAGTAATAGTAATAGTAATAGTAATAGTAATAGTAATAGTAATAGTAATAGTAATAGTAATAGTAATAGTAATAGTAATAGTAATAGTAATAGTAATAGTAATAGTAATAGTAATAATAATAATAATAATAATAATAATCTGATGTGTTGCTCGACCACCTCCGTAGCGCAGTTACCAATGACGCCTGTAGTGGGCAGAGGTGGGGACGCAGCGGCTGGGCGGTAGGCCTTGGCCCCTTGTGGGCTGTCGCGCCGGGGTTTAGTTTTAGATGTGTTGCTCACATCTTGTACAAACTATTCTTATAAACGCATATTCCTTAATCTACATTATGTTAATCGAGATAAACATTTGCGATGTTATCTTATTACTGATTCTATTGTAGGTTCACGGAGAATTATAGAATACACTAGGCTTTAAGCGATAGTCAAATCTTTTAAGAGTGTAGCTGGGTGCATGTGATGACTTTGAAGCTCTATTCTCTATGCATCGGCAAAAGATAAGAAACGAATAACGACTTCCGTTTGGGAAAAGGAAGTATAGGAAAATACAGACAAATAACCAGCAATATCTCCCAAATTATTCACTTAAAACAATTTAATAGAACTAAATTTTGTTTTTCAACGGCTTCTGCATTTTTGTGCAGTAAGATCTCTTACGGTCTACTAGTTATACAAAACTCATCCAGAATGAAGAGGACTTAGGGGGGCATTCTCAGAAAGTTTAAGATACACATTCCTTTGTCTTGAAAATTCTCAAATTGAACATATGGTGCTTAATCAAAATCGTTAGAGCCATTTTTAAGGAAATCAAAATTTTCGGAAAACGTTCCATGTAATAGGTAGTCTGAGTGGGGCTTGTTACATAGGTAACTGAGTAGTATTTTGGGTTTAACGGCCGGAATATAATTGGACTGAGGATGTTTTTGAAACTCTTCGTATAGCACTCATGGGCATAAGACCCATTTCTTCCGTAGCCAGGTAGCTTAGCGGGCAACAACACCCAACTCCTCCCGCATCATCTGTTAGACCCAAGTGATAGACCCAATTCCTTCGAGTATGTTCCAATCGGTAAACGAGACATAGGAAGATCAAGGAAGAGATGGAGAGAGCTTTTGATTGTTGGGGATGGAAGGGATCCATCGGTCCAAACCTAGAATGGTGATGATGATGATGATGATGATGATGATGAAGAAGAAGAAGAAGAAGAAGAAGAAGAAGTTAATTTTTGCTACAGCCTACCGTTGGTAGATTGATTAGAGGAAACACCAGAGCCGGTAAAATATTTAGGCCTTGTACTGGATAAGAAAGTGGGCTGAACTGAACACATTGCTATTACTCTACAAAGAGCTAGGTGGTCGCTTGTAACCATCAAACACACTACTGGAACATAGTGGGGGCTGGAGACACACATTAATCATTGGGTTTATGTTGGAATGGTTAGGCACCAGGTTGTTATACTGCCATCAGTTTTTGGCCAAAGACCTACAAACTACTACAGCAGCTGCATTTAACAAGCTATAGAGATTAGCAAGTCTCTGTATCGCAGACATGCGCTCCAAACATCTCACTCGAAAGCTCTTCCACAAAACCCTCCCATGGTAAACGAATTACCTCACAGATGGCCAAGTACTTAATAGCACTCTCTTTAGAAACTTGGTATGGTAATACCTAAATCCCATTATTACCCTAGCATCTCGCAACAAGCTCAAAATGAGATGGTGCTGGGGCATAGGGTATCCATGGAAATGAAAAAGCTGGTTAGCTGGCTAAAAGAAATACTGAGATCCCTTATGGTGGATGTTACTGCTAAGATATTTGAAACAGTGATTGGAATCGGCACACGCACTGCCGAAACCTTGGTAAAAACATGGATTAGGAGAACACACCAACTCAGGTAGCAAAACTATTCTGAACAAAGACAACAGGAAGCTTTTCTTAGGTTCATGCAACACTCTCTCCACTCTGTCTTGAGACTGGGTGGAAGAGGAGTACGGAAAGCAATTGCATTCATCTCTGGACATGTTCATTTTAGTAGAAGTCTATAAAGATGAATCCATCTGTAGAATGCGCAAAGAAGATGAGGTAACGGTATCGCAAATCCTGTTTGAATGTCCCTTCCTGGCTAGAAAGACATTTACTTTTTCTATAACCAGGAAGGACCTAGAGATAAACGCTGTCACTGGAACCAAAATACTGCAACTAGTTTAAAAAAACAGATTTTGGAAAACAATGAAGGCATCCTTTCCGATGGGGTTGCACAATAAGGCTTTTAGGCTAATGAGCGAGAGGTCGATGAAATCTACCCCCCAAAACCATTATTTATATACCTACGCGAAACATTGTATTCCACCCAAAAGTTTGTTAGCGAGCTTTCACCAGAAATCATGTTTTGAGGTCTGAATCCAACTAAATTTATTGACACAAAAAAATGCCCACGTGTGTCTGTGTATGTCTCTGTGAAACCATAACTAAAAAATCTGATGTGTTGCACTCACATGACTTTCTCTACTCTTGTACTAACCATTCTTACGAACTCTAGGTGCAAGGGTAATATTAGAATACAGTAGGCTCTGAGCGATAGTCAAATCTTTTGAAACTTAGAGATCCCGTTCTCTTTGTACCCTTAACATATAAAAAAATGAACAACGATGTTCCATTTCACGAAAAGTACTCCCCAAAACTGACGCAGATAACAAGGAACATCTGCGAAATGGTTCACTCTACAAAAAAAAAAAAAAATAAATAAATAAAAAAAAATAAATAAATAAATAAAAAAAATTGAATAAATAATTGTATTCATTTTTTTTTATTTTTGGATATAAATTGCGTGTTTTAGCGAGATCTACGTTTTTTTTTTTTTTTTTTTTTTTTTTTTTTTTTTTTTTTTTTTTTTTTTAAGAGTACGATTTGGTCTATCTTCCAAGGCCATTAGAGCCATTTTCAAGAAAATCAACATTTTCGAAAAATTTTCCATGTAGTTTAGGGTGGGACTATTTTTTTCAAAATCTTCGTGTCGCATTCTTGAAAGACATTAAACTTAAATACCTACCAGCTTTGGTTTTTAACCGACTTTTCGTTTTTGAGCTATGCTGTCCAGACTGACACACACAAACACACACACACACACACACACACACACACACACACGGACCTTTTCTAAAAATGCTTTTTTTTTATTCAGGGGGCCTCAAAATATATTTCTAGTGAAATCTCGACATTGAATTTTTGGGTGGAATACAATCCTTCCTCTACTTATCAGTAAAGAAACTAAAAATGAAAAATCGCATGAATATTAAACGATGCAAGTTCTGGAGATCTTACAAGGATACGCAGGAAGACTTTCACGAAATTCACCCTACCTTTTACTACGTATACTCAACATGGAAATAGTTTCAATAATTTTTTTTTTTTTTTTTCGAAACACGATTCTCACAATTTTGTATCTATATGTATCTATAATATTATCATGCAAAGTAGAATGTGCATCTTGAATTTCCTGGGGGTAGCCTGTGAATTCCTCTTTGCTTATGTTGAATATTAGAATTTTTTATTTACCTAACTTGAAACCATATGAAATAGGCAGAAGTACAAGACTTACAAAAATTTGTGATTTTTAGCTCCTCACACAGCTAATGTCCATGCTCACTTTGCTCACTCTGTACAGAATGCTTTTCAGGCAATTTTATGACATAATGTGACGCCGTCCGGCAGCCACCAACAAAGACGCTCGTCAAGCTATCTCACACAGTGCGCGGCCAGTAAACAACGTAACAATATGTAGAGTGAGCTGGACAAAGACAGATTATTCCACTCTGTTCGAGAAAACTACTAACGTGCCAGGTCTGTTTATAGAAAGATGAATTTCGAGAAAAATTCGTGCTACGTCGTTCTTTACGGAGAGTGGAGCTAATTTTTATGACGCGAGGCTTTAAATGTTGAACGAGACACCTGTTTCCAGTTAGTTTTAAGTGTGTGTGTGTGCGTGTGTGTGTGTGTGTATGTGTGTGCGCGCGTGCGTGTGTGTGTTAATTAAAAGACTAACTTAGATCTCACTTATTTGGACCTTAAATTTGCAAATAAGATACTTCTGTTTTATGATCAGTATTTAAAAGTTTGAATTGCATTAAACGATAATATAAATACTATTACCATATCCTGTCTTTAAATTGTTAAACCGAACCTGAATTTTTTTCCTAGTGACTAGTAATATTGTCATTAATGTGTTCTTTTACTTTGTCAAATTTGACAATCCACAAATGTGGAAAGTTGTTGATTGGATGCAATAAATATATTTATAACTATGTTAGGTCATTGCGCTCAGGCAACAATATGTCACATTTACTGCGGAAGCTCTCATTATTGTACTAACTTAGAGATTGAAATTAGACTGGAACAGTGAGTCTAAAAGGTTAACTTCTCAAAACTGCGATGTAGCTAAATTTATTGTGAACTCCTAATTAATATATTATATGGCTATGTTCCATTTCAATTAAGCACTTTTCATGGAGTTTATTATTATACAAGGCGGTAAGAAAGAGAATTTCTCCTAGTCTTGGAAAAGGAATTTTAAAATGGTTTAATTTGCTATGCACGATATATAGTAGTTGGACTGTATGCATTTTAATGTTTTCTTTCACTTCATTACAGAAGCGGCAAGTACTTCTGTTAGCTTTACCTATCTTACAAATATATCTGTTGATGGCAATGTCCAGACACCAGAGTTAATGGCGGCTGATAGGTGACCATTACTATTCTCATTCCTGGTGTGCAAATAAATTTTTGGGCGCGAATGATTTTTATATCAGCTCTACAGCGTGTTTAAATGTGCAGCGTTTCAAACCGTCCAAGCCTCTGTTTGGACGTTGCGTTAAGTCACCCGCCATTAAATATTGCGTCAGCCATAGTTCTCAATTCCTGTTTTCTTAAGGGTATACGTAGGTGAAACTTGAGCAAAATTCTTTAAAATGTCCATTTTTGTTTTTACATCTATTAATAAGCATGAATCATCTAATTTCATAAACTGTATTTGGTGCTTATACTTCACACGAGTTTTTAAATGTGCCTGCGCACATGGACAGATACCTAACTTTTTAGAATTTTAAAGCTGTTTATCTCGCTTTCTAGTGGTATCGCATTGGTGATATCCATTCCCCTCGTTATGCTCTTAGCTTTGACGCTGTTACGTTTCAAGTTTGCTGTTTTTAGGGGGGGGGGAATCATTCTCTCTGTGTCCTGTTTTACTTATTATGACTTATTTTTTATTTGTTGTGCTATTTACGCGCTTCCGAACATGACTTCTCATAAACATGTGTTGCACATATCGGCAACATGGCGCTGTAGTTCTGAGTTTGGTCGTTAACCTATCAGACCTCAAGTCTCGAAGTTAGCCCTATAATGCATCACTTTCATCTCACCGCAGGAAATGTTGGTATACCATCGAAATTAAGGGAGCTTCTGACCTTATAGGAGCTAGCGATTCTGTACGGACTCTAAGTATGAGTCATTAATGTTTTTCATTAACAGTAGTTTTAAAACGTTAGTGTGATTACGACTTTCATAAATAAACTGTATGCAAATATATGCAAAAATAACATAAAGAGAGAACCATATTTCATGGACTGCAATTTTTTCCAACCATATCCAATTATTATATCTGTCGTCGTCTTCTTCCTTTTCAAGGATGGAGGTTTGACCCGTTCCGCGCCAAAAGAAGAAAAGGTTATTTATTGAAATTGATTCATCCTTGTGGTCCTCGGCCTTCCTATATCCCGTCTTCCTTTTGGGGTGTATGAAATAACTAGCTTCGATAGACTATCAGAAGACATCCTACTGACATGCTTATGCCAGTTCTCTTGGTATTTAACTACTTCCACCATATTTCTTTGCAGGCCCTGTTCCTTTCTTATATATTCACTTCTTTCTCTGTCTCTAAGAGATACTTCTTTTAAGCTTCTCATAAATTTCTGTAAAATCACAAACAAGACCGCAAGTAACAAAATGTTGATGGCATTAAAATGTTCACTTTGTTAAATATCGCTTACCCCTAAAAGCAGTAAACTTCTATTTGGACATTAAAACCTTCTTGCGGCGAAACAAATATAATTGTTGTCAATGCCAGAAAACGCTACACTATAAGTTCCAGTGTCTTCATTCGAAATTTGCAACACTTCAAATCAACGCAGCGTTGCATCTGTCTGACCAGCAGAAGATGGCGAGCGAGGTCTGAGGTAGAACGGGGGCTTGAACTGTTAATCCGCTCACGTAGTCGATCTGTTTGCTAGAAAATGTGTCTATATAAATCGCCCATGCTGCTACATCTAATACTTGTATGTATAATATAGCACATAAAACATTGACTGGGACTGCAGAAGATGCTCACGTCGTATAATTACGTTGTCAGTCGCGCCAGATGTGTCGTTGATAATAATTGTCTTACATATTGATACTGTTGCCACAGATAACAAGCTAGATGGCTCCACAATAACGTGTGAGGCTTATGTTCAGGAAGTCTCTACTTCGATTCCCGTCTACCACTTACTCCCACCTTGGGTTTCTTGGTAGGTGAATGCAGTGGTGGTTTCTCTTCTGTCGCGATTTCCTTTCCATGGTTTCCCTTTCATTTGTTCCCTTCTCATCTTTCAGGTGCGCTTTTAGCTTCCGTGGTGTACGGCGGTATAGAACAGAGGGGCGGATACCTTCCTAAATGATAGAACACTCTCCGTACTACAGTAGAAGACCGCTTGGTCGACAGTTCATGGATCTCTATAGGCAGCTCCAGTAATGAGCGAGACAAGTCTTCGAGCCTGGAACCGTTGAGGACTTCGGCGCGTCTCTGTGGCCTATCCGTAGCTTCCTGTGGTTTTTTCACTTTATCTCTTTCTCTTGGGAGTGTTAAACACAACAGAACTATGAAAGTCGCAATAGGCGAGTTGTGCCCTCCACTGTATGTCCTATAACCTATAAGGCCAAAGATAAATTCATCATCCGTGTTATTGTACTCACCCAAAGCTTAGCGCGCTCGCCTACCACCTAGGCGGCCCGGGTTCGATCCCAGGGACCCGCATGTGGTATTCGTGGTGGACGAAGCGGCGTCAGGGCGGGTTTTCTCCGGGTGCTCCGGTTTCCCCCGCCATCTCATTCCACCGGTGCTCCATCTTCATGTATCATCAGTGTCACCGCCTGCGGTGCCGTAGTAGTAAAAGCGGGCGTTAAACACTACAACACACTCACCCAAAGTAATGCGGGGGGGGGGGGGAGAACTTCAATTTCGAGGGAGATATACCCCCACCCCCAATCTTCCCTCTCGCTACACTCCGATGACAGATCACTTCGCGTTATATTATGTATAAGTCAACTGCCGGGATGACTACCACGTTAAAAATACATTACTCTCAGAAATATGCCATCATAACGATTTTAACAAATTGTGCATTTGTTCACCTGACACGAGATTTTATCTACTGAAGGACACAATGCGATGTCATCAGTGAAACGCGCTAGCATTACTAACAGCGTTTTCTCGGGCATTGTAAACGTAAACTTCAGAATTGTCACCAAAAATAGCTCATATTATAGCCCTCTCTCTCTCTCTCTCTCTCTCTCTCTCTCTCTCTGTGTGTGTGTGTGTGTGTGTGTGTGTGTGTGTGTGTGTGTGTGTGTGTGTGTGTGTGTTTCAGTTGACATATTTCAAATTTTCTTGTAATCGTTATAAATACGGGCGGTCGTATGTAACAATTTCCAAGAGAATTATCGTGCTGTCTTAGCTGATTCTGTACATTAACACAGTTTGTATGGAGAGAAAACCGATAATTAAATGTACCTATAACCTAAATATTAGATACATTGTTTTTGTAATGCAAAGAGTACATGTAGGCAAAAGGGGAAGAAGCAGTGCGAATGTTAATGAAATTTCAGAATTGGAGAAATAGTGGTGAATAGTAGCATAAACTATGATGTCAAGAAGAGGTAGTGCACAGAGACAGAAAATAAATTTATAATAAAAATAGAAGCATCTTCTGTGGACCCTTTGGGAGAGGTGGTACTAAAAAAATTAGCTAGCATGTTGAGTGTAATGTTGCACTGTAAAGCGAAGTAAGAAAACAACTACGAACTTCTAAAGCAAAAGAATGGCTGTGTGAAAATGACAGACTACACAATTATAGGAACTATCTTAAAAGCGTGGACGACTTAAGAACAATGCTAACACTGACTGCTTCTATGGTCGAGTGATCAGTGCGCTGGTTTCCCAGCCAGAAGTTGCGGATTTGATTCCGCGGGGTTGATAATTTGCCTTTAGCTAAAGTATAAGTATGGGGCTGTGTATAGTTCACGGAAAATGTGAATAAGTGTTAAAATTCACAAGTAAAACACCTCGACATTGCCTAAAATTTAAAGGGTGAGAGGGGGGCTTTCAAATGAAACAAATGAAAAGAAAATGTTAAAGCTGATTTCTAAGGGGGAAAAAAAAACTATTTTTCGGAACATTGAATGAGTAAAACCTTTTAAGAAGAGAAGCATCAGAAAGAATCATGAATAAGAAACAGTTTGGGGACAGAAGAATATATTAGTAGACTATAGTATGTTAAGATAAAAGTTTCATGTGGACAAGTGGTAAAGTGGAAAACCAAGATCGGAATGGTTAGATTTGTGGTGAAGTACTGAGACGGTACATAGTAAATTAAGAGGAGATCTCATTTGTATGTAGGTAAATATTTTAGGTATAATAATTGTTCAAATGTTTTGGTTATGTGAAACTGTAGGTGTAAGTCTCAAATGTAGATAGTGATCAAACTTTCTCCATACGAGTCATTCATATTGATAGAAGAAAAACAGGATGTGGGAGGTGACATGACATTTGTTACGCCAGTTAGGAATTCGGCAGTCGAGGGTAAAAGCTGGAGTGTCTCTGAACGTACTAGTGCTGACCACAGATAAAAGAGGTAGCGGAAGAAACAAAGTTAAGATGTACAAAAGAGCAGCTCATTAGATAATTTGCTAATTGAAAGCGTTTCAGTGTTGCAAGATTTGTAATTGGGCATGTGAAGTAGTTAGGGAAACTTAGGTAGCACCAGAGCCATTAAAGTCAAGTGGCAGCTATAACCCTAGATATTCATCGTAACACACCGAACTATCCACCTCAGAACTGACTGCAGGTGGAATACTAGTTTAAATTATAAATTCGGGTAGTCTGGTACCTATTTTAAAAACCAGACTGTTTTCGTCTTATATGTACTTTCTCATACAGTTGATTCGATTCTAAATTTTTACATTTATATTTTGGTAAATTTAATTTACATTTAGTTCAGTGTCTTTTGCACATTTAAGTCTGTGGCTTTGGTAGAGCAGGCGTCTGCCGTTTGTTGGTCCACGTCCACAGTTTCCTGAGCCCTATAATATGATAGATGCTGTGATTCTGTAGGTAGGAGAGTGCAGTGGATCTTGTTTGCGTGAGCGAACATCCCCATCAAGATGGTCAGGTGTTCCCCTAGCTCCGCATCTGCAGGAGTCTTGGCCATTAAGTTGGAATCGATGGAGGTACGAAGCATATGGACCGTGTCCTGTCAGTGGATCAGTCCACGCGCCGTTTGCAAGTGCTTCATTTGGAGACGTTCTTCTAAGTTCGGGAGAATGCCATACAGTCGTGGTCCAGTTGTGCTTCCTCACACACCTGCTGCTACTCAGAGACAAGGTGTTCTTTGATTTCCAATTCATTTCTCCCTGGGACATCAGTTGTGCTGTTTTGGCACGCTACTTGACCAGTAACATAACGCTCTACGACGCACTTCTAGGTCCAGTGGTAACAGTCTCAACGTTACGAGTAGGGCATCAGTTTGGGTGTTGGAAAATGCAGCTATTAATAAACTTGTAATAAGCATTTCCTCTGGGTCTTTCTAATCAGTCGTTTCGCAAATGAGAGGTACATTCTACTCGTATGTGCCCAGGCCCTGGCTCCGTGTGTCGCTATAGAACACATTTCAGTATTATTGAATAGTTTCATGGCAGATATGGTATTGTGCCATGGTTTCTACCAAGTCTGGAGATTTTGCTCATGATGCTGTACGCTTCCTGTGGCATATCCACGATATGGGGCAAAATGACTAGCATTGGCCTAATGCCGCACATCTGCATCCTTTTGAGTTTCATAAAATAAGAAAGTCAGTGACGTCAACTCGGACGTCAACATACCCTGTTACAAATTCAAACAGGAATCTCCCAGTCTTTTTCCTTCCTTCATGTATATTATGTCACCACCGAAGGGTAAACAGGAAGAGGAAAAAGTAATCGTTCTGTTTCCCCTCAGTCACACCACTGGTCTAGGAACACAAATTTTTGCCCTGCTTCTTCCTCTTCCTCTTCTTCATCATCATCTTCTTCTTCTTCTTTTCCTTCTACGTTTACAGCGTAGGGCTGGCTCTATCAATCCATTATCTCTATTTCTTCTTATTCATCATTCTTCTCATTATCCCTTACCGTCTTATTCCTACGTCTACCATTCTTTTCCATTCTATCTTTCCACGTTATCTGAGATCTTCCTTTCCCTCTCTCTCCTTGTATCTTTCCTTCTAATCTCTGCATAACTTTTCTATCCTCTACCATTCGGGATACATGTCCCCACCACTTCGATTACTTTTGTTCAATTATCTCCTCCAATGATCTTTGGCCTACTTCCTCTCTAATCGTCTCACTCTTTACCCCATCTCTCCTACTTTTATTTACTGCTCTTAAAAAGCTCATCTCACTGGATTGAATTTTACTTATTGGTTGCTGACTTACTTAACAATACTGCTTCATTATTTTTCAAGGGTTGTAAGCAAAAGGCAACGTTTGATGTAATGTCGTGGCTAATTGTCACGACCTTCGGAATGTTCAATTGAATTTATAATAGTAGCGTATTTTGTCCGCAATAGAATCCTTTCGTTACTCAGTTGTACCAAGTTAGTTTTGTATCTAAATGTTTTATATTTTCAAATAAGCAGTACTAAATTATTGCACAATATACATTTTGAAATGCTTTACGAATACTGCAAATAAAAGCTTTGCTCCTGTTGTTTTTCTGAACATTTTTGTCGTTTTGGGACACCTCATTTCCCAATAATATGAGGCATATTATCGCTGGAGTTCATTATGTCTAGTTGTGAAAATACTGTATTCACTCGAAAATAAAACCCCCTCGATCGTAAGACCTGTAAAATTTTGCGGACAAATTTTAGAAGAAAAAAATACATTAATGAAATGTTAGCCACGTTAATTTTATACAATTCTTCAGAATTTCTTTGTTACTGCACATACAGTAACATGTCTTTGCCAGATAGTGGCAAAGACTTTTATTTACCTTTCACTAGTTTGGGAAGAAAGGAGCGGGGAATTAGACTTTGATCTTCACTCAATAGTAGCGTCAACCCTTCTAACTGCCTTCTTCTTACTAGTAAAAAAAGATCTTTGATTACAACAGCAGTAACTTTATTGAACGTGAATTTCTCTTGTATCTGTCTATGTTTGCAGTAACATGTATTCAAGAAAACGTTTCACTATAGGTTAAGCTAGATGTTTTGGAATTTGTTGGGAAAAATGCACGAGCAGCGGTATTTGTGTACAAACGAGTCGTTACTGGAAAAATCAAAGATATAAACTTGAAGCCACGAAAAAAGGAACTCGATCTTTCAAGGGCACGAAGTATCAAAGCAGCATGCAAGTGTTTAATAAAACACAGGTATTAAATTCACACTTCAGTAATGCATTTGTTGTTTGCATTTTACGAAATACACGTTTCTAATCCCCTCCAAATTTTTCGGCTGTAATTGCGATAGAAAAGGAGGTCTTGTTTTCTAGTAAATGCGGTACCATTTGCGTTTCATTCATCTGGAAACTGTAACTCCACAGAGTTCGGAATAAATTCAGAGCAGGCGTTACGCACACTATCACAAAGAAGCACGAAAGACTTATTAAAAGTGCTAAAGGGCGCACAGGTTTTGTTTTTTATCATCGCATTACTCTCATTTGTTCTCGTAGTCGTGGAAACATTTGAGAGGGAAAGTTGGTGGGCGTGTGGAAGGGAGACCAGTCGATAAGCTCGTGCTTATGGTAAACAAAATTCTCGCCGCGCTGTTGCCGAACTTGCCTCATGAAAACCATAGTAATACGAATAAACAATGTTTTAGATGTAGTATTACTTTACTTCCTTTGAAATAACTTTATAGTTGTTTTTGTCAGCATCCTGTAACAATTTCATCTTTCATTGAGGATGTGCGATAATAAAATTATTTTGGCTACTTGTGAAAGATAACATAAAAACAAGAAGCTTAAATAGATATCATCTCTGAAGTAGCACCTTTTGAAAACGAAATGACCTTGTATGAAAACTCCGCAACGAGGCAAGGAGGGGTGGAGGTTTCTCCTTTTCCGACTCTTGAGAATATTCGAATAAGATGTCCAACGTTTCCGAAAGAGAGGAGGTTGGATTTACCTATTTCCACTACACGCGGGCTTAGCCATTCTTTAACACTCGGACGTGCACTGTGTTGCAGTGGCGAGTTGGTTTCATGTACGTTACGTTTCATTGACGAAATTACATCTTATGCGATAAATATCTGTTTATTAGTGACTTCTTCGGTACTGTTTACGTTTAAGAAGTCCGTTAATATTTGGCGACAAAGTTGTGCATAGCCTTAGAAGATAAACCAAGTATTGCGATACAGATTTTTCCTATGGTTCAATTTGGAGAAATTCTGTTCGCAAATATACGTAGGGCTATGCTCACTCTAATACAAAGTATTCTTGCAAAGGTTTATATCTCTCCTACATTTTAATCGAGATAAGCATTTTTGGAAATTAACTTATTGCTAATTTTCTTGCAGGTGCAAGAGGAATATGGGAATACAGTAGGTTTTAAGTGATAGTGAAATGTTTTAAGAGCTGGTTGCTATGCGATGCCTTTGAAATTCCATTCTCTTTGCAAGGTCAACAGATTAAAAAACCGAATAACATATTCCTATTTGAGAAAATTATTAACATTGGCATATTCAAACAAATAATAAAGAACATCTCGGAAATGGTTAACTCAAAACAAAAACGAAGTATTTGACATAAATTGTGTGTTTTAACGAGATCCACATTTTTATTTACTAAGTTTTTGTGTCTTACTGTTTAACATTTATGCAAAAATCAACCAGAATGAAGAGGTCTTCTGAGAACATTCCCAGAAAATTAAAGGTATTACTTAGAAACTGCCATGGAATCGCCTGTTTGTGTTTGTCGCTGGCTACTGACTGTCTGGTGGAGTTTCTACACGTCACAAGCAAGAGCTCATTCACCCTCCGACTGAGAGAGTGGATTTAAGAGTAGCCGCTAATTACAAAAGCGTCTCGAAAAAGACCAGGTTGGACATCGCTGTTGTATGTCCAATGTAGCAAATCAATTCTTGCGTGAGAGAGGTGAAATCAGGACTGAAAAATGCAATGCCACAGCCGGGATTTGAACCACGGATCTTCCGCTTATCGAGCGGTTGCTCTAACCACTGCCATGGCCAACTAGCCAGCAAGACATTAGTTCCCCAACCGATTCGTACTTTCCCGGTAGACCACAAGGGAATCTCACATCAGAGATAAATACCCCAAGGACCACTAACCATTGTAAGTACTCTATGTCCCGGGTTTAAATAGTCTTTATATGGTAATTATTTTTTATTTATGCCAACAAACTTCCTGGTGATGTTTTTAGACACACGGCTTGTGTGTTTAAAATCACAAGCAGTAAGTTTGTTGGCATAAATAAATAATAATTACCATCTTGCGCTAGAGCTAAAACTATAATATAATTCCATGTGCAGTTGGAATGCACCGTTGCTACATTTTTTCTCATACTTCGGCGCATTCCCTTGCACTGGAGAAGAAAGATATGTGCCAACAGCGCACTCTCAGTCCCAGACAGACTAATCTAGTAGCGAGACAGGCATACATGAATAGAAAAGCGACGTTTAAAACGGTGACTAGTGTAAATGAGCACGGCCATATACAGCACTCTTGTTCTCGTTAGATTTGAATTATTCATTCTGCAAATTTTGATCTACTAGATTCATACAACTTGTATTACCCCTGGCCATTTTAGTATGCTGCAACTATTAACTTACTGTAAATATTTGCGTAGAAACACTTCAATTAGGTGACATTCAACTATCATCATAACTTTCCAAAGTAAGACATTTCTCTTTCACATTTTCAAAATATTTCTGAGTTTCATAAGTGTTCATGTGCTGCAGCCTTCCATTCGCCATTTCAAACTATCTTATGAGTTTTCAATTCACATTGCATATTCCATGACTTAGAAGTTCAGCAGGAGAAATTACAGAGTTCAGAATGTAGGGCAGGGCCTGCCTCGAGTATCGGAGCGAAAAATTAGCACTCTTTTATTTTACGCCAAGTATCTTGAAGATACCAGCCGCGCTTTAATATGGTGATATCTACACATCAGCTATCCTTTGATGGATATAGAAGCAACACTACCGGTTTTTTCAAACGTCTTCCTTACAGTTTTCTCATTCTATATCCTTTGCTGATTTGCACCTTTCATTAAGAATGACACAGCTCTCATTAAATACAAAGCCTTATAAAGTCTTCGTATTGCAGTTGACCTCCTAAGGTTCATTTGCAGCAGTCAGATGTATCGTGAACTTGACCTTTTCTCCATTGATCAGTTTATTCGCACCCAAACTGGAAACTTCTTGTGCTACCTTAAGAAGTTCCTTATTGACCTACGTTAACTGCAGCTCTACAATCCCTTCAAGCCAAGATCGTATCGCAGTTGATCTCTCATAACTAAATCACAACATTAGTCAAATCGCAAACTTAGTTTCATCAATTCAGTTTATTCAGCCTCAGGTTAGGAATTTCTTTCACTACCTTAGGAACCCCTGCGAAGCAATGTTCTTCTCTCTAGGCCATTGTCCTTACCAATCCATCAGCTTCAAAGTTCGTCTGCCGTAGGATTTTCTGTTATCACTGGCATATTCGTCAGAATAAACTTAGCCTCATATGCTCTCACATACGAGAAAAAATAACCTATGTTTCATATTTCATAACATCTACGTTAGACGTGGTTTTATCTTATCACCTAACTTATATTTCACTTCCCTATTTATTTAGGTTGCTATGCTAGACTTTTTTGTCTATAATTTATTGCATTTATTGTTTTTTTATTTATGTTGTTTTTTATAACTGGAGCATGTGTCTGTGCATTAGTTGTGTCCCCAAAATTCAACATCTATCGTTCACCTTTGTATGCATGCTGAACACTTTCTATCAGAAGCGTGCGCACACGCATGCATGCCCACACTCACGCATGCCCACACTCACGCACGCTCACACTCACGCACGCCCACACTCACGCACGCTCACACTCACGCACGCCCACACTCACGCACGCCCACAGGTTTTTTTTTTTTTTAATTTAATTTTTTTAGGTGTGGCCCCGCCTCCGCCACACCTGGTGACGATCATATTCTTAGTACCTTTTGAGAGTTTTGGAAAGTAACGCAAAAGTTACACTAATTAGTATCCTGGTCGTATATAACGATTCAAGTCATTTTCGATCATGACTAAAAGTAACCTGTGACATTCAAGTCATACTCCTACTGATTGCACCCCGAACCTTTCTTGCGATAGGATCCTGGTCGCTAACTGACCCATGATAGTCCGTTGGATATACCGCTAAGGCTGAACAAAACATGTGACAAGTGACACTTTGTTACTTTTTCCGTCACTTTATTTCCCTTAAATTTGAATCAAAACACAGTCCTCTTTGTTATCGTTAACACAATCTACAATTTCTCGTAATCTTGCAACTCACAACTGTTCCGCCCTCTCGTAGCCATGACACGTACTTCACTGTCTTACTCCCCCCTCTCTGTCTAACAGCTAGCTTTGAGGATCACGCTCACTAAAACTGCTTCATACAATGAACAGCTCCGAATGACGATAAAACGCCCAAAACTGTCTCTGACGATACACACTCAAATTCCTCCCAACGCTGACTGTACACACACATACACACACGCACACGCACACACACACACATACACACACTTAAAACTAACTGGCAACAGCTGTGTCGCTCAACACTTAACTACTCGCGTCATTAAAAAAAACTGGCCTCTCTCGCCGTCTCGACTCGCTTATACAGGCCAGAATGAGGGAGGGATTTTTCTAGAAACTCAGCTTTTCATAAATAAGCTCGGCTCGCAAATAGTTTCTCGAACAGTATGAAATAATCTGTCATTGTTCCGGCCCGCTCCATTGTTATGTTTGTTTACTCGTCGCGCAGTGGTGTGAGGTACCTTGACTTTGAGAATCTTTGATAGCTGCTGCCGGCCAGCGCGGGCGTCAAAATGTTATAATTATCAATTAGGAACCAGTTCATGAAATTTAGAAGGTAGCTAAGCTAAATTATAAAAAGGTAAATACATACCAGCCGAAAACGCCAGGCTTTACATTTCATACACTCTTCGCCAAAATAAAAAAACGCAATATCAGAAGCTAAATGTCTAACTTTATTGGCATAGTAAGCGACATATAAGATCCATAATAAAAAGTAATAATAATAATAATAATAATAATAATAATAATAATAATAATAATAATACTCTTTGTAATTTTTGAGAATGAATAATAAAGTATTAGTAACAAAGAAGGAAGGGAGGAAGGAAGGAAGGGAGGAAGGGAGGAAGGGAGGAAGGGAGGAAGGGAGGAAGGGAGGAAGGAAGGGAGGGAGGGGGGAAGGAGGGAAGGAGGGAAGGAGGGAAGGAGGGAAGGAGGGAAGGAAGGAAGGAAAAAAGGAAGGGGAGGGGTGACTCCTTAATTTTCAACTGTATTCATTATCTCCTAATATGTTCCTTAAGCTTGGAAGATAATAGGCTCTAGGTGTTGAAACTTGCTTGTGTATTCAGCCATAATATGAAGAGCAACTGAGTCCATTGATAAAGAAAAGAGTAACAATTAGTTAGAACGTGGATACAAATATCTAAGACCTATACATACACAACCTGTTCAAGAAGAGTTGTTTACAAATGAGCTTTTAAACATAAGACATTTACTGAAAACTCTATCCTAAAAGTGAGTGAGTGAGTGAGTGAGTGAGTGAGTGAGTGAGTGAGTGAGTGAGTGAGTGAGTGAGTGAGTGAGTGAGTGAGTGAGTGAGTGAGTGAGTGAGTTAGTGAGTGAGTAGGGTTTAAGGACCCGTCGACAGCCTGGTCATTAGGGCCCCCTATCCTAAAAGCAAATCAGCGCAATACTGATACAGAATATCTTATTAAACTTTATATTTTAACATTTCAAATTACTTTCTATAAAATGACGTAAAATAAACAATACATGCTTTGTTAATATTTATATAGCGTCGAGGTACTAAAGTGGGGCTCTGAGCTACTGGGACTTCTCTTTGCTGAAGTTAATACGCCTCGTCTTGCATAAAGCTGGAATTTTTATAGAAAGTTTTACGGCAAACGAGGGAGTGTTCCCCTTGAATCGCTGTTTCCGCAAGAGGCACATCCATGTACCAGTTGTGCGTACTTTGCACAAAGTGGGGAGACGTGGTGTATTGATCATAGGGCAAGCGAGCCTATATGGCGTAGTGGCATGGAGTTCTAATATGCATATATAACATAACATGTGTTTCTTAGCAGAGAAAAATCAGATTTATTTTCAAATATATCGTGAATGCTACATGCTCTGATAAAGTGGAGGACAAGAATTAAAATGATGATAGGAACATAACTTCTAACTCGCAATGTTCATAAAGAGTCAAGTAGTGAGTCAAGTATATTTTGAGGTCTGACCTTGACATGTTTCCAGGATACCCCAATCGTGGCCTACATCAAATTTTGTTACTAAAAGTGAAATGATTATTATCATATGACACGAGCTTCATACAACAGAAACCTGCAACACAGGATATTAACAAACTATTTCTATAACATCATAGTACATAGACACACTTCCTGCATGGATATTTGAATGCAAAAGCTACTCTATTTATTAGAAGTTAGATTTCCCTGATCACCAGGCAAAAGCTGGAAAGAATAGTTTACATGCCCCGAATTTCTCGTCCCTTCATTTCATTTCACCTTCATTTCAATCTGCATTTCAGCATCGAAAGTGTTGGCGATGAGCGAGTTTGACGATGCTGTGTGAGGACTTTGTGAACTTTAGCTGCTATTCTCGGCGTACGGGTGGCGTTGTAGTCGCCTGTGGCTGCTTGGCGAATCCTGTTGTCGAAATGAATCTCCAGCACACGTTAGAGACTCTCAAGCTGGCTCGCGCTACTCAACACGCCCGTACAGCGCTCTCACTTCATCCGTTCCCTCTGGGGTCTGACATAAAATAGCCTCAGTGTGGAATCTCTTCCCCATATACTCTATCTCTCTACCTCTACCCACAATGATAGATGGGCCGCAGAGGTCTGAAGATAGAGAAGGAAGCTTGGGCATGCATTTGGTTTACATATAGAGGTTCCTGAGTACGTAAAAGGCAGATTACTACCAATGTTATACTTCGGACGAGATGATGCACTGGGAACAGTTACATTTAGGACAGCTGTCAAGATAAATCCCGATTGTCCATTGTCATTCCTATCAAGTAGCATTAACCAAATTGTGTAACGTCAATATTGAAATCGTTATTAAGCCTCTTTTGTGGATTCTATTGGCGTTAGTTGCACACCCCATATGATCCGACATCTTTATGTTCTGTGGAATATTTCGTCATATGCTTGAATCTATTAATATTATATCCTCTGTTGTGTATTTCTGCAATTGGACGGTATATTTCCTGGTGAGCAATGCTTTCTGTTCGGGATATCAGATCTTTGGCATCTGACTCGCACTCTCCTGCGAACCGCATAAAGTTAGCCTAAAAACGGACATAATCCATCTTAGCGATAAGATATCCAAATAACGTCAATTCTCCGGCTTCGTTAGTAACAACAACTAATTCTGTTCCATTATTAATGTCTTCATTCTTCTTTAATGGTTCAAATCTAGAACAGGTAAAGAAATGTGCACTAGTAAAGCAGGCGTTAGCGGTGTCTCTTATCGTTTTGCTGGAAGGCTATTTTTACTTTCTCTACTGGTAAGTAGGAAGTATTGTATTCCACCCAAAAATTCGATGTCGAGATTTCACCGGAAATATATGTTTTGAGACCCCTGAATCCAAAAAAAAAAAAAAAAAAAAAAAAAACATTTTTAGAAAAAGGTTCGTGAGTGTGTGTGTGTGTGTGTGTCTGTGTGTCTGTCAGTCTGTGGACAGCATAATTATTCAAAAACGAAAAGTAGGTTAAAAACCAAAGTTGGTATTGAAGTTCAATATCTTTCAAGGATGCGACACGAAGATTTTGAAGAAAATAGCCCCACGCTAAACTATCCTTTACATGGAATATTTTTCGAAAATTTTGATTTTCTTGAAAATGACCAACGATTTTGATTAAAATGTCATATGTTTGAGATACTTTTATGACAAATGAAATGTATATCTTGAATTTTCTTGCTATAATCCCTGTAGTCGTATTTACTTTGGACGACTTTTGCATAACTGGCAAACCGTAAGAGATAGACCAAATCATACTATACAAAGAATGTAGGTCTTGCTAAAATACACAATTTATGTCTAAATAAATTTTCTTGTAGGGTGAACCATTTCGGAGATATTCCTTGTTATGCGTGTAAGTTTCGGAAAACTTAAAAACTTTCGTGAAATGGAACATCAATGTTCATTTTTTATATGTTAAGTGTGCAAAGAGAACGGAATCTCAAAGCTTTCAAAGATTTGACTATCGCTCAATGGCTACTGTATTCTAATATTCCCTTTGCACTAACAAGGAAACAAGCAATAAGATAATTTGTACAAATGTTTATCTTAACTAACAAGAAGAAGATATAGGAATAAGAGTTTGTAAGAATGGTTAGTACAAGAGTAGAGAAAGTCATGTGAGTGCAGCACATCAAATTTTCTCCTGTTTTGAGTGAACCATTTCCGAGATACTCATTATTATTTGTGTGAATTTACCAATACTTACACTCTTCTCAAATAGGAATATATTATTCGTTTTTATATCTTGGCCTTGCAAAGAAAATGGAATTTCAAAGGCACTGCATAGCAACCAGCTCTTAAAACATTTGACTATCGCTTAAAGCCTACTGTATTCCCAGAATGCTCTTGCACCTACAAGAAAATTAGTATAAGAAACTCTCTCAAAATGCTTATGTCGATTAACGTGTAGTAGATAGAGAAGTAAGCATTTGCAAGAATAGTTTATATAAGAGTGAGTATAGCTCTAAATATGTTTGCGAACAAGGTTGCTCCAAATTGAACTATACTAAAAGTTTGTATCGCACTAGGTTACGCCACGATCACTTGATGTATCTTCTAAGGCTATGCACTTCGACTTTGTCGCCAAATATTGATAGACCTCTTAAACGTAAGCAGTACCAAAGAAGTCACTAATGAACAGATGTTTATCGCATAAGATTTGAAAATGCTTTCGTAAATGAAACGCAATGTACATGTAACCAAACCGCCACTGAAACACAATCCACGTCTGTATGTAGTGGCAAAGTTCGCCTATAGTGGAAGGAGGTAAATCCAATCTCCCCTCATTCGCAAACGTTGGACATCTAGGACGTTCATCGTAGCTTCTGGTGCACAATATTTGAGTAATGGGCAAGTACTTTTCAATGTAACTCCAAACGGAGTATCGGAACCAGGCGGAACCCGGCTAAGGGCGATGTATTTTTTATAGCGTAAAATCCTTAGCTTGGCTTCCTTAGAAAGGGGAGTAACGTCGGTGGGTGGTCCCATGTCGTAGGTTTACGGCACGAGAAAGAACCTCAAGCCTGATAAAGAGGCATCTGATGAAAGTTAAGCGATCTTTCACGCCCAACATAGACTAAGACCCTGAGGACTATAGCAGTTAAAGAGCGTCTATAAATAAAAACTCAATTTGGAGCGAGCGACCCTGCGCCTCTAAAAACGCTGTTGTCTATATCTGTGGCTTTGTCTTAATTCTGGAGCTTTATAGTACCCTGTCGATATGGTATAGTGTTTCAGCAATAAGAAATTTGGGTATCCTTTATCTTGGTTAATTATTACGTACCTCTCCTACAAAAGTACCACCCAAGTTCAACACCTTCCAATGTAGTAAAGAAAAAATCTGATGTGTTGCGCTCACATGACTTTCCCTACTCTTGCACAAACTATTCTTGCAAAGGTTTATTCCTCTATCTACTTCATGATAGCCGAGAAAAATTTTGCAGAATTTATCTTATAGTGACGTCAGCTCATGGCAGTGGCGGCAACGGTAACACAACAAAGGACGATCGGGAGCGGACTTCTCCATCCCACTGGCGCAACGTGTAACAAAGGCACTCGAGATCAAGCTTCTCTACACCACTTACGCGAGCAAACATGGGACCTACAACAATCGAGGGACAACACAAAGGGGTTTCCAGAGTGTTCGAGAAGTGTCCGGCGGCCGGCGTGTTTGTAGAAGTTCAAGAAAGGTCCGTATTACGCCATCTTTACTATATGAGACGAGGCAATACGTTAGAGGACTTACGGTTACAGACAAGTCTGTCATTGTGTCAGGGAGTGCGATACAGCTGTGTGTGGTACTGTCGTCGTGAAAGATACGTCGCGTCGAAGTGAGGAAGTTTTAATGAGTGTTGAGTGATTATATCACCGGAGTTAGTGTATTTTGATAACATTTTAGGGTAAAATAAAGTGATATGAAAACAATTAGACTGGACTTTTGTCGTTTTGTTGCATTATTGCTAATTTTCTTGTAGATAAAAGGGAAATGTCGGAATACATAGGCTTTAAGCGATTGGCGAAAAATGAATAACGTCTTTCCATTTGAGAAAAGTGTAAGAATTGGAGAATTCAAACAAATAACAAGGAATATATCCGAAATGGTTCACTCCACAAAAGTGTATTAGACATAAATTGTCTGTTTTAACAAGATCTACATTTTTATAGTAAGATTTTTATATACCTTACGGTTTATCAGTTATACAAAAGTCATACAAAATGAAGAGGACTTCTAAGGAGATTCCCTGAAAATTTAAGATACAAATTTCATTAGCATAAAAATATCTTACATGTATGGTACAGCTTGTCTAAAACGTCGTGACCCTTCATATGCGCAAGTGAGGAGAAATGCGGAGAAGAGGTGAGAGTGGTGGGGGAGTGACTAGGAGGTTATCAGAACTTGGAGGCAGTCACATATACAACGCATGAACTTATCATTCTCACCATCACTGGAAGACTGACCCCCACTTCTCTTTTATGCAAGTGGATGCTATTACGCATCCTTGCTCCGGGAGTGAATGTTAGGACGTTTTAGGCAAGCTATATTTTAATCAAAATCGTTTGAGCCATTTTTGCAAAAAGCAAAATTTTCTGAAAATGTTTCATGTAAAAGGTTATCTGGGGGGAGGGATTTTCTTGAAAATCTTAGCGTTGCATCTCTCAATGCTCCTGAATCTAAATACAAAGTGTGGTATTTAACCACTCCATTCGTTTTTGAGTTATGCTGTTTACAAACATACACAAATACATATATGGGTATTTTTCTAAAAATGTTTGTTTTAGAGGGTCCCAAAACATATATTTCCGGTGAAACCTCGATATCGAATTTTTCGGTAGAATGCAATATTTTCCCTGTTCACTTTACGTAGTAGAAGATAATAAAAGGTGAATCTCAGAGGAAAGGAGAATCGAATGACAGCAGCTGTTTAAAGCTTTTTTGGATAACTTAGACGTTTCCATGACGTTGAGATTAAAGATCAGAATTGAGAATATCAGTTCATCCAGAATAAACAGGACTGCACAGGCATAGCCAGAAAATTAAAAATATACATTTCATTTTTCGTAAAAATATCTACCTTGAAAGCTATTGAACTTAAATACCAACTTTGGTTTCTAACCGATTTTTCGTTTCTGAGTTAATGCTGTTCTCTACTTACCAGTAGAGAAAGTAAAAATAGAAGGCAAATTGAATATATTGGATTTCAGACGAAACTTTATTTCATGTATAAGTTATTTGTTGTACAATTAGTGAAAGTAATTTGCCGGACTGTGCAATATTCTTGGAAGTCGATGCTGTATAACGTTAATTTGTGTTTTATGTTTGTGCGACATTTATGCATTTTATGAACTCGCGCTAGTTGCGTTTCGAGAATTAATCGATATTGCGCTTTGCCATTGCTGCAAGGGAATTCTCTGATTGGTGAACCACCTATCCTTTAATGAAGATTGAATTCTCCGATTGGATGAAGGCTAATCCTTTAATGAAAGTTTGAACTTACGGAATTCCATTGAAGGATCGCTGTCAGACTTATAGTCAATATACTTGGATATTTTCGAACATAAAATACAAAACATGACTATGTCTTGCAAGGGAACTTTCACAAAGTTCTCCAATCCAAATCCCATAAAAAGGAAACGAAACCAAAAGTAGCGCAATCAGTACTAGAAGGAGATTTAACAAGCAGTTCAGATTTTTGCATACGTGCAGTAAGATGGTACAGAGTCCTTTCAAATTTCTCTCTTGTTTTTCAACCCATAAGATGAAGATGTATTATATAAGGAATCAGTGCTTTCCTCATTAAAAAGAGAAACGTTCTGCTAACGAAGATAATGGTGGGTTACAACGAAGCCATTCTTATATATTGTATAGTTTTCTTTTTCTTCTTTTTTACTTCCTGTATTTCTGATTATTGTTCTGTTTTATCATATGCACTGAGACGAGTATTTTGGGAAATTATCCATAAGTAAATAATATTAATGTAAGGGTTTAGATTTCAACATTTTGATTAGTGAAATATGTAGAACCAGAAGACGAGATGGTTGCATAGGCGTCACCCTAAATAGTCATAAAGCGATCATTCTCAAAAGATACACTTTGTCTTAAAGTAATAAACATTTAGTGCGTGCAGAATTATAGTTGTGACTTAAATCAAGAGTATCCCAATATGTCTGGCAAAGTGGTCTCAGAGCTTCCAACTGACACTAACCAGCGCTACCTAAAGCATTCAAGGTATGATGTGTAAACATCAACAATATACTGAAATTAGCAGCTACATTTGGCTCCCAAACGTGAAACAGCCGAATCTGGACACGCTACAACATACGAGTGCACCTATGTCCAAGGCGGGATTTGAGCCTACGTCCTCTGAGTCTGGCAACATTAACAAACGAATGAAAAAGCCCTTTAACCGGGTTGGTCACATCGGACGATTTCTAGTAATGCAATGGTACCAAACAAAACAGCTATAACTAATCCAATGACTTACTAAGATGCTATAATTTTGAAGCCTTTGAGTGGTTTGATGGTTAATATTGTGAATCAAAGTGGTCTGTTTGAAAATACTATTGTAGATGATAAATATATATTCGATATTTCAAGAAGAAATTGAAACTGAAGAAGAGGATTAGGAAGGCACAGATATTGAATAGGCATAGAAAATTGGGTTGCATTTTACTTCTCGCACCAAAGCATGATGATATCCTAATGGTGATGATGATGATGATGATGATGATGATGATGATGATGATGATGATGATGTATATATTTAAGGGCACTCGTCTGCTAATACACCAGCGCCCTTATAAAACGAATAACAGCAAAGCACAGAGATAAAGATCGATACAAAATAAATACCCTAACATAAGTCACAAATATAGATCAATATATGGAACTAATCATGGCAACAGTGCGAAATAAAGCCGAATTTACAAAAAAGGGCCAAAAGGTATGAAATCTCGATATCTTTAATACTACATACTTATTTGGAAGTTTACCTTTTATCTATCTTCCGGTGTCATAACAGCTGTCGCCATCCTCCGGTGCTCAAACGCCACTCAGTTATCCTCCCACATTTCTTCTTCAAAATCTCTGGATTTCATCGCTGTTGCAACTCCTTCCATCCAGGTCTTCTTTGGACGTCTCCTCTTGTTTTCTGGTGGTACCCATTCCATTATTAATTTAGATAGCGTGTTATCTGACATTTTGTTATTGTGTTAATACCAACATAATCTTTCTTGCTCAATAATATCCAAAATATCCAAATCTTCTTCAACCCCCATGTAGAAGCAAAATGAAGTAATTAAAGAAATAGTATTAAACTAGATCTGGTAATTTTAAACGAAACAAAAAAGAAAGGCTTAGCAAATGAAATGCTAGAAATTACATTCCTATCTACAGTGAAGTAGGAAAACACAAAAGTTAACCTTTGTGGTCTTCGGCCACTTAGTTAACGTCCGCCAGGATCTCTGTAAGTCATCCTAAAACATACTGTATTTTATTCAGCCATCAAATTGATGTTGGAAAGGCATTCTTGTGTTGTAGTTATAAATTTGCTTCTGTGTAAATACCATCGCAAAGATGTAGAAAACACACGATCGTGCTAAATACTACATAACTTTCCTACCGAATAAAGAAATATTGATAGGCTATTCCCAGAAAATTCAAAATATACATTCTATTTTCACATAAATATCTGAAATGTATGGTATTGTAATAAAACCTGTTATAGCTATTTTTGAGATGGCCAAAATATTCAAAATATATCCATGCAAAGGACAGTTTGGGGTGGAGAGGGATTTTCTAAAAATTTTCATGTCGCATCTTTGGAAGACACTGAATTAACGATATACCGAGTTGGTATTTATCCGACCTTTCGTTTTTGTTATGCTATTCACACACATACACACACACACACACACACACACACACACACACACACACACACACACATACACACACGAACAGATACACACGTATAACATAGTCAAAATTCTTAGAGTCGTTTTAGGCGAAATGAAAACTAACAATCCCTTTTCCTTGTAAGTGGAAGTTTTTTGTTAGGTGCAATTTTCTTAAAAATCATTGTGACGTAATCCTTGGAAAATGCTGAACTTAAATACCAACTTCGGCATTTGATCAAACTTTCTTTTATGAGTTAACACACACATGCGCGCGCGGCTAACCTGGACTGGCTGAAGCTTTTTAAACGTGTCCTTTTAATTAAAAGGATCCCAAACGTGTATGTTCAGTGAAATCTCGGCACAGAATTTTTGGTTGCGATGCAATAACTCAGCTTACTAGAGCATGTGGAGAAGGTAAAATTACTCCCGCTATGGTGTATGTGGATCTGTAAAAATATAGTAACATGCACTGTAGAAGTAATTTGATTACTTATCACATTCAGAAGTTGTCTGAAATAAAATTATTATACTTGTAAATGGGTGCATAAATCCTATATATATCTCACACAGCTAATGTCCATGCTCACTTTGCTCACTCTATACAGAATGCTTTTCATGCGATTTTATGACATAATGTGACGCCATCCGGCAGCCGCTATCAAAGACGCTCGTCAAGCTATCTCACACAGTGCGCGGCCAGTAAACAACGTAACAATGGAGTGAGCTTGAACAAAGACAGATTATTCCACACTGTTTGAGAAAACTACTAACGTGCCAGGTCTGTTTATACAAAGATGGATTTCGAGAAAAATTCGTGCTACGTCGTTCTGACCTATATAAGCGAGTCGGAGAATGAAGCTAGTTTTTATGATGCGAGGCTTTAAGTGCTGAACGAGACAGCTGTTAGCAGTTAGTTTTAAGTGTGTGTGTGTGTGTGTGTGTGCTGTGTGTGTGCTGTGTGTGTGTGTTTGTGTGTGTGTGTGTGTGTGTGTGTGTGTGCTGTGTGTGTGCTGTGTGTGTGTGTTTGTGTGTGTGTGGACTGTCAGCGTTGAGAGAAATTTGAGTGTATCGTCGAAGACAGTTTTGGACATTTAATTGTGGTGCCGCAGTTGTTTGTGTGAACCAGTTTTAGTGAGTGTAATCGTCGGAAGCGAAAGAAAGTAAAATACGTGTCAAGATTATGAGAGGACAGAACACTGTGAGGTGTAAGATCATGACGAGTTGTAGATTGTGTTAAGGATAACAAAGCGGACTGCTTTGTGATTCAATTTTAAGGTAAAAGAGTAATTGCACTTGCCTTTTTGACAGTACATGTCTCTTTTAAATGTACTGCCAAACTGAATGGCTCTGCTGGATGTTAACATGACACCGTTTAGTTTTATTTGAATGCAGACCAGAGCAAATAGAAATCCTAAGGGTTACGCAGCCAATGTTCTATTTGTTCAACCATACAATCATAGAAAGCCACTAACAACCATGGCAACACTCGAAAGAGCTGGCAGTTTAATTGGAAATTTAAACAGGATAGTAACAGCTGTATAAAATGCATATGAATAGTGACATTTTTATCTAACAGAGAAATCCAACAGTACATTCCAGTGTACGTTCTTCAGGAGCAAGCAAACAAAACACAACTGTAAACGTGACTATAAAAAAAGGCAGTGCTCAATAGAGTATATTGCGTACTTAATTTTATTTGCTCCCTATGTGGGCGTTATTTTAAACTGATGACGTCATCGCAGACCAACAAGTCCACAGTACAAACTGTCAAACTTGTCAGGCAAAGCATTAAAGGGCACGCTAGTCGAATGTAGAGGGATGGTTCAGCCGTAGATACCGGCAGCAGTACGGAAAACATTCCTCTTCACAGCAAAAAATAAGTTAATTTCTTTTGGTAGTTTTCGCAAATTTTTTTGGTAATACTCAAGTGCAGGGAGGAGCATTACTAACCAAATCTAAGACTACTGGTACCAGGTGGAGAAAATGAATGCTTTCAAATTAAACGCTGTATATTTCAAATTATTTAATACAACTTAAGTTAAAGTATTTATTTTTAGTTTTCTGAGTAATTATTTTAGCGTTTTCTATCAGCATCCAAATGACAAATCTTATTCTGCGCTGAGATGCCGTAAATTTTTTCGAGGGTGGTCTCTGGTTGAATTTCGTCGAGGATTTTACCTCTCACATTCATTTTATAAGAAATAATTCCAAGTGCCTATCCAAAACCAAACAACATAATCATAAAAAATCTGATGTGTTGCACTCACATGACTTTCTCTACTCTTGTACTAACCATTCTAACAAACTCTTATTCCTATATCTCCATGTTAGTTAAGATAAACATTCGTACAAATTATCTCATTGCTTATGTCCTTGTAGATGCAAGGGAGATATTAGAATACAGAAGGCTTTGTGCGACAGTCAAATCTTTTTGACCTTTGAGATACCGTTCTCTTTGCACGATTAACATATAAAAAAATGAACAACGTTGTTGCATTTCGGTAAAGTTCTAAGTTTTCCGAAACTCACACACATAACAAGGAATATCTCCGAAATGGTTCACCCTACAAGAAAATTTATTGAGACATAAATTGTGTATTTTACCAAGATCTACATTTTTTGTATAGTATGATTTGGTCTATCTCTAACGGTTTACGAGTTATGCAAAAGTCGTCCAGAGTAAATACGACTACAGGGGCTATAGCCAGAAATTTCAAGATATACATTTCATTTGTCATAACAATATCTCAAACATATGACATTTTAATCAAAATCGTTAGAGCCATTTTCAAGAAAATCAAAATTTTCGAAAAATTTTCCATGTAAAGGGTAGTTTAGGGTGGTGCTATTTTCTTCAAAATCTTCGTGTCACATCCTTGAACGACATTAAACTTAAAAACCAAATTTTGTTTTTAACCTAATTTTCGTTTTTGAGTTATGCTGTCCACAGACTGACAGACTGACAGACTGACACACACACGGACCTTTTTTTTTTTCATTTGGGGGCCTTAAGTCTACACTGTTAGACAAAATATTAAGCAGAAGAATTCATTTCACTTCACTTTTTATTTCACTTCATCTTTTCTCGGCTTGGTTGTTTCAGTATTGCAAGTGTAGGCGGAATCTCGGCGTTGCATGGCACGGAAAAGGGAATTCTCAGCAAACTCCGTCCCTGGAACGTGTGCTGTGTCCGAGTCTCGGGTAGGGGAGCCAGTTGTACCAATTGCCACTGAGAAGTTTCAACTTGGAAAAACATAGGGACCCAACCGTCCCGGGGACGCCCCGTCAGGGACACAGGCACAATAATTCATTGAAGATCGAGATGCTTTGACCTCTTTCCTAGCACCTGGTCATACTTTGCAGGAGAATTAAGTGGAAATCTGTGTTAACCTTGTATTACTCTATGAATAGGTAGCAGACATGATCATATACAGTCAAACCGAAGAACAAACTTCAGATATGTCAACGAAAGAAGTAAATTTAAGATGCTGGATGTATCCCAAGTGTGGATCGCCAAGGGAAAAATAAACACATCACCGACAATGGACATGGCACAGCAAGCCACTGAATTACATGAAAATGGGGAGACAACAATTGGGTGTACACCACATAGGCACCATGTAGAACTTCCGCGCAGGGTAACAACTATAAGGCAAACCCAGACGCAGATGGCCAGATTTCTTCAAGGAGCATACAGGTTAGCAGTGATCACGAGTAGTGAGAGGAACAAGAAGATGGAAAACTCGAGTTTCGTAAATAGTTTGCGATTAAACGGTGATAAATAGCGTGATTAAACAATGACTAACCAATGCACCACGAAGCAATCAGTAACAATTACATCTGTGCAGCGACTAATAGGTAGTGATTAAGCAGTGAATGTTGTAGCAGTTTTCTATAGCGCTTATGATATTCAAAAGATATCAAAGTGACGAAATCCATTAATAATCAAGAATAACATTATATGTATTATGGGATAGGTTTCGCTAGCAAAGGGTTAAGAATATTGTACCACATGTGAAGTTGATGCCAGTCGGGAAATGCATTACCGGGAGTCATTAGCGAACGTACCCAAACAGATGGCTCATTAAGGTAAAAGGAACCTGCTATTGTATTTTAAAAAGTATCGGGAACCCGAGGGGTTTCACCACAGGGCAAAGTCTTCACTTAATTGAAGAGAGGGACATTATAGATGTTTTGGGAAGCTGAGAGAATAATTACTGACGGACAGTAGGTCAGAGAGACATCTTTACGAACGAGCTACACATGTGAGCAACACGGTGAAAGTTCGATACGGCAGTTTACAATGAGTTAGCCGAATACCATTTTTCGTAACTAATATCTCGTCAACCAGATATACTTATCGTATTCACGACTAATACTTATTCCAACAGTTACGTCAGTCCGCATATTTCTAGCATTTATTTAAAATTGTTCAGCAAGTCTTAAACGTTTAATAAACAAATAAAGTGTTCTACCAAAACTACAATGTCGCTCTCTGTAATCACCACGGATCCCAGAGATTAAGACTTATGTGTGAGCAGCTGTAGGCACCAATAATAAGAAGCAGTCAATTAATCAAGTGACATAACATGCTTCAATGTATAGTGATTAAACAGCGCCTAAATAATTCAGAAAGAAATAATCAACCTCAGTTACCTTAAATATTTAAGTCCCTGCCGTAGCGTAATGGGCTAGAGCGTGGCAGCTCCGATTCCCTGCAACTGAATGTTCCTGGGTTCGACCCCACCTACAGGCGTGGGACTTTTAAGCCCGGGTATTCTTCCAGTGCTTAATTCACTGGTCTACCAGTAGAAGATAGAGATAGCACAAAAGATCTTCAGGTCATGGTGCTACGGCCGTTGAGCACCCTCCACTCCCTACATATACTACTACTAGGTAATGTAAACATAGGAATATAAATTATTATATGACGCAGGTACTTACAGGACATGGCTCTTTTAATGCCCATCTAAAGAGAATCGGGGCAAGAGAAAATGACCAGTATGACTACTGTGGCGATGTGGATACAGTGGAACACACTATTTTTTGCAAAAATTCCAAAGGCAGAGAGAAAGCACCTACGTAAGTTTGGGTATTAAGCTAAATACAGATAATATTGATATGGCTCAGAGTCAACACAAATGGAAACAATACAATCCATGGTGATAGAGATTATGAGCATAAAGGAAGCATGAAAGACAAAGATACAACAGATTATAAGAACTCAGGTTTCTTAATTGATGTTTTACCTATTTTTGGGTACTTCCCAGTAGGATTCCAACGGAAGGGACTTTTAGTCGGTAAGAGTCCGCACATCAGGGTTATCTTTCCTGCTGTCCATTAGGGTTTTCCCTCTTTACAAAAAAGCCTACTGCTACTTCAACAAACATGCGCAGCTTCTAACGCGGAGCTGCTCTTCACCCACTTAAAAGATATGGGCTTTCCCCACTCTATAGAAGGCCTTTGCTCTTCATGGGACACATTAGGACATTTTTCGTTTTTCAAGACAGAGATAAAGTCATTTTATTCCGTCTCCATCTTGGAATACTGGCCTTATCCATTCCTACGTTCTATCCGATGTTCCCCAATGCAATTCGTCCTTACCGTTAACCTCGATCACCAACTGTTGCCTCTAAGACGATACAGGAATCCTATGTAATATTCTAACGTGCATTTCAGCAGTTCTCAGTGGTCTTGCATTCAGTATAAATGTTCTGTATTTTATAAAATTAACAAAATTACGCTCTTTGTTATAAACCTTATGTAGATAACCTCCCTCCAGTAGAACATATCTATAAGAAATAACTTCAGTTACTAAATAATTATTTTATTCTAATAAGCCAGAATAGTGCAGTGAATTTCAGCTCAACAAATAAAATTTCATGCTTTTTTTTAAGAACAATTGCCACATATGATAATTTAGCCTTGCAAGGTATTTCCCCAGCCAAAATGTCAAACCGCCATAAATAAAATCAAAAAGTTCTTCTGCTTATTAATTATAAGTAGCTGCTGCATGCATTATACATTTTGTGACGCCCGCTGCGGCGCACAACAAAGGACAGTCGCAATGGGGCTGCCCCACCACAATAAAGGCGCTCAAGGTCAAGCTTCCCCTCACCACTCACGCGAGCAAACACGTGACAAGAATCAGCGGCAGAACCAAAAGGGGTTTTCCAGATGATTCGAGAAGCCTCTGTTAGCCAGCTTGTTTGTAATAGTTCGAGAAAGATCTGGTTACGTCATCGCCAGTATAAAAGCTTGCGGAGCGCTTGAGGGCAGGCAGTTTTAATCAGTCAGTTTTCAGTTTAGTGTGCACGTGTCAGCTGCGTGTGTACAAAGGTCGTGAAACATACGTCCCGTCGAAGTAAAGAAGTTTTAATGAGTGTTGAGCGATTGTATGGCCAAAGTCAGCTGTTTGTGACACAGAGAAGGTGAAGAAAAAGAAGTGAGTCAAGGTTACGAGCACAGAATAGTTGTGAGTTGTAGTGTTATCAAAGACTCTAGACCAGGCATCGCAAATTTTGGTCTCGCGAGACAGCACCTGAACTGTAACGCAATTTCCACGATACAACATCCCTCCACTCGCTGAACCTCCTCCCCTAGCTTAGGCAGCATTATCGGCGTCAGTGTTGAATAACGAGTCCGTTACTTGAGTATTGTGTGTTCTACTGACTGTAAAGTTTACAAGACCACGAAAATTCCATTTAGGGTTGAAGAAATATTTTTTCTGTGGTAAAAAAGAAGAATGTGAGATGTTTATTCTGCTCCAAAGTATTAATGGATGTCAAAAGCAGTAATATGCAACGACATTATGTGAAATGTCACAAAGATCATGCTACGACATCGGGTCAATCTACTGACTTGGTGTGTAAAATGATGTTTATTAATTAATCACATTACGATACCTCAAGAAGGCACACTGTACCAATGTGGTAGATATGACGATACACAAACTCTAATTATGATTTAAAAGCAGGTGCTTGAAAGCTATCACACAGCTTGAAAAAACAACAAAATCTTTTATAGATGCAGAGTCTATAAAGTCCTGTTATTTGATGTCAGTAAAATATGTCCCCAACAAGCAGATTCAGGTTCTCGAAATATATGTTTGTCTCCTAACATCGGCAAGTATAAAGTGTTAAAATTGCAGAAGTAATTTAAAACGATATTCAACATCTAACACTGCACGAGACAACAGACAAACAACAAGGTTCTGTTATTAATCTCCATTTGTGGTATAAATGAGAATCTTTCTGTACACGGATTGCTTTTTTAATCTTGTAACCCTTAAGGAGCAATCAACAGGAGAAGTTTTCCGAAGATTGAAAGATAAGTATAAACAAGTCGAGATTGAAAAAGATTGATATCAATGGCGATAGATAGTGCTCCAATGATTGGGGAAAAGAAAAGTCTGATAGAGAGACGGAAGAAGTTATTTAAAATGTTGCAAATGCCTGAAAACGTGCGCCATTTCCATTATATTATACATAAGGAGGTACTGTGTGGAAAGACAGTGAATGCAAAATACGTACTAACAGATATTGTTGTTAAGACTATTAACAAAAGTAGTTCTTTCAACCCAGAGGTTTCGGGTTCGATTCCCAGCTGGTATTGGGAACTTTTTCTTTGACCAGAATAATTCCCTATCCTCCACAGAACTTGAATGCATGAATGTAGGAGCGAATTTGAATGTGTTTAATGTAAAAATGATAAAAATCAACGTCTAGAAACTTGACAGTTCAGCGAACAATAGTACCATCAGTTGTTTCTCAAGTGAAAACCCTTGATATGACCAAAGAAGTTACATGCACTTTGTTGTCATAAATTGAACACATTAAAATTGAAAAGAAGAACACGCTCAACTGCTGTCAGACTTAATGCACAATTAACCCTATTTACTTACGTGGCAATCCCAAATATAGAGTGCAGCCACTGCCATAGTGAAAGAAAATGAAATAAAATAATAAATGCAGATAAAATGTATTTGTAACATCCATACAAGGTTTAAAATCTTCTCTGTTATTTATTTGCCATGAATACTATTAAGCAGTATGTATTATTAGTGCTGATCACAATCCACTTCTGCCGTATCGCTGGCTGTGCCCACCGCCGTCTTCGTTCTGTGTATTGCGGGTGGCATCTATATTGCGTCATGCATTTGTGTCGTTTTGCGACCTCTTGTAGACTGTATTAATGTCAGCAGAAGAAAACTGGGTATTTGTGCGGTAGTTTTAAAAGAAAATAAAGTGAGAAAACAAGTAATTGGATTGATTTTGTTATTTATTTTATTATGTATCATATTCTCTAGCTGCCATCATTTATTTTTATATTTCTTCTACGAAATATCCTTACACAAACATGTTTCTATTTGCTTCATTTTAATTGGGATAAACGTTTGCAGAAATGATTTCATTGTATGTTTTGTGGTAAGTATATTCTAACAAACAGGTACAAGCGGAAAAGTGTAGCAACAGGCAGCTAGCGTTACGCCAAATTTGCTTCAGCCAACCGCGGTTGAATGAGGTTCAGTTCGCTGTTCTACCTTTTTTTTGGTCATGTCTGTAGTGCCCTTTAACTGCTATGGCCATATCGGGGACTCTGAAATATTTTTACATATGTACTTCAGGTCACACGCTCATCACTCTTACATCTACACTTCTAGACTTTGTAGAGGATAGGACAAATCCTAATTAAAGAGATATTCCCTTTTCCGGCAGGAAATCAAACCTTTTTAAGTGACTTCTCACAAAACAAAGATTAATTATCTCTGAATGTATGACATGGTGGACAATAAGTAACAGACAATTACAGCAATAAACACTTTCCGGGTAAGTACAGATAAAGCAGCGAGCGCTGAGATAGAGACAGAGAGGAAGGGAAAGAGAGAATGAACTCAGAGCAATTCTGTTAAGTGCAGCTTTCCATAGCTCTATTAATTGAAATGAAAACAAATAAAGTAAATATATACAACAACTCGCAGAGCAATTTCAAAATAATGCATCTTACAGTAATTGCATTTCACCTGAGCTTTATTAAATGAAGTAAAACATATACCAAATGCGCATTTATTTAGTTGGTTATTTTATCTATTTTTATTGTTGACATGTCATTTTGCTTGAAGCCTTTAAAATTAGTTAATATTTAAAGCTTAAAAGTTGCGTTGCAGATAACACCATATTATTATCCTCATTCACGTATTTGTATATTTAAATTACATGAATATTCCTTGTCGAAGTGCAATCTCATGACACCAGTGTGACAAAAACGACAAGATCCAGTCCAGTTAATTCTTTTTTTCTATTTTTTTTTCTTTTTTTTTTTTTTTTCTTTTCATCACGTTATTCTCCTCCAAAAACTTTGCACAACGACATACTTCTCTCTTATCGACGTTAACAGCCTTCAGTCCTTCGTGATATTACAGCACACAACTGTTTTCTTCTCATATCCCTAACGCACAATTTTCCGCCTTTCTTCACTTTCTCTCAAACAGCACACTTTTGACGATACGACCATTCAACACTCATTAACTGTTTCGCTATCTTCCTTCTTGACGCGCCGGTTCTCTCACGATGAACGTACACATGCAGCTGACACACACACACACACACACACACACACACACACACACACACACTCACACTCACACATACTCACACACAAACTAAACTTGCCTGCTGCGACGACTCATGTCTGAAACTACGACTACTCACTCCTCTCGTCGTCTTGCCTCCATATATAGTGAGGATGACGAAACATGAACTTTTCGGAACTTCACCTGCTGCAACAATAAATGGTAAAACAAAATGGAATGTGAAGAATATATTTAATGTTGCATTATCAACTGCAACTTCTAAAACTGGAACTTCTGCAGATACACCGGCCGCCTCTCGAATAATCTCGAAAACCCCTTTGTAATGCCACATTGATTATTATCACATGTTCGCTCGCTTGAATGGTATGGGGTAGCTTGACCTTGAGTGTCTTTATTGCACGCACCGACAGAGTTGTGAGGCAGCTCGGCCCCGAGCCTTTGTTGTTGCCGCTGCCATCAACCGGTGTCGCAATACTTACACCGTTGAACACAATGCAGTTTTGGCGACATCGAATGAAAGCGATTTAGAAAACGGAGAAATACGAACGCATGTATATAATAAGCTTTTAGTGAAGTGGATTACAATTGCATGCATACTTGCACGATTACCCTGAGAGTTTTCCTCTTTCCTTCCCTGTAAAGGTATAGTAGTCCATGCAGAACATTTACCTTGAATAACAAACATAAAATGTATTCTCCTTCCAATTCCACCCTTAGAGCCTGGGAATTACCTCTCATCTCTCGTCTTCTCTAAGAGGCAGAAGGAAGCTCGCTCATGCCACTACCGTCACTACGACTTGTGCGTTCTGCAACGATTTTAACTCACGAGGGGTTATCTACTTACCCTGATGCCGGATGAGATGAGCCACCTGGTACAATTGGTTAACCGTAAGATAAAATCTTACTACACAAAACATATAAACCATCGATAAAAGACACAAATTATGCGAAATGAAATTGTGGAATTAACATTTTCCGAGACAGTCTTTACTACTGTTTGCATTTTCAAGTGATAAGTTGTTTTTCATTTTATCTCGTAGTAATGTAAAGAGCATGAAACAGATATCACATGGTGACTCGAATTAAAAAAGAAACAGAAAAAACCTGATAATCACTTTAGTGTACTGCATCCCTCTTTTAAGTGAAACGACATGTGTTAAACGATGTGTAAACGCGTAATGAATGTTTCTTTCGATTAACAAAATGTAGGTAGAAGAAGAAGCCTTTGTAAGAATAGTTTGCAGAAGAGTAAGTACAGAAAGTCACGCGAATGCAACACATCAGAATGTTTTATTCAGTTGCCTCGAAATACATATTTCTGGTGAAAACTCCCTTATCAAATTTTTGCAGGGAATGAAGTACTTCCTCTAGCTACTTTAGTTAGGCGCTAGTGAGAGTAATGTGACAAATGACATGACAAATCCCACTTCTGACACTGAGGTGACAAATGTCACTTTCAGTGACTTTCTCTTTCAGTTTATCTAAACTGAACCACAACACACAGTTCCCTATTTTATTTTTAACACAATCTACAATTCGTTGTGACCTTGCAGCTCACAGTTGCTCTATCCTCTCGAGACTTCGCACATCCTTCACTTTGTTCAGTTCTATTCTCTGTCTCACAAACTGCTTCCGACGATACAGTCACACTCACTCAAACACTCTTGACTAAAAACTACTTCAAACAACTCCGACGCGATGATTAAGTGTCTACAACTGTCTCTGACGATATTAAAATTCTCTCAACACTGACTGTACACACCACATAAAACTAGCTGCTAACTGCTGTCTCACACAGCTTATATAGCCTAGAATAACGTAGCAGGGATTTTGCTCGAAATCTACCTTTTTGTGATCAAGCCCGCTACGAAAAGTTTCTCGCACAGTCTGGGGTCGCTTTGTTATGCCGCACCATTGTTGTAGGGTGGCGTATTTACAAGTAGTGGTGTGAGGTAGCTTGACTATTGAGGGGTTGCCGACCGGCGTTACAACACCGCAAAGAGGTTTAGAAGCGAAAGTTTCAATCAACCTAAACGCAGATTACTGTTCTACTTCCACCTTTATTTGTAAATGGTAATTTGTGACTCTTGGTGCTTAAGACAAGTTGACTGCTTCTGGGTATGTGCTCAGATTTGAATTCCAGAAGCAATTCAAATTTTGTAGAGCTATGGGCTCAAATAGTGACACAAAAACAAAATACATTAGTGATCATGCTTTTTTTTTTCTCCTAATCTCATGTATAACAGGCCGGTTTAGGGTAGCAAACAGAAAGGAATAGTACTTTATCTTGAGCTTTCGGAAGGCGTTGTCGAAGATGGTAGCAGGACTTAACATGCCTTTTACGCAGTCGTGCTTTAAATTATGTTATAAAAGGCAGTGATAGTGGTTTGCCAATCGCGTCTTTAAGGTTAACCAATGGCTCAAGCAAAAGGCTAAACATAGGGCTTTTTTAGTATTTACAGGAGTTTGCTGGATGTGCTTCAGGCATTCAGTACTTAAAATTACTGCTTCAGCTGGTTACACACAAAAGTAAACAAGTATGATTACAGCAAGAAAGGTAGCGCCACACAGTGAAATGCTCGCAAGTGCATGGACAACGATACTCGGTTGTTGCCGAGGCCTTCTTGTCTCGGACCGTTCGTAGCACTAGATTCCAGGGCTGAAGATAAAGTGAGCGAGTTAGTATCAAAACATGTACAAATTACTCAGATACGAGCATCTGTGCTGGATTCACGCTCTGTACATTATTTCTGTTAAAACAAAACAGCAAATGTTAGTGTATTAGTGTAAATCTGAGAAGTATTTTCTTATTTTTAAATCATCCATCATCTTAAGGAAAAATTTGACAATTTCAATACTTTTAAAATTGCTGCTAAAGAGCACCTATGCTCAAAATCATTTTATTCTGTACAAGATTATCTAAATGACAAATTATCATTTTAATGCATATGTAGCTTTGTACGTAATCTCTAGCTTCTTTATCGACAGATCATTGTTAATTACTCCTACATTTGATGCCTGCTCGAAAGCTACATAGATGTATATGTATTGGACAACTGACAAAAGGTGACATTCATTGCTAATTATATAACTAAATGGAACGTGGCAGAAAAAGCCAAGAGAAAGTTTAAAACGAAGTTGAGTTTGTGTTTGTAAATGTATATTATGTTAGTCTTATAACTACAGGAGAAATTTGATTTTGTTTTGTTTTTGCGCCCGTACCTAATCTGTATTTATATTATACTGTATATTTCCATGGATATGTTCAATGTTCACGGGCCTTCATGACTACTTTTGAACTCGTTGAACGCAATCCAATCGAATCTAATCTAATTATGGAATTAATTATTTTTCTTCAAGCAGTTCCTGTGTTATTTTACAGGTTTTATGCTGTTAAGATTCTGATTTTCCTGTTTCACTTTCAACTGTTGTAACTAGAGGTTTAAGGGAGTAACGTACCACAAAGATATTAGACAATTTACAAAATGCCTTGTAAACCCATGCGATATTAATAAATTAAATAATGTAATTAATTCTATCACTGATCTAAAACTAAGACAATTTAAGTAGTAATTTGCTTTCTAGCAATGCTTTCTCATTAAAAAATGACACTGTAGAAAGGACATTGTATTATATTTGTTTTCGCAGTTATGTTTGTCAGAATCTCTCCGCAGAGTGTGAGGATAATGATGGTTCCGCTTTAATCTCAACCCTTTCTCGTTAAAAGCGCAAATGCATTTTCCCCTCAATGCCGGACTGTTTAACAAGGTTCCCCAAAATAATATCTTGTTAGAAAGTAAATCGCGAATTTAAATCTCTGACAGGCTGTGGTTCGCATCTATACGTTACTTGCGTATTATAATCAAGAAAATTATTCATTATATTTTACATTTCAGGCATGGTAAAATTTTATTTTAAAATTATTCGTTTCTTTTTATCCCTGCTGTGTCCGAAAATATTATCAACATTGCTGTTTGCTAAAGAACACTGAATTTTCGTTTCGGAGTTGTTGAAACATTTACATACGCAAACCGAGACGGAATGCTGCAATGCGCTAGAATGTACTAAATTTTGCATTCATTGCAAATTTTGTTATACTTTTTTTCAGTGATACCAAGAGTGGTGAAAATTTTTAAGTAATTTATTTTAAGATAAACGAATGCTTGTTGTCATATTATTTCGAAGATTGGGAAATAATTTTCTAATGACAAGAAGCTCAATGAAATTACGTAAGCACAGTTATATTCCTAAACAATGCTCCGATCGAAAACAGTCATAAGCGAAAATATTACAGAAAATGTCCTTACTTAGTCGAACCTCTTCCACCAGTTGGTGTAGAGGATTTACAGAGAGCTTTTCATCTGATTCTGACCTTAGCTATTAATTTTATTTGTTTTCATTCAATTCCCTTCTCTTTTACTGTCTTGGATTCCTTCCACCCACGTCTGTCTGGGTCTCCCTTTGGTCCTTTCCCTTCTTATGTAGTTTGCATACCACCTTTGGGTATCTTTCATTGCCCATTCGTACCACATGCCCAAACCATCTTAGTTGTTTTAATTTTTGTCAATAAGAGAGGAGACTCCTAATTTTAATCTTATTGTTTGGCTTCGTATTTTGTCTCTTCTAGTTTTGCCCTCTATCCTTCACAAGTATCTCACTCCTATGGTTTGGAGTTGGCTTCTCTGTTTGTTTGTTAGCGTCCATGATTCCGACCCATAAATTGTGATTGGCACACATACAGTTTTATATACTGTTTTGTTAGCAAAGGACAAGAAAGACCTTTAACACAACCTAGGCATATGGAAGAGAGAATTGATGAAAAGAAACATAAAACTGAATATATAAAAATAACTATTTATTAGTAGAGAAGAGAAATAGCACACAATTAAGATAGATGGAGGATCCTTGGAACAAGGATAATCTAAGATCTATAATTAATCTAAGATTCATTATAAATTGGAATGGCAAAGATGAGGAAATGAACAGTAGAACCTCAGCAGCAGGCAGATTATTTTACACCCTAAATAGAAATCTTATAAAAATGAGTTTTCAAATAGAGAATGTAAATAATTTTAAATGCCTAGGAAACAATTTCTTACAGAATAGATGCTAACATGGATAATAATATTAACAACTTTAATAAAATAAATGGAGGAATTAAAGGACTCTTTAGAAAACGTGTGTAAATCACTGTATCTAATATATATAAAATAGCCTCAAAACCAAGCGTACTATTTGGCTCTGAAACTTGGACATTAGGAAAGAAAGATTAAAAGACGTTAGAACCACAGCAGATAAAATGTGTGAGACCATTAATTGGATACTGTACAAGAGACAAAATTAGGAATAAAACAAATAGAAATGCTCCTGGTAAGTGCAGTATAGTTGGAAATATAAAGAAACGTAGATTAAAATGGAGAGACCACGTTCTGAGACCACCTCCAGACTACCTAAGGTCTGCCTGATGTGTAAGGTAAGAGGAAAATGGAAAATAGGAAGACCTGAAAGAAGGTGGTCAGCCTAACAAGAATCTTAGAACGGACCCTGGAGGCCCAGTCCTTGTCTCTGTGCGTGCGTGCGTGCGCGTGCGCGCGCGCGTTTGTGTGTGTGTGTGTGTGTGTGTGTGTGTGTGTGAGTGTGTGTGTGTGTGTGTGTGTGTGTGTGTGTGTGTGTGTGTGTGTGTGTGTGTGTGTGTGTGTGTGTGTGAACAGAATGACTCAAAAACGAAAATTTTGTTAAAAACCAAAGTTGGTGTTTAAGTGAAATATCTTTCAAGGATGCCACACGAAGATTTCGAAGAAAGTTCCTTTAGCCTAAAGCACCCTTTACATGGAAAATTAATCGAAAATTTTGATTTTCTCAAGCATAGCTCTAACGATTTTATTTAAAATGCCATTTAAGATATTGTTATGACAAGTTAAATGTATATTTTGAATATTCTGGCTAAAGCCCAGGTAGTCCTGTTTACTCTTGGTGACTTTTGCATAACTGGTAAACCGTAAGAGATAGGCCAAGTCTTACTGTACAAAAATATAGATTTTGTTAAAACACGCCAGTAATGTCCAAATACGTTTTTGTGGAATGTACCATTTCGGAGATATTCCTTGTTATTTGTGTGAGTTACTTAAAACTTTTCTCAAATGGAAGGTCGTTATTTACTTTTTATCTCTTTGCCGAGCAATGAGGACTGAATTTCAAAGTTTTAAAAAAGTTTACCATCGCTCCAAGCCTACCTGTACTTCCGTATTCTCCTTGCACCCACAAGAAAGTTTGTCAGAAGAGTACAAGAGTAGAGAATGCCATCTGAGTGCAACACATCAGATTTTTAACATCACAAGTACATTACAAAGCACAGCACCCCGGATAAACACGAAAACTTTTTTCATTACGCACGTGTTCTGGTACATCCACGTGGAATTCATTACAAGTGAGCTACGTAACAATCTGGTAAAGACAGCTTGGCAGTATACAACAGATGTTCATGAAACGACATCTTTCATGTGACACTAGAGAATATCTACAAGAGTATTTTTTGAGATAATGAACCATGTGATGAAAATGCTACTGCTACGGCTAAAAAGCTGGCAGGCTCCACCTTATATTAAATAGCCCCATTTCCTTTCAAGCTCTGAGACACACACAGTAGGTAGAAATCACAGCATGATGGGACATTAAAATCACAAACTCAAGTCAGGTTACGTTTGAATTTGAGTAGGTGTTTCGAACAAAGTCGTGGGCTACAACAGACTATAAGTTTTAGATTTGTGGTACAATTAATAAACAATAATCACTGAACAATATTGCACCTCCAATCCATGATTCATAGTATCAAAATTCTCATAGCATCACAAGAGGAGCCTGCATATAAACACGATTTCTTAACAAGTTAACAATCAGTTTTATTGCATAAAAGCTCCGTTCGTCCCACTGAGTCTTGTACCTTTCACTAAGTACAGGGATAGGATAGAATAGGATGGGATAGGATAGAACAGGACAGGACAGGATAGGATAGGACAGAATAAGATAGCATAGGATAGGACGGGTTAGGACAAGATAGGATAGGAAATCACGGAGGGGGTGTCTACTAGCTTTTCTTCCTGTATTTATTGTCACATTTTGTGTTAGTTGATGAAACAAATGTTAGCCAAGATGGACATATTGGGAAATGAATTCCGGAATACGGCAAATGGAAACAAATATGATAGCCGAATTGAAAAATATAGACTGCGGAATGGTAAATATGGATACAAAAATGGAAGCAGAATTGAAAAATGTAAACTCCGTAATGGACAGCATGAAAATGGGAATCTCCGATATAAAGATGAGCTATCGGAGAAGATTAAAAGGCAACTGGCTGGGGTGAAGGAAGACGTAATAACTCGGAGGAAAGATGAAGGACCTTGGCTAACGTGTTATCGCCCTGCAAAGTATCTCTTGTGTCTCGGAAACGACTCTAATGATTGCAATGAACATTTATATTTAGTTAACGTTTTGCTTTCCAGGTTTATCTAAATAAGTATCTTCTCCCAAAAAACACGATTTTAGAAAACATAAAATAAAAAAGAAAGAAACAACGAGCTGAGCTCGGTTGCCCATGTACTGTGAATTTGTATATGGAACGTTGTCTTCTTTCCGTAAATTGATATTTGCGTAAAACTATAAAATAATGGATGGCTGACTCTTCATGCGTAATATAGTCATTGAAAATAATTCAAATATATCCACACATTTAACGTGCAAAATTTAATTTTCCTTAGATGTGCATTCTGTGTGCTTTTTTGCAAATTTCAAAAATAAAACATGTGTACTGTGGGCTGAAGTATAACAATGAATAATAGAAATCCATCTATCCATTCATCCAACAGAAATCCAACCATTCATCCATCCATCCAACCAACCCATGCCATCCCATCCCAGCCCATCCCATCCCAACCCATCCCATCTCATCGCATCCTACCCCAACCCAACCCATCCCATGCCATTCCATCCCATCCCAAACCATCCCTTCCCAACTCATTCCTTCCCAACTCATCTCATTCCATCCCAACCCAACCCAACCCATCCCATCCCAAACCATCCCTTCCCAACTCATTCCTTCCCATCCCATCTCATTCCATCCTACCCCAACCCAACCCATCCCATGCCATTCCATCCCATCCCAAACCATCCCTTCCCAACTCATTCCTTCCCAACTCATCTCATTCCATCCCAACCCAACCCATCCCATCCCAAACCATCCCATCCCAAACCATCCCTTCCCAACCCATCCCTTCACAACTCATTCCTTCCCAACCCATCTCATTCCATCCCAACCCAATCCATCCCATCCCTTCATATGCCGTCCCGTCCCAAACCAAACCATCCCGCCCCAGCCCATCCCAGCCCATCCCAGCCCATCCTAGCCCATCCCATCCCAACCCATCCCATCCCAACCCGACCCATCCCATCCCATCTCATTCCTTCCCATCCCAACCCATCCCAACCCACCCCATCGCATCCCAATCCAAACTATTCTATTCCATCCCATTCTATTTCATCCCATCCTAACCCATCCCATCCTAACCCATCCCATCTAACCCATCCCACCCTAACCCATCCCATCCTAACGCATTCCATCCTAACCCATCCCATCCTAACCCAGCCCATCCTAACCCATCCCATCCTAACCCATCCCATCCTAATCCATCCCATCCTAACCCATCCCATCCTAACCCAGCCCATCCTAACCCATCCCATCCTAATCCATCCCATCCTAACCCATCCCATCCTAACCCATCCCATCCTAACCCATCCCATCCTAACCCATCCCATCCTAACCCATCCCATCCTAACCCATCCTAACCCATCCCATCCTAACCCATCCTATCCTAACCCATCCCATCCTAACCCATCCCATCCTAACCCATCCCATCCATTTACACATACATACAATCCTACTTTTACAAAGAAAAGCTGTAAAACCTAAGCAGGATTATACCAATTTTAATCAACATTAGTTTCCCTTTAGGCATTTTTCACCCTGAAACCTACCCTCTTGAAGTCAGGTGAAGACTTTCATTGTCAAATGCAGCAAATGGAAGCAAACAAGATCTGAGCTAGTAACTACGGGGGAAAAAAAGTTTAGGCAATGAAGCTAAAAAGTGCAGGCTCAACTACCACCAGTCGCCTGGGCCTCAGGGGAGCCTTTACCTTAGCGAATATCGATCTGACGTACTCCGCCCTTTCAACTTCGTTGGCATAGAACTACTCGGTATCCACAGCACTGATCTAATACTCATTGGAATATCGAGATATTTAACATACTGGCAGAAATCACAGCTTCACCCATCGATTGATGACTTGATGAAGCGCTTCGTCCCCTCTTTCCGTTATACCACTGGTTTGTGTGAAGTTTATCAAATCATATATAAAAAAAAAAAAAAAAAAAAAAAAAAAAAAAAAAAAAAAAAAAAAAAAATCTGAAGCATAAATAAAAATGTACCTAACTACTTAAACACGTATAGAAAAAGAGGAAGGAAATAGCCAACTTTGCGAGATCCAGAAGTGCCTTCGACTTTGCCTATAGAATGCAGATGAAACTTCATTCAAGGCCAACTCTCCTAAAATAGGACAACAGAAGATGAAGATCCAAATATATGCTATTATAAAACTTTACTTCGTGCTTTAAGAAAAATAATCAATGAAAATTTGACAAAAATGGGAAGTATTTCAATTACTGATGTTTTAGTTTACTATTAAGTTTGATTCTTTAAGAGCATTACATAAGTAGGATGCATCATTTAAATGATTCTGACAGCTGCATCAAGCAGTACATTTGCAACTTTAGTGAGACTTCTGATATTATTTCCCCAATGATTTATTAATATTTTTTTGCAAAATTCTGCGCATATGTGTTAAAGGATTTCCCAATATTGCATTTTATAAACAAACTGTTTTTATATACAAGATATTTTATAAAAACAATCAGATTTTCAGAAAAGAACGCGTACCTAACATTAATGTGTACCACACCTCATGAATTTTTATTACCGCTAACTTTTGTTTTAATTAGAAAGTAAAAGCTGATCAAGAATTAATTTAGAATTGAAATTGTATTTAAAGGTTTATTTCTTTGCAAGCTTTGTTTATAAATCATGAGGGGCATTTCTTAAAGAAAGAGCAGGTACCATTGCATTCCATCAAAAAATTCGATACCGATATTTCACAGCAAATGATCGTTTCGAGGTCCCCTGAATTCGAAAAAGCATTTTTAGAAAAAGGTCCGTCCGTGCGTGTGTGTGTATGTGTGAATAGCATAACCCAAAAACGACGTCGGTTAAGTACCAAACATAATAATAAGTTCAGCATCTTTTGAGGATTCGTCACGAAGGTTTTCATAAAAGTCCTTCCACCCCAAACTACCCTATAACCTTTTCTTAAATTTTTATTTTCTCAAAAATGGATGTAACTATTTTGCACAAAATACTATACTTTTAAGATTTTTTCATGTCAAATGAAATACACATCCTAATTTTTGGGGGAATATCCTCAGAAATTCGCTTAATTCTGTGTGGCTTTTGCATAACAGTAAATCATAAGAGAGAGAAAATCTTACTGCACAAAAATATAGGTATTGTTGAAACGTACTTCGTATCAAATACTTTTTTGAGATTATTTTTTGCTTTTTGCTTGAATTTTCCAATATGTATACTTCTCTCAAATGGGAAGTCCTTATTCGCAATTTTAATGTCCTGGATATGTAAACAGAATGGAATGTCAAAGCCATCAAATTAGCTCGTAAAGGATTTGAATGTCGCTTAAGTGTATTCTTCTATTACCATTGTAAGGAAAAGCACAGTAAGACCATTTCCATAAACTCGATCTCAATTAACATGAAGTAGACAAAAGAATAAGCGTTTTTACGATTATTTTGTACACGAGTGAGGAGAGAAATTCGTGAATATTTCTCTCGCGCGTAAGATATAATAAATACATGACTCACGTAGTAATTAATGGCAACAACGTTTCTATGTGACGCTACCAGCGGAAAATAATGCAAGCTGATAACAATGAGAAAGAAGAGCGTCTAATGTGTGACAATTCAAGACAATGCCATGCAGCATTGCTGGAAGCTGTTCGTAGAGAGACTTTACCATATCGTACCGTGGTTATAGGAATTTGCATGTCATGAAGGCACAATGGGCTCTTATGGACCATGCTTTTCTTATGGAGGAATCAAGTGCGCCGTTGCCAAATGTGTGTGTTTTCAAATGCGACAAAGCTAAAATAGGAAGGTGGATTTCGATATGGAATATGTCGAAGTATACGGTGGTATGCACGAAAGATCTTTTATATAACTGTACATTTTTTAAAATAATAACATTTAAAATTTTGTTCAAAGCAGATTCTCGCTCCGAAGGTTAAAACATAGTTTTAAACTGAAATAATTGCAATGAAAAATAAATCTGGATTGTTTGCTTGCTTTCATAGACCACGTTGGTATTTAGATTATATAAAATATGTCTGAACATATTACTTTAAAAAAATAAAGTTTAAAACAAAGTGTTTGGACTCTTCGTTTATGCAGTGGGGAACGTCGTTGCTGGCTGATTCTTGTTCTACAAGTTCACATGAAAACTTCCAGAGGCAAAGTTGTCAAGGAAATAATGAAATAAAATTTTATCTAAATATAGAACATCTCCGGTACTGTGGCATCAATGAATCACCATTTAAAGTCAAATATTTACAGTGCGCACGGCACACAGTGCCAACAAACCAGGTCCTCGTGTCTTAGAGATGATATAAACCAGATGTGGTATGACAGTTGAACGAGTCATACCTCAGTGGAGGTTTTCAATAATTCCGGGAATCTGAGGCGTGTATGAGATTTACAAGTTCTCTGGTAATCGGTGCATTGCAGTTAAGTGATCACTGCGCAATGGATCACAGAAAAAAGGGCAAAATTATTAAAAATGGCGATTGAAAAGTAATTCTTAGAGTGTTTAGGAAAAGAAACCCGGACACAGTGATTATAATAAACTTGGTTGTGAACGAAAGGGCGGCAGTCGCGGTGGCGGAGCATAAATGGCAACGCTGCGCGGATTCTCCATGAGAGCCATTGTGCCTCCATGACTTGAAAACGACTGTAGTTGAGCGAATGCATTTCGCAGAGGTAGGGAAGATGTTCACAAAAATGGCGGAGCTAGCAGACCGCAATCAGTAAGCGAACACTGTTAGAGCACTGTTGGAAGAACACTGCTGTTGGACATGTATTGAAATAGTAAGGGAAGTTAGAATTGTTCCTGTTACGTTGTTTCATGTGTTTAAGAAGAAATTAAAGATGAGGGAAATCTGCCCTTAATAGGTTCCGCACAACTTGAAGAGAAAAACATGTGGCAGAGAATGAAACGTGAGATTGCACTCAGAATGCAACTTAAAGTATCATAACTTTAAGTGAAACTGGGAAATCCTGCAGCATCTTCCATACTCCCCGGATATGGGGCCATGTGATTCTGATCGTTCCTGAAAATGAAATTACCACTTAGAGGAGTTTGATTTTGAATTAGACGGGCAATTATAGCTGCAGTAGAGGAGTATGTTCGCTGTGGATGGCATAAGTCATGTTCCTGAAGTAGAGAGGCGGGTTATTCATCTGATTTCGTCTAAGCACAATAACAATGTGACTTCCAAAAATGTTTTCTTTCTTTTTAATCCGAAAGTTGCCATTGATTGTTGTATATGAAAAGGATCGTTTGAGTACTTCGGATTTTGGAGCATTCAGAACTTGGTTCCCAAGAGTAATACGGAGAAGATAACGGAAGTACAAGAATTTATACCTGTGTTGTTTCAAAAATTACTATAAAAACACCTACTACGTGTATACTATACATCAGTGGAAGATAAGAGAAAAAACTGATGTGTTGCACTCACATGACTTTCTCTACTCTTGTCCTAACCATTCTAACAAACTCTTATTCCTATATCTCCATGTTAGTTAAGATAAACATTCGTACAAATTATCTTACTGCTTATGTCCTTGTAGGTGCAAGGGGAATAATAGAATACAGAAGGCTTTGTGCGACAGTCAAATCTTTTTGACCTTTGAGATTCCGTTCTCTTTGCACGATTAACATAAAAAAATGAACAACGTTGTTGCATTTCGCTAAAGTTCTAAGTTTTCCGAAACTCACACACATAACAAGGAATATCTCCGAAATGGTTCACCCTACAAGAAAATTTATTGAGACATAAATTGTGTGTTTTAGCAAGATATACATTTTTGTATAGTATAATTTGGTCTATCTCAAACGGTTTACCAGTTATGCAAAAGTCGTCCAAAGCAAATACGACTACAGGGACTATAGCCAGAAAATTCAAGATATACATTTCATTTGTCATCAAAATATCTCAAACATATGACATTTTAATAAAAATCGTTAGAGCCATTTTCAAGAAAATCAAAATTTTCGAAAAATCTTCCATGTAAAGGGTAGTGTAGGGTGGGGCTATTTTCTTCAAAATCTTCGTGTCGCATCCTTGAAAGACATTAAACTTAAATACCAAGTTTAGCTTTTAACCGATTTTTCGTTTTTGAGTTATGCTGTCCACAGACTGACAGACACACACGGACCTTTTTCTAAAAATGCTTTTTTTGGATTCAGGGGGCCTCAAAACATATATTTCCGGTGAACTCTCGACATCTAATTTTTGGGTGGAATACAATACTTCCCCTACTTACCAGTAGAGAAAGTAAAAATCTTGTAAATGTTTCACTTCTTAATATGGATGTATCAAACAAGCATTCCTTTATTTAGAGCTTAACACACAAACAGCCAGTTCCAATCAAGCCATATAATTTTTTGATTTAGGCTTCAGCGCACTCAACTAAAAGGAAAATCCTATAAAGTTAGGTATGTAACTCAGCGATGTGCAGTAGGCTCACTACCAACTTCCGTGCAAATTAAGTGAATGCCAATAAAACCTGTAATGAACGACAAAATGCTGAAATTTACAGTTTTGTTCTTTCTTGAAATAATGCCATACAAGAGTCAGATACACTCCAGAAATCAGCTCAGGATCAGCATAATACTTAAATTAAATTACTCTAAAACCGTTCGTAAGAATGTTGTCCGTTTTTTCACAAACCGTGTTTTACACCGATCGCTTTATTTCCGCGACATGCTAAGTTTATTATTCTTTGGGGCCAGAAACAAGTTACTTTGAGATTTCTTATCGTTTAGTAATCTAATTATACACGCTTTTGTCTCAAAGAATAATAGCATATGACATACCTCTTTCATTTTGTAAACAGACTTCAATACAATACAAATATCTGGAACGCAATGTATACATCCTCACATAAAGGCCACCACACAAAACTCATTTTTCCGAACGTCTATACCAGGCAAGAAATAGTCCTGAACCCGACATTCATACTCACTCTTCCTTACAAACCAAGGAAAATACCAACAATATCTATACAGAATTGGAAAAGTAACGTCACCGGTGCGCACATGCTTAGATGACATACAGTCATACATCTCTTACTACACTGCAAGTTGCAAGCCAGGAACAGAGGAATACATTTGAAGAAGCCCAACATAGTGTTAACGAAAATTGATTTCATCAATACGTACAATCCACTTTATACATGAAATATTTAAGACATTTGATTAATACTAATTTCATATGCATGTATATGAGATTAAATATCCTGCAATATACTCACAGGGTGAAACGCAGGTTGTAAAAAGAACTAAACCAAATAAAAAATACAGGTTTATGAATAATTATTCACACAGTGACAATACAATTGATTTTACATATGTTAAATTAAGCATCTACTTTGGAAACAAGAGTCGTTTTTCGTTTACATATGCTTATTATGTGTGTTAGTGTTCGAAGCTAAAACTGCATAAGTGTGATAATTCAAACGCTTTCAGTTTTGAAACCTCATCTACCACATAATCTCGTATATGTTTTACAGCATTAAAAACTATGAAGATAAAGTGGAAATGAAAAGCTCGTAAAAATACAGGCAGACATCATACGAAGTGACATGATTTGTGTGGTGGAGCTAATATCGAAAGATCAACAGATTATTGTAAAACGGTTTTTATCAGCAGCATATCGGAACCTGAGAGATTAAATCCCATCAACTATCGAGATCTGTGATCATGTGTTTTGATATGTTAACATTTTAACATCACAGTTGCAGTTTAATAGCCTTGTTATACTGCGATTATTCATCCAAAAATGTTGATTTAACTATGTATATTAGTGATAAAACCTCCAATTCCTGTTATAAAAATTCCATCTTAAATTTTATATCTAGCTATTTGTGAAATTTTCCTCAACAGAAATTGTATGTATTATTGTTTAGTTCCACTTTACCAACATAAAACACACCACTTTTCTGGATGTTAGTGAACTACACCGAAATATTTTCAGAGATCGTAGATGTAAGCGATATAAGAAACTTGAGGTAGGCAATGTATGGTCCGCGGCTAAACATAACACACTTATGCAGTATGTCCCAAAATTAGTCCGACAAACTTTGTGAGCTGATAAATAACATTATTTTGAACACTTTTTGTAAAGGAACGTTTTTTGCTGCGGTGCTGGATGAGGTAATGTCATTACTGCCTCCCACCCAGTTTAAGTATTTACGGCAAAATCAACAATGCAAATTAGAATTGCATTTATCTTAGTAAGTCACACAATTTTAATCCAAGAAACAAACACAAAACACATAAACAAAACACAAACATATCATTGTTTACGGTTAATCACAGTTTTACTATTCAAAGCAAATGTTGGAACGCACGCCCATTGCAATTAACAGAAAGAGCGCATCGGTGTGCCCTATTCTGCCGTACTGTCTCAAAGACACCAGCCATTTCCCCAGTTTAAAAGTTTGTCGGTATAATCTTGGATAGTAGAGACGTTTAACTACTCTTGTGGCTTAATTCGTAGCGCTAAAAGCTCTTATCCCGAAAGTCATGGATTCATTTTATATCGTGCTATTCTGTTTCTTTTTTTCTTTCTTTTATTATTCCATGCGAAGAAAACACTATTATCATTTCCTTAACTCGACTCTTGGAAAGAGTACGACAATCGTTCCTTCGCTGCTGCCAACTTTGGCATGAGAATTCAGGTCAGCATTTCGAGCAGTTCATGTAAAATAACATATGGGTGAAGTCTTGGATGTTTGATGTTTTCTTTACCCTTTAAATCAGTTGAAGTAGAGCATACGACTGTTTTAAGCAGAACTCAACCTTTTGTTAGCAAGAATTGTAATTAATTGTTTTGATATGTTGCAATAAAGATGCATAAATTTAAATAGAATTTAAAATCTAGACCAAAATATTATTAGAATGCCCTATCGAAATAAAGGGAAGAAAAAAGAGTAGTGAACGGGACTCGACTCGAAAACGATAATGAAATTATTCTCGAACGCTGTCGCAATCATGGGGCCAGGGAGGTAAGCTCTGAAACGTCCCTTCGTTTTCGTATGTTACGCTCTCGAATGTATTGATATTTGCCAGTGGCGCATTGGCACTTTGGAAACTTATAGCTGTAATATCGACATTTGAACAAATAGGCCACAGGTCTCCTATCTCAAATTACTTGTTTAAGATATCTCCATATGTCCTGAAAATATTTCGGTGTAGGTCATTTACACCCGGTATATTTATTTTTGCTCCTGAGAAAAAACGGAGAACAAAAGTTGCTAAAGTAACAGGAAAAAGGGGCCGAAATGGCGCCATAAACATCGTATTGCTTCATTTTACAACTTCTCTCGCTTACGTTAGCGAAGTTGTCACATTTCAGTTCTCCATTTCAACTCTTACGGCTCGTCATTTATGCAAAAGATGTCCAGAAGAATTTTTTAGAACAATCCCAGAAAATTCAAGATATGCATTTCATTTGTCATGAAAATATCTTAAACATATTTCATTTTAATCAAAACCCTTATAGCCATTTTGAGAAAATAAACATTTACTGAAAATGTGCCATATATAGGATGATCAGGGATGGTGGGGGGGGGGGGACCTTCAGCATTCTTGGAACATGCTGAACTTAAATACCAAGTTTGGTATTTAACAGAATTTTTGTTTTTGAGTTATGGTATTCATACGTATACACGCAGACATCACACACGTGCACGTGCCTTTTTCTAAGAATAATGTTTTTAATTTAGGGATCTCATAACGTGCATTTCCGCTGAAATCTCGGTGTCGAATTTTTGGGTGGAGTGGAATACTTTCTCTATCTGCTATGTATTTGGTAACTCCACCATTGCCGGTCCCAAGCCCGGATGAGAAAGGAGGGTTGGAGTGGATATCTCAGGCCACTCCGTAAAAGTGTACTAGAGAGGACCTGAAGATCAAATGTCCCTGCAGGCATGGAGGCAGAGAGGAGGCAGCCCCTCCACCATGATAGGGTGCTGAGGGCTAATCACTCAGACACCTGAAATATTCTAGATTAAACAAGCAGCAGTAATAGAAAGTAGGACGGATACTCTGTTGACAACTTTTGGTCTGGGGAGGAAAACGAAAATTGGTTTTTGGAACATAAGAAAATTATTATCAGTGGAAGAAGAGGCAGACAGTGTGAGAAAAGCTGGAAAGAAGTGACTGGAAACAGAGTGCGATGGAGGCAATTTACTGCTGTCCTATGTCCCATCTAGGAATTACAGGAAATAAGTCAAGTATGTATTTGGTAGAGACTAATTTATTTAGACAAATCTAAATAACCTGTGGCAAGACAGTCCTAGTGGTCTTGAACGACAAACCAGATTGCCGAGTTCACGTGCACATGCGCACAGCAGAGGAAGGCGATCATCCAACAATACGAGGAGATGGTGTGGTCAGTACCATGCTTCCCCCAGCCTCGTCCTCTGGATTGGAAGGGGAGCCTACTGGTTTCCGGGTCCCCCATGGGATAGTACAAACCCGAGGGGTAAGGGAGCCGGTTTCCGAGTCCCGCGGCCCCCTTGGGAGTAGGAACTCGAAGGGGTGAGAGAGGAACTGGGTTGAACCTTCGCCGGAGTGATTCTAACTGGGTAAACGTACGGATCCTGCCACCTGCTCTGTCGTGGCAACGTTCCGCCCACCCTTAGGGTCCATTCACCTCATCCAGCCTCCTGAAGGGAGGGCATAGGCATAAAAGATCTGTCAGGGTTATAGGTATAAAAGATCACTTTTCGGTCGAGGTGCTAGCTCCCCCTCCGTAAGCTGTCATGGTGTCATGTGCAGGGACAATTTAGATCTCATTATAATTAGTAACTTATGCAACAAGGGGTTAATCTTCATTTTATGACATTATTAAGGTTTATCGCACCAACCACTTTCAGTGCCACATCTTTCATAAGTGTCATATTAAGATTATTCATGAGTTGGATGCAACATTTTATGGAATTTTAGCATTTAAATTGTAGGAAATAAATCATAAACTCCTTCGGCTTCCATAGCTGGCATAAATACGAGGTCTTCATATGTTCGTAAGTAAGACGCTAGTTTTCTCTCTGCATTTAATGTGTTATTAATTAGCGTGTTGGACCAATTAACAAGACAGTGACTTGCAAACATTCCCTTGCTGGGGCCGTCCTTTATGGTCTAGAGGTAATGAGCTATGTGAAGAGGACTGTGATTCTGAAATTCATTTACAGCTGCTTGATTAAAATTATTTTGACCTTGTGTACTAATTAATGTAGGCCTAATTAGTGCATTTAAGGTTTTGAAATTCAAAATTAGGGAAAATCTGTGCATATATTCTTTTAAGTTTCACATAACAAAAACTGTTGTTCCATTTTCCATGAACGTGCGTCGCCGTTACACTCCTTCAGCTCCTTTACTTTAAATAATCTGTTGTCTAGTAAGCGTGCTTTTGGTTCCACTTTGATATTGATCCAGTTAGCCTTAGGCTCTTTTTAGCACCTTCTTTAATTAGATGATAACCACTGGAGTGTTGTGGGAGAGTAATGAGTTAATTAATGATGCTCTGCGTCAGGTATATGATATAAAGAGAAGCAGATGCACCAGGGAAGCTCTAATGCTTGTAAGATTAAGCATCCATATACGTAATCTTCATGTTATTTAATAAAAATGGAATAATCACCGTGTAAATTCAATATTAGCTTGTTGTCAATGTTTTATAACATTCGAACTCCCTTGTTGAATTAGTTCCCTTTGTATTTCATGAGTGCTGCAAGCGATTCGCTTTAATGGGCCACATATTCCCCATAGAATATAATAGGAATATCAAAATATCTGCACTATATTATATTATGTATAAAATCGTTCTTAAATATCGTACTCTCCTTTTAACAGACATGTTATTTTAAGACTGACGGGTTAACAAGTGTAAGTAGGTACTTACGACCTCATCTGTTAACCCACGGTTTGTTAATTCGGCTATTTAAAACTAAAAATCTGATGTATTGCACTCACATGACTTTCTCTACTCTAGTACTAACCATTCTTACAAACTCTTATTCCTATATCTTCTCTCTTGATAGTTGAGATACACATTTGTACAAATTATCTTATTGCTTATTTCCTTGTAGGTGCAAGGGGAATGTTAGAATACAGTAGGCTTTGTGCGATAGTCAAATGTTTGAGATTCTGTTGTCTTTGCACACTTAACATTAAAAAAAATGAACAACGATGATCCATTTCACGAAAGTTCTAAGTTTTCCGAAACTCACACACATAACAAGGAATATCTCCGAAATGGTTCACCCTACAAGAAAATTTATTGAGACATAAATTGTGTATTTTAGCAAGACCTACATTCTTTGTAAAGTATAATTTGGTCTATCTCTAACGGTTTACCAGTTATGCAAAAGTCGTCCAGAGTAAATACGACTACAGGGGCTATAGCCAGAAAATTCAAGATATACATTTCGTCATCAAAATATCTCAAACATATGACATTTTAATAAAAATCGTTAGAGCCATTTTCAAGAAAATCAAAATTTTCGGAAAAGTTTCCATGTAAAGGGTAGTTTAGTGTGGGGCTATTTTCTTCAAAATCTTCGTGTCGCATCCTTGAAAGACACTAAGCTTAAATACCAACTTTGGCTTTTAACCGACTTTTCATTTTTTGAGTTATGCTGTCCACAGACTGACAGACTGACAGACTGACACACAGACACACACACGGACCTTTTTCTAAAAATGCTTTTTTTGGATTCAGGGGGCCTCAAAACATGTATTTCCGGTGAAATCTCGACATCGAATTTTTGGGTGGAATACAATACTTCCCCTACTTACCAGTAGAGAAAGTAAAAAGATCCAATCCCATAGCCGGGACTTGAACCACGCATCCTCCGGTCTGTGTTCTATTGCTCTAACCATTGAGCTATCACGGCAACATATGGGCACAAATTCTTCTACTCCCATTTTTTCCGGTAAACCACAAGGAGATCTCAAATTGATATGGGATACCTTACACCAATGGTGACTTGCAATCTTTACTAGCTACTTAAGTCTCAGACTTCATAGTTTAACTATAAGGTCAATCAATGGAAATGAATTGTTCTCCCACATTAGCCGTGTGTAGGACAACATTGGAAAGGTAGTTCTTTCACATCATACACACGGAAAATGGAGTGTTGGTTAAACGAAAGATAAAGATAGCCCACAGATCCCATTGGGCAAGGGTCTCCCAGAGCTTATGGAGTTAGGTCTATGGGTGAGCCAGTTCCCGTGAACTTTCCTTCTGGAATTAATTGCATAATAGTTTAGAAACACCGAATTCCTTCCACCGGCCTCTGGCTCTTGCCACTCTTGTCCATTGATCACCAGTTACTTCACTCACTTTACTAAATTCTTGAGCCCATCTCTGACGTTGTCGTCCTCTGTTTCTTATTCCCCATCTCAGATCCCACATTGTCGTGGCGTAAGCCCACCTATTTTGGGGCATTCTGGCCACGTGTCCTCCCCATAAATGTTCTTGCGGTTTCAACCGCATCCTCCGTTCCACTTTTTCTTCTTAGCTCATCGTTTCGCAGTTTATCAGTGAGTCTGATACCTAATACAAACTACATATAGTTAAACTGTAGTTGGTCCAACTATGAAGCTCACGGCTTACGTACCTACAACACTGTAAGTCGCCATTAGGCTGTTATCTCATGAATTTTAGATCTCCTTGTGATTTACTGGGAAAAATGTGAGTCATTAGGAGAATTTAATACCCTACTATCATGTTGCCATGGTAGCTCAGTGGTTAAACCAAACGGGCGGAGACTGGAAGATCCATGGTTCTAATCCCGGCTATGGCATTAAATTTTTCAGTCTGATTCTACGTTTCCAACCTTACACACAGCTAATTTCCACCTACATTATTATTTATGGAGTGAGCTACTGTAAACAAGAATTTTATGGACGTTACACGTTTATTATAACGTATTATTATACGTTGATTTATACCATGATAGGAAGTGTACAGCTTGAATATGAGCTTCAATAAAAACCTTGTCACGCTGAAAAATAATATGACTTGTCTAAAATACAAGCCAGTCAGCAGTGATAAATGCTTGAAAATAACGCATTTATTGTAATACATTTTCTGCTTGAGAACGCCAGAAGTAAAAACTTTTCCAGAATATAACGACCTCTGCATTGCTATGCTAATAGGTTAGGCCTTGACATGATAACGATAACCTTTAAAGTCCACCAGGAAAATATAATGCGTCACTCTGGTATGCCCTTTCTCCACTATTACAGCCTCACAAGCGCATAGTTGTCGATCTACTCCCGTCTACGCCCGCTAGCTTAGGCAACACATGCAACATCTAATTCTTACGTGAGAACAGGCAGTATTTTTTCTGCAACCACCAGGGATGTCTAAATGACCTGGAACCTTGTTGGACGCATCGTAGCCGATCTTTGTCAACCAATGCCTAAACTAGACCACCGAACAAAGTAATGATTCCTTTGGGAATACAGTAGAATTTAGTAAAGTCCAAACATTCCTAGTACACTTTCATCCTAACTTAATATACTGTGACAATTGACACTCAGTTACTTTTTCTGCCGTTTTATTTCCCCTAAAATTAAATCACAAAAACACTCCTCTTTTTTGTCAATCTACAATTCGCCGTGACCTTGCAACTTACAAATGTTATGACCTCTCTTAATCTTCACACGTAATTCACTGTCTTTCAGTTCCTATCTGTTTCACAAACTGCTTCTAACGGTACACTCACTCAAACAGGCTTAACTAAAAACTACTTCACAAAACAAACAATTCTGACGCGATTATTAAATGTCTACAGATATCTGATGATACTCAAACTCTCTCTCTGTTTCTCAATGCTGATTGTATATACAGACACGCCTAAAACTGACCTCTAACAGCTATCTTGTCAACACTTAACGACTCTCGCCGCCGCATTCGATAGGCAGGAATGACGTAGCACAGATTTTTCTTGACATTCACCTTTTCGTAAGCAAGCCCGCCTGCGAACAGTACTCTCTAACAGTCTGGAATAATCCGTCTTTCTTCCGGCCTGCTGCATTGTTTTTTTGCTTACTCGCCTCGCAGTGGTATGAGGTAACTTGATCTTGAGCATCTTTAATGGCGGCTGCCGGCCAGCGTCACAATACACATACATTTTTTTGGAAAGTTTTCGGTAGCGAGAATGATTTTTTTTCTAAATACTTTCTTAAAGCATTTTCGATGTCTTTAAATAACCTTCCACAATGTTGTTACAACGTTTAACCGTTTACACTTCACCAAATTTTGCTCCTGGTTTCCACATTATTTTACATCTTCTGATAGTTTTACATGTTTTTAACTTTAATATACCTAAATGTTTCCACATACTTGAGCCGGCCTGGAATTATTTCACAGTTTAATCACAAACTGTCAGTGTAACAATTTGTAGCCTTGCAATATATCAAATCACATCTTCCAGAACAAATTTACTTGATTGCGAATGCATATATGGCAATATTATGTAGTTAATGACCACAAAATCACTTGTAGCATACAAATGATTGTACCAAGCAATATGGACATTTAAAAAATTAAAAGAAAGGGCAAGATGAAACCAAGGATAAATGTATAGAAACTTCAACGTCACTTATTCAGTGAATTAGATATTCTCAATGGACGATTTCATACACAGTAAACAATGAAAAGATAGATATGCAAAATAACAACGTATTACAAAAATATTTGTTTAATAAGATCATCCAAGAAAATTTAATCTAAAATAAAACAATATTATATGGATGTTTCATACATTTTTCCGGTATGTAATAACTAATTCTAGTATAATTTCAGTAAATAGGGTATGCAAATAAAATTCAAGTATATTTACGGCGTTTCCAGTAGACCCCTGTTGAAAGGTTATTAAAGGATGTAGATTTATAATTTATCTTGCATTTTTAAACGGGTCATGTGTTATGTTTAATTATACACTCTTCTTCACAATCTACGCTTCTAAATTACCTAGCCAGGACTCCGCTTGAAGCATCATCTTAAGACACCTCACCAACCCGATTATTACAAGTAATATAAGACCTCTGACCTAACCGATAAATTCTACTGCGGAGCTAGAGAATTTATCTGCGAAGGTCAGCCCTCGAATGACATTTATTTGGATTATTTCATAAATAAAACATTAATTTAAGTACTTATCTGACCAGAAAATGTTAAATTCTATAAAAATAACCCAAAATATATCAGTTTCGATTGTGTAGTTCGACTTACTCAGCACTGCCAGTTGAAGAAAACAAAACACAAAAGTTACGTGTAGGTATTTCGATCTCCTCTTGTTATTATAACAAAAAATCAGTTTATAATTTCAAATAAATCTCACTTTATTTTTAACGTTAAAAATAACCTTTCCTCTGGAAAAATACGTTAATTATTAGAAGAACAATTGTTAAAAACACAGTTGTCAAATTTAAATGGGGTGTTATTTTGATTGTTAATCGTCTGTAACTGTAATAAATTGTTTTTCAGCGATTTATGGGATACAGTTGGTGAGTATGACTAAACAAAAGAATGACTTAGCGATAATTTATGTAAAACAATAGAATGACCAGGTGATAATGTATATGATGATGTAACGCCTCTATGTATGCAATAGTGTTTCAAACCCAAGCACTCAAAGGATGCCTCTTGTTTTGTTTATGTGAATAAACATCAGTGACAATAATAAATGAGTTCATTAAGAATGCGTGGATGCACAAATAAATTCAAAATTGTGAAAATTGTATCCCAAGTTGCGCTGACACAACCCGCATCTATGATGTGGAAGTAGCATTGTCTGCCTCAAGTTCAAGAGGTCTGGCGTTTGAATCTCGGTTAGGATGAGTTGAATTTTTTTTTTTCGGAGTTTTCTCTTATCCTGAAAAGACAAATGTTGGGTAAATTTAAGCTCTATGGAACTCGGGTTCATTGGAGCATTATTTCACCCATTTCATTCATTTATTCATCGTCTGACGTGACCTGCCGATTAAAGGATGTTAAACAAAACAAACAAAAAAGAGGACAACGGATATGCGATTCATGAGCAACATCTATTCTTTCAATTGACACTGTTCAGACATTTTAGATATCTGCAAGTTTACAGTTAGCAATAGAACCCCTGAGCAACCTTTATGCAATAAAATGTGTGTATAATGAGACTTTGAATTCCGAAATATTTTAGTAACCTACATTTATTATGAATACTTTTCATTTATTTTCTTTCTATATTTTAATAAAGTCAATTATCCATGGAGTAGTTCACGAAACCAAATTACAATCCATAGAGCAATTGTTTGAAAAATACCGGCTGCTATGCATGACCGCCGCATGCTCCGCCACCGACCACAAAGCAACGGCCACGTACCACATCACACATTATACCCAGCATGATAAACGAACCATGCTAGTATTGGAGAGTGAGTCGGTATCCCCCGCAGCCAATAACGCTACCGCAGCGATACGGGGAGGTCAAAGAAACCCACAAATGTTCCATACAAGCGAGACATATGTAACCGGAATAAATAATACTAGAAATTAATTGTGACCGAAAAGATCAATATTTACTTTCGGCAGCCATAGGCTGCATACCCTACCCAAAAATTTGGAATTAGATGAAATAGCGGAGGAGGGATTCCATGTACATGCCCTCCAATTTTACGACTGTTTGATGAGGACTAATCACAAGAAATTTTCTTCAAGTTAACGCAAAACTGTGTGATTTGATACTGCTAGGCAGCTGTTATTAGCCTTAATTCTGAAAAACTATTATCACATATTTTATGCTTTTCCGAGCTTCACTTGACACAACAGGAATTTCATTCAATCTCATTGCATGGGTGCTCTGTAGGAGCAGAGTTTTCAGGAAAATATGTACACAAAGGTGGAATTTGTGTATATGTTAGATTATCTGGGTGATAAATTATCCCGTTAATGCTTATGTAGCTTTGTAAGCAGTTTCTAGATACTTTAGTGACAAATCATTGCCAATCATGTTAGACATAAAATTTAGTAGCTGATTCCTGACCACTACTACTCTCTTTTCTGTTGTGCAGATAACTTTTGTGAATGTAAATGATATTTATATTAGTGACTTTACAGAGTGATTTCACAGCGTGTTTAAGTATATATAACTTAGCAAGATCTGATAAGCCTCTGATTAGATTTCGTGTTGACCAGCTGCTTCAGCCACCCGCCATTAAATTTTGTGCCAGCCATACATTTGATACCTGCTCGAAAACTACTTAAATGTATATGAATTGAAGAAATGACATGCTATGCATTGCTAATCAAATAACAAAATGATGAGACGTGGCAGGGAAAGCCAAGTGAATGTTTAAAACGAAGTTAAATTTGTATTTATTAATGTATACATTATGTTAGTTATATGTAACTTGACGTTGTTTCTGAACTATCCCCCTTTTTTCATATTCCCTGTATATAATGTGTTTTTATGTCCAACACTCAAATTTAACGTTTATATCCATGTGCATTATACTGTGAATTTTCATTGACATGTTCAATGTTCACGAGCTACTTGTGAACTCGCTGAATGCAATCCAATCCAACAAACAATTCTTACAAAACCATATTCCTCTGTACACTTTAGAAGTTTAGAGTAATCGAGATAAAAATTTGCTAAAATAGTTTAGTTACATATTACTTTGTAAGATACTGGTGGCATTGAAATTTTTTCTCTTTGTATGACTAGGAGAGAGAGATATCTGAAGTGTTATATTCACAAGACTTTCCCTACCCATTCTTCCACAAACTATTATTTTTTTCACTTGAAGTAAAATGTCCTTTAACATGATATACAATATAGACGATCCAAACGTCGCGCTTTCCCTGCTAATCTTTGTCGACATGGAGGAGAGGTCAAATATACACGAAAGTCGTATGTTGCGTTTGATGGAGTTCCTGAACGAAGAAGTTCAAAGTGCTTTAACCACTCAGAAGATACGAGCTGATTCATCTTCATCGGTTAATTGCACACCGATGGCAGCCTTGTTTCACGAGAAAACCGAACCTAATAAATTGATGCAGAAAAAGTGTAAACAAATGCCAGACCCCTGCTGCATATTCTGTGGCAGTCGAGGACACTGGGATCAGGAATGTCAACAAATGACAAACATGAGGGAAAGAATATTTGCAAAATCAAGAACGCTAACAATGTTTACTTTGCCTTAATCTAGGTCATATGTTGCACAATGAAGCAAACGAGGCAAGGTATCCTGCAGAAAGTGTAAGAAGCTACATCAAGTATCAATTTGCCGTCGAGAAAGCTCACTAACCACACCTACACGCATAATTGATGTTCAGACCCCGAACTTCACATATCTTCAGACACCACGAATTTGGATAATAGACCGATCGAAAAGAGTAAAATTACTCGATGCACCTTAGATGCCAGTAATCAGTCATGCCTCATCAATTCCTCCTTGACTAATGCATTCCAACGAAGATCACCGATAACAAAAGTTGATTGGTGATGTTTGAGTCACGTTTGAGTCGCCGTCTATCGTCTATAGTCCCAGACGGCAAACAAACTACGGGACTGACTTTCCACAAATTCAGCCCTCACAATTACAGCGCTGGAGAGCAGCAATACAAACTCTCCTCGTCCAGCTGTCTCGCAAGGCATCAGCATGCTCACTTCAACTACTAAAATTAAGGTAGCTAATACGAAGGACGACCTGTCTGAAACACACACTGCATTCTAACCGGAGCAGATATTTACTGGAAAATTGTGAAGATGGAACAGCTGATCAGAGTATCAGTATCCTTGGTCTTACTTTCAGCATTCTTTGTATTGATACTCAATGAAAATCGTTCTGACGCTACTGTGAACGAAGTTACAGTTCAACAGCAACACAGCAGATGACACTGGTTGGAAATGAAGTGCCTTTTGCCCTCGAATTTAGCTCTTCATGACTTTCTTTCCAAAGAGGTGTTGCTTAGTAAAGATTAGTAACCACAATAAGAGCCAGGAGAGAATAAAGCAATAATAAGCTTCCTTTCGCCAGAAATTTGCAGAATACACAGGTAATCTTAAGTTTATTGAATATGCGCGACGTTAACTGCAGTAAAAACTGATTAGAGTAAGTTGGGGTCATGTTTTACTAAGCAATTAAATAAACTCACGATTTTCTAATAAGGTATCCATCCGCATTCAGTTGAATCCTAAACTTTTAACCTTCTAGCAGTAGCAGCAGATAATACAAGCAAACATAACCGGTGACACAACGGTCCAAAGCGGTCTGGCTGATGGCGCGACCACTGTATGCTCTATCTTGTCATTATAGGATATAATGGCAGAATTTTGTAGGGGATGTGACTTATCAGCGTAGTGAACATCCCTGATCACTTATGCAAAATCCTTCAAACCCAGAGGCTTCATAAGACTCCTAGACCACGAAAGGCGATAGCTTCGTCCCCGATTTCCAACCAAAATATAAGTCGAAGAATCTTAGAATAAGGCTGCCCAGTAATTTGGGATTCGAGGACTCTTGCGGAGGATGAGTGACGCAAACTGATATGCCCGCTCCGAAGAATCCGTAGCAGTTGGGCACACTAACAATTGGGCACATGTATTAAGTAACCACCAGAACTGGTAATTAAGGGATGCACAACGTCTTATGTGCTCACATTTATTATTTTATTGAAACTATTTTTAGGAGATTCTTAGATAACTATGCAAATTTAAAGCATACTGTTTCCGAAACACACTCCATGGAGGTGATGTCTTACCACAGCCCAAGATTTATCATTACTATTACTATTATTATCATTATTATTAATTATTATTTATGTTGTTACTATTTGTTATTTTCGTTCTGTAAGAAATAATTGTGTTTGGTTTTTCTTAATGGCTAATTACCCGTTCATTGATTCATAAGCTCATCTACGAGTAGCAAGAATTCGTAATTCTTTTCATTATGTAAGTTATTCTGATACACATATGTTCACTCAAAACGGAATTTACCGTTAACTTATGTTTACACACAGGCAAGAGCTTTGAAAGTTCTTCTTAGGTCTCCCTTTTCTCGAGATCTTTCAAGCCGTACGGATATCCATTGCAAACTGCACAAGGTTACCCTTCTCTGTTTCTGTGGGTTCCATGTGCACAACAGAAAGAAAATCAAACTTATCTTCCTACAAACTGAAAGTAAAAATAACCACCTCCCCTCCAGTTGCCTTAAAGGATGAACCACCTCAAGGCTAGATAATTATGTGTGTGCCCAATTGCTAATGTGTTCGATTGCTAAGCACCACCTCCGAATGTCTGATTAATTTTACAGCAATGTTTACTTAAACTTGGTTCAAACTAGCGTCATATAGCACCATCTAGAGTAGTAGTAATGCCAACAGCAATAGTGGCAGTATTACGTCACCGTAAAGGCATCGATCCGTCATGTGACAGCAATGCTTCTGCGCATTACACCCTCACGTATGTAACGTACAAACGATGTTGTGAGATGTTCCACTAGTTTCATGCTGTGTGAATTTTTATCAGCCAATTAGGGGCCTCTCCCTTCTGCTGCTTCTTTCCTTAACCTGCCTCAATTTTTCCTTGTGAGTGACAGTAATCCAACTTTGCAGTGAATCCAACTTAGTTGCACCTCGAAAAATTCTCTGTAGTATTACTGTTGTCCTGGTAAACTTCGACTTCAAAGTTTATTTTTGCCTTCATATCATGACTCTATGAATAGGCTCGGAAGAGGAACTTAATACCTCAATCTATAAAATATTTTGTGCCTATGCCCCTCTCGGGGCGTCCTTCTCCGAGGGAAGGACGTGGTGAGAGGACACTAAGGGTGGCCGAACCTGAAGAGAAATGACAGCAGAGGATGGGGTCCCTAACAGCTACATATTGAAACTCCCTGCCTGCGGCCTTATACATCCCCAAGGGGACCCGGACTGGAAGACCTCTCCCTATCCGAGGACGAAGATTTACAGACAGCAAATTCCCTCCCGTGCACGCCGAAACTCCCCAGACACTTAGAACCCCGAAACAGCTAACTAGGCTAAAAGATGAAGAAAAACGAGAAGTGAGATGAAATGGAGGGACAGGTAATTCGAGGATGTAATTATTCTTCCGAGCATTCACCTAGTGACCTAGAGAAAACCCCGACAAAACCTTTGAATCAGGAGGGCCTATCAGAGAATGGAACCCACGATCTCCGGAATGTAGCCCACAGGCGTTACCGGCTGGGTCTTCCCGCTCGGTAACTTCATACCGTAATCAGATGTTCGAATTTAGCATCGTGGCTGACAAAACAAGTAGTGTAGGGTCAAATATAGATTAATGAACCTTCTCAAAAAGCACATGATACTTTCCAAGAGTAAATAATGCAAATAAGGTTTGCTATAAAGTTTGCATTTCAGCAACTTGCTCAAAACAGCCGAAAACTTCAAGAGTAAAACGCTTGAGTTTGGGTCAGGAGACCATTTTGTATCTGATGTGTGTCTTGCTTATGAAATCAGGAGCGACACGTGATTAGAGCTGGTCATTAAGCTGATCATTAACTTCCATAATCATGCCTTCGAACACAAATGAGGTCATGTACAGGTCGAATTGGATGTACCAGAACTAGAGCGGTGCCCCGCTGTAGTCCATTCCGCTTGATATACCCGAGTATGGCCAGTAGAGGCCTGCATGAGATGACATTCTTAGGCTCTGCCCGACGTGGCCCCAACGGAGCTCAAGCCCAAGCCCAGCCCGAGCCCGAGAATGGGTTATACTGTACCACCCAGTCCGGGCCCCATTGTATAATTTTGATATCATCATCATCATCATCATTTGAAACGTTTCAGCAAAATAATCATATAGCATTCCTAGCAAAGAAATGCTGCGATAATTATGCTATTCTCGGAATTTCGACACCGGTGACTAAAAGATATAACAAATTATAACGCCCGGAGAGCCGAACGAATGTACCGAGGGAAGTTTCCCAATGAGAATCATCTGAAATAGAAGAAATGTGTTGCTGTCGATAGGAACTTAAAGAGAGACTGGTACATTAAAGTAACAGAGAGCTGGTCAGGGAACAGAACAAAGCTATTCGGACACCAGAACTTGAGGAAATGAAGTTAGATTGTGTAACAGACAAGCCATCAATAAGTACACCAACTTGCTCGTGAGCTTAATGTTTCCAAAACTTCTGTGTGGAAAGTGCTAAAGGAGCAACAACTGCATCCCTGGCATCCAAATTCATTTCCGATCAACGGTTCCTGATGTCAAAATACTCAGAAGTCTATCAGTGTAATTTGGTTCCCAAAGGTTGAGGACACCCTGTTGTTGTTGTTTTGGAAAATTATAATTCCATACAACATTGATTAGACGGCTCGCCCCACTCATTAGCATTCGCACATGTTTAATCATAGGTAACTGCTATTACTACAGAGCACCTATAGCTCTAGAGAAGTGCATGGGTCTTCCATAGCATAGTGGTTACACACCTCCTAGGTATGATTTTGCCTGGGGAGTTTGGTCTCTACGTATAACTCTTTACCTTTTGATCCCATAAATACTTAGATATTTGTTCACCATGTTGACCCATAAAATCCTTTCAGCCAATATACCCTCGTGATGTACCTATCAGTGATCCAGATGATATTCTCCTCACATGAATAGATCTATAAAAGTGACCACAAAATGAAGGCATGTCTGACATCGTGTGTTCATTGATTCCTCTTTCAGCCCCTCCAAATGAATTCTTTCCCTCGCCCCTGTGCCATAAAATGTTCATCTGTTCTTGAATACAAACATATATTTATGGCGTTCAGCTTGCATAACAGTTTCGTGGTGACTATTTCATACGTAGAGGCGTTAAATTATCATATGGTCATTCTTTTGTTTTCTACAAGTTATCACTAGGTCATACTTCCGTTTAATCAGGTGTCGCCAACTGTATGGTATACATAAATTGCTGAAAAACATTTTATTACACATTACAATCCATTAACAAACAAAATAGTTCTCCATTTCAATTTGAAACTGTTTTTAACAATTTTTCTTTCAATAATTAAGGTATTTTTTCAGCAGAAAGGATATTTGTTAATGTTAAAACTAAAGTGAGATTTATTTGAGATTATAAACTGGTTTTCTGTTATATCAACTAGAGAAGATCGAGGTATATGCAATTCTATGTTTTCCTCAGTTCGTAGTCCTGAGTAAATGGAACTACACTAATTGAAGTGGATATATTATAGGTTACTTTTTATAGAATTTAACATTTTCTGGTCAAATTTTTGCGATATAGTATTTAAATTCATATTTTATTTATGAAATTCTTCTTCTTCTTTGGTTCAACAGCCTTATTAGGCCAAGACCGCTCCAATGATACGCCTCGATCCAACTCTATCCAGCGCTACTCTTTTCCAATGGCGTACATTGACTGCCTTCAGATCTCTTTCCACATCATCGAGTCATCTGATGGGTGGACTTCCAACTTTTCTGGTTGCATATAATGGATCGGTGAGAGCGACCATTTTACATAGATTATTATCCTTCATCCTATACAGATGCCTAGTCATATCACTCTATTGGCCTTAATTACTTTCATTACATTTGGCTCTTTATACAAATTATATAATTCACTATTATATCTAATACGCCAAATCCCATTTTCGTTCACAGGGCCATAGGTCTTTCTTAATAATTTCCTTTCAAATACCACCAATCTTCCTGTATTCTATTTATTTAGGGTTCAACTCTCTAATCCATATAATAGCACTGGCCTAATCAATGTTTTATACAGTGTGCATTTTGTTTTTATACTAGAAGATGGGATTGGAGTTGCTTCTTTAACCCATAATAACATCTCTTAGCCATCTTCATCCTTGAGTTTATTTCTGTAGCAATGTTGTTATTACTTGTTACAACAGTTCCAAGGTATTTAAAATGTGTAACGAGTTCAAATTTATAATTATCAGTTACAATATAATTCTCTTGTATGTTCTTTGTTTGTAGATATTTCGTCTTGTTTTCATTGATCGTTAATCACATCTTCTTCGCTTCTTTTTCTAATTTATTAAATACTTCTCTCGCCTCTCTTTCACATCGCCCGATTATGCCTATGTCATCGGCATAGACTAGCAGTTGGGTAGATTTAAAGAACGATTCTCTAATCACCTTTTCGAGAGCTATGTATATTGAAAAGCAGACACGACAGTGCATCTCCTTGTCGGAGTCCTCTATACGTCACAAACTCGTCAGATTCTGTATTTACACTTCACTTTCCTAAGTGTTGCTTTTGTGAGATTTATCGGTTTACCTGGGATTTCAAATAATTCTCTCATTGCACTAATTAGTTGTTCTCTTTATTTATGAAATAGTCCAGATAAGTACCATTCGACGGCCTGATCTCACTCCGCTCGAGAATTCATTGGTTAGGTCAGACATCTTAAGATATTACTTGTGAGAAATAAAATCTAATATGTAACCACTCGAATAGCTGCTCTGCAAATTATTCTTATATGAGCTTATATTTCTATCTGCTTCGTGTTAATCAAAATGCATGTTTTTCATTACACATTTTGTCACATTACACAGAACCACACGTAATCTGACGCAAAAATCAAATCTAAAAACAGGTGAATATACACTGATTTTGACTTTACTAGAAACAAATAATCGTTACAACAGAAAACGATTGATTTAAAATATTAGAAAATTCAGACTAACAATAGCGAATATCTCGGAAATAGTTAATGCCAAAGAAGTTTTATTTTATGTAAATTATTATTTCAACATTTAGAGATCTCCGGTCATAGAGAATTATGCAAAATTCATTCAGCCGAAATAAGGCTGAACTCACAGGATAATTAAAGAAAATTCGAGATATGAATATTATTTCAAATATTCTAAAATACAACCATTTAATCAATCATAACCGATTTAAAAAGTAAAATGTAAGAAAACTTTTACAAAGTAAACTGTAATATGGATTGGAGAATTCCATTAAAAAAAATCGTCTTGCGTCCTGGAGACGCTGGATTTATCGACAAGTTTCGTATTCATTTGACTTCATTTCTGAGCTATTCACAAATATGAATGGATTCAATTCTAAAACTACCTATCAGGTAAGGGGAGTCAAGAGTTTCTCAAAAGGTACATATTTGGATATCGAATTTTGTATTGAAGTACCTATTTCTATCTACCATAAGCAGGTGCTAAAGAAAGTAAGAGGATGTTAAGAAGTAGTATGCATTTGCAGCACGCTTCAGAAGGCTGCTTCTGCTCGAGAGAAACTCGTCTGTATGCACCTTGAACTATGATATTAAAGTAGAACAATGGAGTGCTAGCGGATTAGGTACAAGAAAGGCGGTAGCCCGTTTTACTGGTGATACGGTATGCAATTATCGAGTTCTGACCATTTCACTTTTTACGAGGGCAATTCTCAAAGTAAGGTCCGAATTCCCGTGCGAGCACTAAAACGCGCAAGCGTACCGGCTCCGGCATGCCTTATGCGTCAAGTGACGTAATTTGCATTAATATTGTTGCAGTGTGCTGTTGACACTCGCCGATTGTGAAATATTGTCTATGATTTGGTTATTGACAGTGAGGAAAGTTTCAGCAGCGGACATACATCGACAGATCAGTGAAGTGTATGATCCCAATCCGATGAGTGACAGCAAACTGCGTAAGTGGGTGAGAGCTTCCGAGAACGGATAAGACAATGTTCATAACAGCATTGGTAAATTGCCTCCCCAGGTATAAAAAGAACGTAAATTGCCTCCTGTTTACTTGAACTTTATAGCTTAAATTGCCTCCCCCGTTCAACTGGGTATATTGCCCTCACTTCCAGTCCGCCACTGTTAACAGAAGTGTTTCGAGCCAGACATGAATATCCCACAAAATTAAAAATACCGTTTACCCCGTTTTAATGGCTTCTTAAACAAGTAGTTAATGGTTAATAATCATAACAACAATTTTCCTTCCCATTTGCAGACTTAGGACTGTCAGTAATGCAAGATGCAAATTACTGGTTTGGTTAAAAATGTGGTGAAAAGCATAAAACTTAGTGTTGTTAAAACACACGTCATTTTTTAAACTGGTAGCAAATTAAAAGAAACAGCCCTTAAAAATTGAAGTCATAATGATGTATAATTGTTTACCCTTTTCACTCAGTGTATATTCAATCTCCATTTTGACTAAGCACCAACCACACAGTGTATGATTTATGAATACCGGTCTTGAAGAGAGTCGCACATCATGACGTAATTTCGAACGAAGAAGTAGTACCAACCGAAATCGATCGTGTCGTCATTTAGAATGAAGTAGTACCAACAGAAATCCATGATGTCATTTTCCATGAAGAGGTAATCCCAACAGAAATCCATTCAGTGGCGGATTTACAAATATGAAATACTCAGCGACATGGAGGCAATTTACGTACATCATCTTAGGTATTTGGGAGATAATTTACGTACTTGTGAAACGACAAGCAGAACCCTGGGAGGCAATTTACATCACCCCGTTCATAATGAACCGCGATCAGGCCGGCCATCAGTGATCACAGAAAATTTGGTAAATACCGTGGATGAAAATATCCTTGAACATGGGCGACTGACAATGTCTACTGATTATGAAGTGGTTATCCACTGGTTATCCTCACAGGCGGCAGAGTTCTTTGACGTCGGCATACAAAAGCTTCTCGAACATTATTACAAATGTTTAAACAAGTATGGCAATTATGTAGAAAAATAGAGAAAAACGTAAGAATTAAATGAAGCAATCGTTTTGCAACTATCTATGATGGTTTAATGTGCATAAATACCGGGCCTTACTTTAGGAATTGCCCTCGTATATATAACTGCATATAAGGGATGTTTCTAAAACACAAATAAAAGTGAAGCTATAACGGAAAATGAAAAAGATAGCAGCTAACGAGAAACCCTTGAGGACTGCAAACATTTATATAGGTGTCCAATAAATTTAGTTATTTTATTAGTATGCAAGCTAGACTAATGTTGCTTACGCAGTTGCTGGTATTGGCCGTAGTCATTCACCAGACAATAAACAAGCGCATAACAATTGAAAAACCATTTTTAAACTACAGAAGTCCATTCTTCCACTGTCCTGTTCTTACTTAATTTATTAATGAAGTTTTGGCCTGGTGCCGGTACATTAAGCCTGGCTTACAGGCTACAATTTACATGGTCTTATAACTAGTGAAATTTACAATATTTACATTTTTCGTTTTTTATACAAACCCATACGGTGACCAACCTTAGGACACCGATAACAGTGTTTTGTTGTAGGTTTTTCTATGTATATTGTCTTTATCTTTGAGTATTGCTATTGTATATACTCATTTATATACACATATATACACGCATTCACTCCTGGGCATACCAGAACAGTATGTCCCATCACACGCACGCACGCACGCACACACACACACACACACACAAACACACACACACACACACACACATCTTCACTGGGCACACCAAAATATGCATCCCAGTTCACGCACTGAAATATTTACACTCCACTTCACTTTTTACACTATGTACAGTTTTCCGCTGTTTTCTTGCGCGGACAGGTTGCAGCCCCTGTGTCGTTTCCGAGGCGCGGGCCTTTGCCGTGTTGTGTGTGCGGCCTGGAGCCTGGGGCCTGGGTTGCATGGGCGCGCATTAGTCGGCGAGCCGTACCGCGTCTAGAACATTTTTATTCAAGTATGTTTGCGGTTCTTTGCCAATGTTGGCGATCACGTAGTTCTCTGTCCTGTTCACTTATTTCTTACATTTCACACGTCCCACACGTCTCAGTTTCGCCTGGTCTTTAACATTTTTCTCATTTCCCACTCTTTATTCCTATTTAGTCATTCCCAATAAATCAATTGTTCCCTCCAATGGTCTGTATTCTAATAACAAACGGATCTCATCTACTCTGCCATCACATATTGGACATCTTTCCTTTAACACATTTTTCCTTTCATTCAATGTCCATATTCCCAATCGAAATCAAGAAATGCCTTCCTTTTCGTTCTTGTCACACACCTCAAGACATAACTCTCCCCTAATTCGGATTTCTGTTCATTTTAGAAACTGTCTTTTTATCCTTGATTTAACCGAGCGAGATGGCAAGTAATTTAGGGAGGGGCTATTTTCTTCAAAATCTTCGTGTCGCATCCTTGAAAAACATTAAACTTAAATACCAACTTTGGTTTTTAACCGACTTTTCGTATTTGAGTTATGCTGTCCACAGATTGACACACACACACACACACACACACACACACACACACACACACACACACACACATACACGAACCTTTTAATAAAAATGCTTTTTTTGGATTCAGGTGCCTTAAAACATATTTCCGGTGAAATCTCGACATCGAATGTTTCAATGGAATACAATACTTGTACTTTACTAAACGTAGTAAAGAAAGTAAAAAGCATCACGTGGAGAAAGTTTGAAGAAACAAATGGGTAGGATAATAAAATATGACTTTGTATTATTTAATATACTATCCTGTCATGTACTGTCTGCTGGTATTTTACATTAACTGTGCTTAACTGCAATGTGGCTAGAACTCTCGATTTGACTGGAAAATGCTTTATGCAAGGAACTGAAGGGATAGCCAACAACGAGTGAGGAAAAAGAGGAATTTTCTGGAAACTACATAGTCCATCACGACTCTACATGCATACAATATTTCTTGCAGAAAATTACAAGTAATTTGGTTTTCTGAACAAGTCATAGCACAAGCGCTTGTATTTGTCATATTACTGTACCAGCTTTAATGACGTTCCCAGTTTATAACATTACTCATCTAATCCATCTTTGCGTCTCCCAACAGCAGAGCGATTAAACTTGTTCCAGCATTTAGAGCTATACCGTATTTTCAGTCAGTTAACGCAAACTAGCTGATAACCAACAATGTACTTGGACCAAAATAATTTGTTAACCTGATTTCCATGACGTAATTATGAATGCCAAAAATTTATTTGGGAGCGGTGAGGAAGAAAAACGTACCGTTTGATAAATAAATAGAAAGGAATAGAAAAGAAATCTGATGTGTTGCACTCACATGACTTTCTCTACTCTCGCAGTATTCATACAAACTCTTATTCCTATATCTTCTTCGTTTTAGTTGAGATAAACAATTGCATAAATTATCTTATTGTTTACTTCCTTATAGGTATAGAAGAAATATGGGAATACAGTAGACTTTGGGCGTTAGTCAAATCTTTTAAAGCTTTAAAATTCCGTTCTCTTTGCACGGTTAACATATAAAAAATTTAAGAACGATCTTCCATTTGACAGAAGTTTTCCAAAACTCACACAAATAACAAGGTATTTCTCCGAAATGGTTCACTCTCAACAAAATCTACTCAAATAAAATTTTGTGTTTTTTAGCAAAATTTACATTTTTATATAGCAAGATTTAGTCTATCTCTTAGCAGGTTTAGCACTTATGCAAGTCATCCAGAGTAAATGCGACTCCAGGGGCTATAACCAGAAAATTCAAGATATACATTTCATTTATCATAAAACATATCTCAAACAATTTAATCAAAATCGTTAGAGCCATTTTCAAGGAAATCAAAATTTTCGAAAAATTTTCCATGTAAAGATTAGTTTAGGGTGGAGCTATTTTCTTCAAAATCTTCGTGTCACATGCTTGAAACACATTAAACTTAAACACCAACTTTGGTTTTTAACCGAGTTTTTGTTTTTGAGTTATACTGTCCAATGACTGACAGACACACACAAACAAGCGCGCGGACCTTTTTCTAAAAATGTTTTTTTTTTTTATTCAGGGGTCTCAAAACATATATTTCTGACCAAGATATCTTGAAGAGTTAAAGCGAAGAATTGGGCAAGAAATGCAGCTGGTCAGGCGAACAGTGTTGCTGGAAACATTAACTAATTTCAAAGACAGACTTTGGTATTGTTTGGCAGTAAATGGAGCCCATTTTGAGCACCTTTAGAAGTGAATTCATCATGTGTTACAACACAGCACCACTAATTTTGTTATGAATGTGTTTTCTTGATTTAAATTTCAAATGCTTTAATACGTCCTAATAAATTAAATTACAGTTCAAAAAAGCATCTACCTGAGAACCAAAAAAAGTGATAAAAAAGTTGTCATTAAAAAAAAGTCACGTCCTATTCACAATCATAGTAATATGAAAACATGTTGATATCTTGCAGCTTTTATAAAAATACTTCACAAAACTATAACAACAAAGTACAAGCATTGTTCCATACATTTTACTCACCCCGTATAGATGTGTCACATGCACATGTGTACATGCTTTGTTTTGCAAGTATTAAAGAGAGTAATATGTTTTGCTACTTGTATAAGCAGCGCAAAACTGCATTTCACATAAAATCCGTACAGTTCCATAATGTAAAGGTTCCATAATGCTGTTGGATTTTTTCAACGGTCTTTCTCTACTACGTATAATTAGTAGGGGAAGTATTGTATTCCACCCAAAAAGTCGATGTCAAGACCACCGGAAATATGTTTTGAGGCCTCCTGAATTAAAAAGAAGCATTTTTAGAAAGAAGGTCCGCGAGCACGCGTGTGTGTCTGTCTTCTGTCTCTCTGTGGACAGCATAACTCAAAAACGAAAAGTCGGTTAAAAACCAAAGTTGGTAATTAAGTTTAACATCTTTTAAGGATGCGACACAAAGATTTTGAAGAACATTCCTCCACCCTAAACTACCCTTTACATGGACAAATTTTCGAACATTTTTATTTTCTCAAAAATAGCTCCAACGATTATGATTAAAATACTATATATTTAACATATTTTATGGAAAACAAAATGTATATTTTTAATTTTTCCGTTATGTAGTCCTGTTTACTCTCGATGACTTTTGAATAAGAGATAGACCAAATCTTACTACACAAACATGTGGATCTCGTTAAAACACACAATTTATGTCCAAACAGTAGCGGCTTGTGACTCGCCATTTATGCATGCTCTTCAATCTGTTCAATAAATACACCCCATTTTAATTCCTAAACATTAGGTACACGGGATAACCAGCATTCATTACCAAAAGTAATAACAGAAGAAACACATTTTTACTTCCTCTACTACGTATAGTAAGATGCCGTGATTTCACCGGAAATATGTTTTGAGGCCCCACGAATGCAAAAAAGGCATTTTTAGAAAAAGATCCGTGTGTGTTTGCGTGTTTGTGTCTGCCTGCCTGCCTGCCTGTCTGTCTGTCTGTCTGTCTGTCTGTCTGTCTGTCTGTCTGTCGGTCTGTCAGTCCATGGACAGCATAACTCACAAACGAAAAGTCGGTTAAAAACCAAAGTTGGTATTTAAGTTTAATATCTTTTAAGGATGTGATACGAAGATTTAGAAGAAAATTTCTTAACCCTAAACTACCCTTTATATAGAAAATTTTTCGAAAATTTTGATTTTCTCAAAAATGGCTCTAACGATTCTGATTAAAATTCCATATGTTTAAGATATTCTTATGGAAAATGAAATGTATATTTTGAATTTTCTGGCTATAGCCCATGTAGACCTGTTTACTCAGAATGAGTTTTGGATAACTGGTAAACCGTAAGAGACAGACCAAATACAAAAATGTAGGTCTTGCTAAAACACACAATTTATGTCCAAATAATTTTTTTATAGAGCGAACCATTTCGGAGATATTCCTTATTATTTGTGTGACTTCTGGAATACAAACTTTCGTCAAATGAAGCATCGTTATTCATTTTTGTACATGTTAGCCGTGCAAAGGGAACAGAATCTCAAAGCTTTAAAAGGAGGAGGAGTGTGGGGTTTAAGGGCCCGTCGACAACTGGGTCATTTGGGCCCCAAAGCTTTAAAAGATTTGACTATCGCTCCAAAGCCTACTTTATTCCCATATTCCTCTTGTACCTACAAGGAAATAAGCAATAAGGTAATGTCTGCTAATGTTTATCGCTGTTAACACGAAGAAGATATAGGTATAAGAGTTTGTAAGAATGGTTAGTACAAGAGTAGCGAAAGTCATGTAGTGCAATACATCAGCTTTTTAATTTCGTATCCGCAAAGCCAGTCCGAATACCTGTACAATGAAAGATTAAATTTTCTTCTATAACCACCTTTATTTTTTGCACGACTTTTGAATTTGTTCAATATTCAATATTGGTATCAGCGGCCCGAGCTTCTCAAGTTCCCCCGCACTGAGTATACTAGTTAGTCTGGTTCACTAATTTATTTCACAGTACCCGTAAAGATTCACACCATGACATCACTTGATAACTGCTAAACGTTTGTTTAACGATTTCCAAACAGAGCGAATTACATTACGTAATACGCTACTAGTAGAATTAGCAGCATAAATATAGTATTAATGTGCTTTCTTGGTATCGTTTTATAGGGAATATGCAACACTATACGTTAAATGGTACAGCTACAACTAATTTAGTTCAGAACTTAATTTCATTTAAAATCAATTTAAATTACAAAATTCAATTTAAGAGAAAGGAGTATCTATGGTATGCGAGTGACAGCACTGTTAGCAAAGATCACGCGATGCTGATTTGTTTCATTCCAGTCAGACAGCTCAGAAACGCTTTCCCCCTCCTCCCGGACTCCGCCCAGATTATATTTCGTATCCATGTCCCTCGCCTATAGTCGAAGACGTCCCTGCACCTCTCCGCACCGCCTGCAGTATCTACAAGATGTGAAAATTCCCGGACGGGTGAGGTGCAGTCCGAAATTGCATCCGTAATGAAAACATCGGCGCTCTTCCGTTTAGTGGCGGTGTAAAAGCATTTTAAACGAAACAAAATGGGTAAATAGAAACAGGAAGCGTAGGAATGTATTTTGGCATGATGTCTGATATCAAGGATATTTTAATTAGTGCTTTCAATGTAACGTTGCCTTTTCTTTCTTATTTTTGTTTATTGTGAGGGCACGGGCGCCGTCCTAGAGTCCTTCGTGCCAGCCGCCACTGTGTCCAAATGCAGTTTTTGTGGAGTAAACCATATCGGAAATATTCCTTGTTTTTTGTGAGAGTTTTGCAATACTCATACTTTTCTCAAATGGAAGGTCGTTATTCGCTGTTTTATGTTTTGGCCGTGTAAAGAGAACGGAATTTTAAAGCCTTCATAGAGTGAGTGAGTGAATGAGTGAGTGAGTGAGTGAGTGAGTGAGTGAATGAATGAGTGAGTGAGTGAGTGAGTGAGTTGGGTTTAAGGGCCCGTCGACAACTAGGTCATTAGGGCTCGACCTTCATAGAGCGACCAGCTTTAAAATATTTGATCATCGCCCAAAACCTACTGTATTCCCATGCTGCCCTTGAGCGTACAAGAAAATTAACAATAACATAACTTCTACAAACGTTTATCTCGACTAACATGAAGAAGATAAAGGAATAAGAGTCTGTAAGAATAGTTAGTACAACAGTAGAGAAAGTCGTGTGAGTGCAACATATCAGATTTTCGTTCCTTGTTAGGTTCAGAATACCCGTAAGTTCATCCTCGTTGTTTACTGAGATCCTGCACATTAGAAACTTTAATATGCTTTGAAAAATTCATGCCAAGGCTGCGCACACAACCCGGCCGGAAGTCAAACCACGGATCCTTGGCTTTCCGTGACCAGATCTATCGCTTAGATCCCAGGACGAAACATCCCAAAGGGCACTAAACCTCTCTTGCCTACTTCATGTAGCAGGTCGGCTTTAAGAAGTGCTATCTCAGGGTAAATGAGATTGTCTTTAAAATTCACCGGGATACATAAATCAGATAAGAGAAGCTTTAGTGGCCATTCGTGTGCCCCTTCACGGTAGTTCAGGGGTAGAGCATCGATACGAAAAGCAAGCCAAAGAGCCATTGTTCGGGATCCGGTCTTGAATTTCTGAAATCTGACTCAGCTTTCCAAACTTAGCCTACACACGGCCAGCGTGAAAGAGCAATTTAAAATTTTGAGTGTTGTTTACACTGTACATTGCAGCAAGAACTTGTAATCAGAATTTTAAAAGTTTATATATACTTCTGTCTTCTTAGTCCCAAAGTTTCTTGTCCGCTAATAGTTCTTGTTTATAGTTCTGTAACTCGACAGTTGCTAATGACACTTTGTTACTTTTTATCACTTTATTCTCTTCTAAAACTGAATCACAAGGCACTCCTCTTTTTTCATCGTTAACGCAACCTACAATTGGTCGTGACATTGCAACTCACAACTGTTCTGTCCTCTCGTAATCTTGACACAAAATGCTATACTACTATTCGACTTTTCACACAAACAACTCCAACGATTCACTCAACACAACAAATAACTCTGACGTGACGATTAAATGTCTACAACTGTCTCTGCATACTCAAATTTCTCTCAACGACGACTACACATACACACACACACACACACACACACACACACACACACACACACACACACACACACACACACAAACATACTCGCCACATTCGTGTATATAGCCGAGATCACGCAGCACGTATTTTTCTAGAAAGCCACCTTTTCTCGACACTTTTTCATGTACAAGACGGCAGTCGAAAGTTTAGCGAACAGTCCAGAATAATCTGCCTTTGTTCGGTCCGCTCCATTATTATGTGTTTACTCGCCGCGCAGTGCTCTGAGGTAGCCAACACCAGTTTTCTTTTTGAGCTGCACGGCCGCCGAGTGGTGTCAGGTAGATTTACATTGACTCTGTTTTTGATAGAGGCTGTCGGCCGGCATTACGATTCTATATCTAATTTTGCACAGTGCACGTTTTACTCCGTACAATTCTACAGTCAAATTTATGTTCAGAGCCATATAATAGTGACAGCCAATGATTATTTTACAAGGACTCTCCCCAGCCGAATCTTTCATTATTACTACAAGGTTATGATACGAACAGTTAAACACGAAAACCTTTGTTTTCCATGAGTGAATGAATTCATGAAATACTAGAACATACATTCTGGGCTGCCCACGAACTTGAACCCTAGCCCCTCTGTCATTGGACAGCCTCTGAAATTCTCCACATATAATGTTTGACGTATTCTGTTTATTCTTTAATTACTGTTAATTATCCTTATTCAAATTTGTCTTTTCTTTTAAGTTTTGTCTTTTGATTTACTTACGAGTATTTTCACCAAATTCTCTTATGCTTCCATTTCTCTAAGTTCATTATTTTAAAATACCCACTCCATTCTAAAATTTATTTTCCACCTCATTTCCCATTTTTCATGATCATTGGCTAATAATTGCCTACACTTCACTGATTCACTTTCTTCTTATCTCTTTGTCACTTCCACTTCCTTTCCTTGCTTAACTTCAAGAACTACTTGACTTTATTCCCAACGCTCCTACCAACTTGGGCTAATTGGTCACTTATTCTTCCTTGTCACACGGTGCGGGGCACCCTTTTCCCCTCTTGTATTTTCCATAGAATTATCTTATTAAGAAGCGCATGAGCACACATTGTTCGGCCATGCCAATCCACACGCAGAAATACAAACTCTGTATTTAAGAAGCATAAATCTCAGTTTTACTTGCATTACAGTCAGGACTCTTTCGTAACTCTAAGGTACGATAGGTCTTTGTTTTCATTAAAAATAAGAAACCGTTTTAAAATAATGTAACGGCTGTTCCAAAAATGCAAATATTTTATGTAATAAGTAGCTGAGAAAATAAGGGAGAATTTGGAGAACAAGTTTTAAACTTTACTTCCAAAAGATTTTACTTTTGTAACATAATAGCTAGTTCGTGGTACAGTCAGAAACCATTCAAGCCCTTAATAGCTTGTAAAACTCAATTATCACTTTCGCAAAATTAAATTACGTATCTCGGGAACGGTTTGGAAAGTGCTACGAAAAAAGCTACAATTGCATACTTCCAAGATGGGTAAGCCGCGAGTAAAATAATCCTGGGGTGCCGTTCTTGGACGAAGAAAGTAAAAAGATGTTATTCAGGTTGCGGGCCGCGTGTTGCGATCCAGGCGATAGCGTAGAAAGAGAGAATCTCTGCCCTTGAACAAATTAGCTTTTATTGAAAGAATATTAGTTATTTATATAACAAGTGCATGAGGTTATGGATTATGGCACGCAATGGATATTATCGCACTAGCGATAGCCAGTGCTCCAGTGCTATACTCTAAACCAGCGATGTCCAGACTTGTCTCTTTGGAGACGCTTGCGTAATTAGCTGCTATTCCTCACCCCCTCCTTCAGTCAGAGGACGAATCAGCTCACAATCAGAGAGTCACTATCCAGTGACGGATACAAATGGACGCTCCATGGCAGTTTCTATGACATAACTTGAATTTTCTGGGAATGTCCTCAGAAGACCTCTTCATTCTGAATGATTTTTGGATAAATTGTAAACAGTAAGAGACAGAAAAAAGTTTACTGAATAAAAAATGTGCACATTTATTTCAAATATTTTGTTTTTCTTTTGAGTGAACCATTTGCGAGATAGTGTTTCTTATTTGTTCAAATTTTCCAAAACATGCGTTTTTCAAATAGGAATACGTTATTCGTTTTTTTATCTCTTGGCCTTGCAAAGAGAACGGGATTTCAAAGGCATCACATAACAATCAGTTCTTAAAACATTTCACTATCGTTTAAAGTCTACTGTATTCCCATATTCCCCTTGCACCTACAAGAAAATTATCAATAAGATAATTTCTGAAAATGTTTATGTCGATTGAAATGTAGTATTTATTTGATCATCTGACTCCATTTAGGGTTTGCCTAGAGGCACAGAATATTACAAATAATAATTAATCTCACACAGAAATAATGGATAGCAAATATAACAAAGACAATAATAAAAAATAACAGCAACAATCGTATAAAACATAATTGAATCGGACGGCGGAGAAAGGAACTAAGTCAATTTTTTTAACTTTTCAAGAGAGACAAAAAACTGTTTAGCCGGTAAACTTATTTTCAGAAATTTCTGTTCGATGTTTTATTGTATTCTTTATTGCATTCCAGTAAATACATATAAATGCACTCACTTAATTCTTAGCAAATATTGCAAAAATTGATTTTGAAAAAAATTGACTTAGTTCCTTTCTCCACTCGATGATAGGTTTACCACTGTTAAATGCGTTTATTTTCTTAAAAATGTAGTTTTTGTTACAATATTGATGTTCAGCATCTTAAATAACATAGATACAATCATAAACAACACAGTATGAAAAAGCACATTGACATTTGTAGTACATTTAAGAATTTTGGAGAAGTAATTTGCAAATTACGGTACCTGATTCATTCAACTGTACCTAAAGAATGTTTTATGAAATCACTGGCCACTGCAATAGATCTTCATAACATTTTTGTGCATCTTCTCATGTACGAGTATAATTATATTTCATCAGCTTTTGAATGTCCTCCATTTTCTTTTTCTGAATGGGCACTTTGAGTTGTGGATAAGCTGGCTCCAGGGCCATGTGAAAATTTGAACGCGTTTTCAGCAAACAGAATGTGTGTCAGACAACTATTGATAAACGGACGTGTTCTTATTATTCCAGGCTTATTAGCCTCGTAAATAAATTCCTTATGCTGGGAAATTGCAAATGATTCTTTCTTATTTCTTGGAAATCCTTACTTGCTGTTCCCATAGAAATCACATTCTTTTTGTAAAATTGTGGCCACCACTTGTCAAAATGCATAATGCTTTCTGTCTGTGCCATAGTCAGTTATTCCTGTGATAGTATTAGCTATCAACTCCACATATTTAGGGCGCTGATGACCTAGAAGTTGAGCGCCCTTAAACCCACAAATCAATCAATCAATCAATCCACATATTCTTTGGGAGTTTAAAATCTATCACATTTTGATATTTTTCTTTTCAGTACACCAAACACTCGATCACATGGAAGAAATGAATGACCCCTCTCTGGAAATCGATGAAAGATCTTATTTATTTTTCTCAGCTGTGTCAATGCTAAGCACATTCGGATTAGGGTGTGATTTTTGTATTGCCCCGAGGCTCCATCAGGGAAGAAGTGTAGTTCTGTAATATTTTCTGGCAGAATAGTCGTAATCGTATAAAAAGAAACATACTTCATTGGCCCCCTTCTTTCCCTCACCTTCATGATACAGATACACGATACAATGCCTGGATTTGATATTATAAATGCTAAAACTGTTTACCCATAACTGTCTAAGGTAAAATGTTTCTTGTACAGGAATGTTTGGTAAAGCCAAATTCTGCATAAAGTAAAATGCCAATCCAGCAACATGGTCGTCCCTTTTGTTCCACTTGCTTTATGGCAGTATAAAATCTCTTACTCCTACGCTTGTGTATATCAAGATCAATTTGCGCTGCCCTATTACTGTTGGTAATATGAGGATTCTTTATTTTGGCTTCTAGTTCCTCACATTTGCTGCAAACATCAATTTGTGGGTGGCCTAAAGCATAATTAGCATTTTCCGAGAAGTACTTTCTGTAAAAATCATATTTAACATCAAACTCTGGATATTTCTGCCGGAAAAGATCATGCATGCTTTTGATATTCAAACGTGCGTCCAAGTATTCTATTTCTTTGCCAGCATAGTGAGTTGTCCTAAGGGGAAACGAATGGATATGATCATGTATTGCATTCAATATATTTTCTGTAGTTTTGATGGTGCACTCATTTTCACGCCGTTTATCCCTTGGAATTTGTCCTTTAATAAGAGGACTAGATATGCGAAACACTCGCTTCTGTGATAATGCATGAAGATTAAGAAATGCTTGCTTGCAAACCCCCGTGTGTCTACCTTCTACAACAACAAAATAATCAAAAGAATGTTGTTGCTTGTTACAATACCTGCAGGTTCGTGTTGCTGTTTCTTTAACAACAATTAGCCCTTGTAGATGTATATCTTGAGCATTTTTATCTTATGTTAAGAAAATCTGACAGAATTTTCAGGCGTTGCGTATCATTAATACGCATTCGACACCTGAAAACAGTATCTAATTACATTAGTATCAGTAATAAAGCTCTCTGTAAAATATAAAAGTAATGCATTGCACATTTCATGCAGCAATAGTTATTGTCTTATTTACTTACTTGCAATCTGCTCCGACACTTTTCCCAGGTGCAGGATTGCCCTGGTAGTTCAAGTAGGGTAGTCCATGTACTCTTGCATGTTTTATGTTTTTCCTTTTGTGCTGCTCCTCGTTTCTCTTTCTTTTCGGTGACATGATTCCTTCACAACAACAAGCTTCTGACTGAACAGTTGCAGTCTCAAATGCAGAGAAACAAGAATGATTACATAGACGTAATATGCCACCCATTGTCGAAGCACATACTTGATGCAACAGGGGCGCCTCGCTTGCAGTTCACGTCAAAGAAATGAGGAGAAACGAATTAAGTCACTGACATAGTTCCTTTCTCCTCCTGATGAATGCACAGAGATTCATTTTTCTCCGCTAAGCAGTGGTTGGACATAGTTCCTTTCAACACAGGACGATGCATTTCAGTCGAATTAAAGTGAATGAGCGAAAAAATGAAAAAGTGAAAAAATGACTTAGTTCCTTTCTCCACCGACCGATTCAATTATAAAACTATCAATTTAGACAAAGTAATTAAACAATGTGTTTCCCATAAAGATGGTTTCTCAAAATAGCTACAGAATATTTTATGATTGTTATAACAATTTGTGATTCTATTCGTTTTTCCAATTTGTATTTCCCCGCCATGAAACAAAATGTTTTGTGATGGTTCAACGTGCACCAAAAAGCAGACCACTTACAACAATTTTTTAAATTTTATATTTGTCCATAAAATATGGCATTGTTGGTTCATAAATCCTCTTCTTATCTGCTTCAACTTCTTAAGGCTGTTTACGAGATTATTCAAACCGGATTGTTGGATCCACAATATCTGCATCATCCTTCTTTCTATTGAGGCAGATGATGTCAACACGCCTGTTTCTGTCGCTATCAGCGATGCAGTGTACTTCTTCATATACTTCCAAGCCCTTCGAGCGGAGACCATTTGCCAGCAACGTTCTAACAGTGTATTGTCTCTTGATCCAGAGTAGTTGACCCTGAGGACAATTCCCTAGCACATGTGGAAGGGTTTCTATCTCGTTGCAATGTCTGCAACGGCTAGTGCTAGAAGGACGTCCTGGGATTGACCGAATAGGTGGTACCACGGCATTCATTTTGATCATATCGCGCCATTCCCTACATGACAGATCGTGCTTGGTAAGGATCCATTTATTCGCTGAGGGTACTTGGGAAAAGAGTGCAATTCCCTTACCTTTGTGGAGGACCACTGAGTGAATTCTCTCTCTCTCTCTCTCTCTCTCTCTCTCTCTCTCTCTCTCTCTCTCTCTCTCTCTCTGAAATGTTGTCCAAGCTGTCTTGTCGGTTTTGATTTCATCGAATCGTCTATTTCGAGTTCTGGAAGACAACGAATTTTAATTTTGTCATAATCTCGAACAACGTTTACATGAGGTTCATTGACTACTTCCAGAGTTTGGTTTATATTGAATTGTAGAAATGCTTCCCATGATGTACGAAGAAGGGAGAGGCCTTTGAATTTATGGCAAGTGTAAAGCATGCTATTTGGAGCGTCACTGGGTAGTTGTAAAATTTGCCTGATGGCACTGCGTATCATTTTGTGGGCTTTAAGAACGATTTTGGTATTTTCTCTAAACGTGATGTTTGAAGAGGATAAACTAATGCTGGACTTATAAATTGATTAATCACCATCAGTTTTTGGTGCGATTGTAATAAGGATGTATTTGCAAGAGTGCCAAGATTTGTTTGCAGTTTTTGTAACATTGCTGTAGAATTGAAAATTAGTGATTTGTTGAATGTTGCACCTAAGTATTTAACTTCTTCATCGGCTAAAATAGATTAAATGTTTCCACAAATTGTTTTTATTTCACCGTGAAGTAATTTTCCCTTTTGAATGTTGATAGCTTGTGATTTTGCGACATTTATAAACAAACCAATTTCTTGTAGGTAATAACGCAATGACCATACTAAAATATTTGCAGAATCGAAATCTTTACCAATTTTATTATTACTAAGTCGTCTGCAAAACCTAGCCTTGTAAGAGGATGTGTGTCTTCTGAGAGTTTGAAACTGTAAGATGTAGCAATGGTATTTTCAGTGAGTTCGTTGAATATGTGATTAATACTTAAATTGAAGAGAAACGGCGACACTGGACCCTACATTACTCCACGTCGTATGTTAATAAAATTATCTTTGTTTGTTTTCCTCCTGTGTGAACTCGAGTGGTATTACGCGAAAGCAGATTTTTCAACAATGTCTTCAGTGGGAGTGACAACGAAGTATGTTCAACGTTAGAATAAAGGTGATTATGACCAACGCTGTCAAATGCTTTGCTGATATCCAGAAAGACGAGGCATGCAGAAAGATTATTCTCAGGGACATGATGTAAAATTCCATCAACAATATTGATATTAATGAATGTACCAGGAGTCATTAGATATCCTCTTTGGTATGGACTGAGTTCTATCATCTGTCTAATCATGTAGTCTAAGGTCTTTGATGCGACTCTGCGTAAAACATGATATTGTTATCGGCTGCCACTTATCTAAAGCAGTTTTGTCTCCAGCTTTGTTGATTAGCACTGTTCGAGCTTCAGACAAAATTGTGGACACGTTACCCGTCTGAATCAGTTTGTTCATAATCAGAGCTATACAAGAATCGGCAATCGGGTTTCTAATTGCTTTTAGAATAACCTTATCAGGTCCTGGGCTAGTATCAACAGCAATTTTTTTTATTGTTTTATGTATCAAATCGTCTGTAACTTCTGGGAGAAGATTATATTCATTTATAGGTATGTTTCATAAGATTCGCGTATGTTTTGATTTTCAGTTTCAAAAATGGTACGAAAATAATCTTCAACTGCTTGAATGCTAATGTCATGAGGTGTCTTATTACTGTTATGTAATATTCTTCTAACAGCTTCCCTTCGTTGGTAAAAATAATCGTATTGGGTTCTCTGATATTCAAAGTTGGCTTCTCGCCTTACACAATCGTGTTTTGAAGATCTTTGAGGATTCGACGAACTTTTATACTGTCTGTTATTATTACAGAATTTACGTTCTTGTTTAGCTTTAATGTAATTTGTAGCTGGATGTTGTGGGCCTCGTAAGAAATCAGTTGAACTAGATAAGAATTCGACAAATTGTGTCATATTTGTATCAAATGTAATGTTATCCATTTCGTTAGTGAATTTGTCTAAGTAAATTTTGATACACCGTATTTTCATTAGCTTTGTTAATCGGTTGAGAATGTTTAACTGAAATATCAGTGTGTGCAAGTAATTCTTGTTGAGAATTATTGGTTAGAAAATTGCGATATTCATTAGGATGGGCCTTGCTGATATGAATTTTTAGACTTTTATAATATTTACCACAATATAAACATGCTTCTTTAGTTGAAACGGAATTCTCAGAATTACGAGAAGAACAAGGAAGTTCTATATTTCCAGATTTAGACGCCATTAATATTAAACTTCATAATGTTGCTATGCATACACAACCTAATATTGCACAAAACTTGCACAGATCTTGAGTATCTGTGTTGCTAACACTTCCATTGGCACATAATATTGAAATACATTAATCGTAGTATAAAACTCTCACAAATTAGCAGTATAATTTAAAATACGCTTTAAAACTCAGGCACTAATAGTTCAAGCCACTATACTCAAAAACTAGGTCTGTATTGCAATAGGTTACATGACGATCACTTGGTGGATCTTCTGAGGCTATGCACTTCGATTTTGTCTACAAATATTGATAGACTTCTTAAACGTAAGCAGTGTCAAACAAGTCACTAATGAACAGATGTTTATCGGGCAAGATTTAAGTGTTTTCATAAATTAAACGCCATGTACATATAACCAAACTGCTACAGAATGCACGTCTGAGTGCTATAGAGTGGTACAGTCCGCATAATGTGGAAGGAGGCAAATCCAACCTCCCCTCTTTCGCAAACGTTGGACATCGCTGGTCTAGATTATACAAGAGTTATGTTCATTTTTAGGAACTCTAGTTTCTAAATTATTAATTACTAATTCATATTACAAAACATTTGATTTTGGACTATGGTTTGACCTCTCGTTAGACGACGCATGTCTCCATGTCGAGGGCTGCAACACGACTTCAGGGTATAGTGTGCCAACTTATTGAGATACCCCAAAAAACAACCTTGACATTTTTCTCCCATTGTGGTGCAGTCTGGTTATATTTGGTGATATTCCATCCAGTAGGTTGCATTAGTGCCGCCAACTGTTCGTAACATATAATCATGGTAAAGCTACGGTCATAGCTGGTGTTATTGCGTCTGTTATGTTACCATAGAAGCCCATGTTTATAAACGCGTTGCAGAGAGGCCAACCGATAGATCTTAAAACAAGATTCTGTTTAGACGCCGCATTAATTAATTAAATAATTAATCTGTAGACGTACTGCTCGTGTGTGCCTGACTTTGTTTTGAATTGTATTAGAGCAGTATATGCAATTATAGTTACTGTTATTTTTGTGCTCCCAACTCAGTAGTGCATTAATTATATATTATGATATTTAGCTCTCGAAAGTGATTTTAAGCAAACGTGTTATTGCAGAACAAGATTTGCCGAAGGTGAGTACGTTCTTTATTGTGTGGAAGGATGTTCAAGCATTATTATCGTTTGAAAGCATGATACTTTAACCCTGTGATCTTTGAGGTTAGAGTGAGTATTGTTTGAGGTTAGAAATGCCTTTATTAGTACGTTGGCAGTACTATTTTTGGTGATACTGTCGTCTGCTGTTTAGTATAATGTTGACTATATTGAACTCTTGGGAACTGTGTCCACGTTAGGAGCACGTCTGCTCCCATCTTTTCCATAGGTTCAATAATAAAAGCAATTATTGTACAGTGAGTACCTTCACTTAATCCTTGAAATAAAACTCGCAACACACCACAATCAATCAGTACCTTAGTTTAAGGTTGGTCCATTACAACATTCAAGTAGCGGAAGTACAATTATGGCAGACACAAACTTTAATGGCGACTGTTAGCTAACCACTATTATTCTTTCTTGTGCAAATAGAATGTTGTGGTGCAAATAAAATGTATATCACCGGCTTTACAGCGTGATTTAACGAAGTGTTTAACTATACAACACCGCAAGGCGTGGCAAGCCTCTGATTGGATGTTGTGTTGGCCAGCACCTCCTGTCAACTGTCATTAAATTTTGTGTCTGCTATAAAATATGTTATTATAGGCAATCCCACGAGATATTATGAGTTAATCGATAGATTCGCTGCAAACAGAGCAAATTTATGTGATGAAACTCGTAAACTCGAATAGGATTTATTAGCATTATTCCATGAATAAAATCCAACAGATCATACCAATAAAAATGAATTTCTTCGTTGTATCCAGTGGCGTACCTAGGCCCCGGTGCAAATGGGATTCTTAACAGCAATTTCCAAACGTGAATTCACAAGTTTTAAATCGTATTTATATGAGCATTATTTATTGAGCTAAAAGTGGATTACCTATTAGCGCCGCTGTGGCGCACGTCAAAACTATTTAGCACATGTCTGCACATATTCGCTGTGGCGAGCTTGCTAAATGATAGTAGCGGGTTGCCGCACAGACTAAAATACAATGTTCTAATGCATTGTGACATGAAAGGTGCAGTTACGTCATTTGCAACTCTCTTTTTCCCTTATAAATACAGTACAACGCTCTCTTCTTTAATTCCCCAGAACAAACAAGTGTAGCAGTTTTTCTGTATAGCGCTTATGATATACAGAATATATCAAAGTTACAAAATCCATTAATAGCAAAGGGTTAAGAATATGTACCACAGGTGAAGGGATGCCAAAAAGGCACTACCAAGGGTCATTAGCGAACGTCCCAAACATTAACGTAAACGAGATACAATTAGTTTGGCAAGGTCTTCAACATAAAGAAAAAGAGCCTGCTATTGTATTTTTACAAAGTATCGGAAACCCGAGGGGTTTCGCCAGAGGGCAAAGTCTTGACTTAATGAAGTGAGGGCCATTATGGATGTTTGGGAAGCTAAAAAGGATAATGACTGAGGCACAGTAGGAGACAGGCATCGTTACGAGGGAGAGATACATGTAAGCAACACGGTGAAAGTTCGTTCCAGCGGTTACGTTAAACTGCATATTTTATTCTATTTAAAATTGTTCAGCAAAGCTTAAATGTGTAAAAATAAAACAAATAAAGAGTTCTAACAAAACTACAATATCGCTCTCTGTAACCACCACGGATACCCGAGATTAAGACTCATGTGTGAGCAGCCGTAGGCACCCATAATACGAAGCAGTCAATCGAGTGACATAAAATGCTTCACAAGAAATGAAAATAAACATGTGAGCGTTGTTTTCCTTTATTTCAAAAACTGTTTGCTAACTTCTTGAATTCGGTTGTCAGCTAACGGCCGATGACCTACCGAAGGCTGAGTTAGCTGCACCTGCAGGACCTTTTAATCAAAATTTACTCCAAATTTAAAATATAATGTAAATATTGCAAACGCCCAAACTGTAAACACTATAGTTATGAACATAAATCCATCTAAAAGATGACACGACTGGGGACCATGTAAATGAAGATTTGGGTACCCTTCTCGGTTACACAATGGTGGGTAGATAATCCAAAAGGAATTATGACTGACACAAAATTGAATGGCGGGTGACTCAACACAACATCCAATCAGAGAATTGCCAATCTTTGCGCAGTTGTATGGTAAAAACGCTGTAAATATCATTCGCACCCACAAAATTTATTTGCACAACAGGAAAGAACATAGTAAGTAAAGATCACGTATCGGCCGCGTCGTGGCCGAGTGGTTAGACCATTCGTCTCTCAGCAAAGCAGCCCGGGTTCGATCCCAGGCGACCGTATGTGGGATTTATGTTGGACAAAGCGGTGTAGCGGCGGGCTTCCTCCGGATTATCCGGTTTCCCCCGCCATCTCATTCCACAGGTGTTCCATCTTCATTTAATACATCAGTGTCACCGCCAGCGAATGCCGCATGTAGTAAAAGTGGACGGTAAACACTACAAAAAATAATGGTCAGGTATCAGCCGCTATTAAATTTTGTGTATGACATAAAACGCATTCCTCATACGCATTTCTATTTTTAAAAATCTATTGTGTTGCACTTACATGACTTTCTCTATTCTTGTACTAACCATTCTTGCAAACTCTTATTCCTATATTCTACGTGTTAGTTGAGATAAACATTTGCAGAAGTTATCTAATTGCTTATTTCATTGTAGATACAAGGGGAATATGGGAATACATTAGGCTTTGAGCGATAGTCAAATATTTTAAAACTCTGAGATTCCGTTCTGTTTGCACGACTAATATATAAAAAATTAATAACGATTTTCCATTTGAAGCCGAAATTGTGAACGCCATAATTATGGAAATAATACTGGTTCACATGACAGAATTAAATAACCGAGAAATATTAAAATCGTCGCACATATAAAAGGTACAGACCTGGAAACATCGTTCACGGTTAAAATTGTCAGAAGGGACATATAATAGCACAGACAAGTCATTAGTGGCAAGTTCCAGGTAATAGATTAAAACTCTGTAACACCAGTTTTCCTGGAAATCGCTTAGTACAGATGTGTTGAACAGGAAAACAAGGGATGGTCACGTACACTTCGGCGAAATCCCGTTGCCAGCGTAGAGGTAATTAAGACGTGAAAGGCAATAAGGGGAATTTGAGAAGTTGGAAGGTGACTTGTCATCCAGATCCCCGATTGGTCAGGTCAGTCGAACACTTGTCGCCTGTGACTGACCCGAGTGATCATGTCAGTCACAGGACTTGCATTCCGGATCTTCGAGTGTGAGGACACATTACACTTTACAGTAACAATCTTCGGTCTCAGTAAAGACACAGTAACGACGTAACATTTCTAATAGCGATCGGCAAATCTCAAGCATTGTTTTGATTCAGAATAAAAGTGTTTCAACGAGAGTTCTGGTTTCTATGTGAAAATACCCACGCATACCCAGAAATTAAGGTCCATGCAGAACAGCCGGAGCTGAAACCACCTGAGAACAGCATTCCGCATAGGATAGCGGAAGGAGACAGTTATCCCTCATCACATTTGACGAAAGCTTAAGTATTCCAAAAGTCACAAGGAATAGCAAGGAATATCTCCGAAATGGTTCACTCCACAAAAAAAGTATTTGGACATAAATTGTGTGTTTTAGCAAAATCTACATTTTTACTTTCTCTACTGGTAAGTAGAAGGAAGTATTGTATTCCACCCGAAAATTCGATGCCGAGATTTCACCGGAAATGTCAGTTTTGAGACCCCCTGAATAAAAAAAAAAAAAAAGCATTTTTAGGAAAAGGTCCGTGCGTGTGTGCCTGTGTGTGTATGTGGACACAACTCAAAAACGAATAGTCGGTTAAAAACCAAAGTTAGTATATAAGTTTAATATCTTTCAAGGATGCGATGCGATGATTTTGAAGAAAGTAACCCCACCTTAAACTACCCGTTACATCGAAAATTTTTCGAACATTTTGATTTTCTTTAAAATGGCTCCAACGATTTTGATTAAAATGCCATATGTTTAAGATATTTGCATGACAAATGAAATGTATATTTTGAATCAATAAGATAATTTTTACAAATGTTTATCTTAACTAACACGAAGAGGATATAGGAATTAGAGTTTGTAAGAATGGTTAGTACAAGAGTAGAGAAAATCATGTGAGTGCAACACATCAGACTTTTTGCTTTGGTCTGGTCTTACAGTTTACGAATTGTGCAAAAGTCATCCAGAGTAAACAGTAGTGCATAGGCTATAGCCAGAAAATTCAAAATATAGATTTCATTTGCCATAAAAATATCTCATTCGTTAGAACCATTTTCGAGAAAATCAAAATTTTCGAAAAATTTTCCATGTAAAAGGTAGTTTAGGGTGGAGGAATTTTCTTCAAAATCTTCGTGTCACACCCTTAAAAGATATTAAACTTAAATGCCAACTTTGGTGTTTAACCGACTTTTCGTTTTTGAATTATGCTGTGCGCACACAGACACATACACACGCGCGCGCGGGCCGATTTTTCCTTTTTTTTTTTTTTTTTTTTTTTTTTTTTTTTTTTTTTTTTTTTATAATTATTCAGCGGGCCTCAAAACATATTTCCAGTGAAATCTCGACATCGAATTGTTGGGTGGAATACACTCCTCTATTCACTATTCATTGTAGAGAAAGTGAAAAGCGTATGCTTTATATTCACATGACCTTCTCTACTCATGACTTGATGGTACCGCTAATACCACTTCCGTCGAGGAACAAGCGTTCAGGAATTGTCGGCTATGACAACCGTTATGGCATTATGTTAATTGTTAGTTTGTTAATGTTAATTCTTGTTTAACTGTTACTCAATTATATTCCTTTAACGAACCTTGTTAATTTGATTTGTTATAAGTTCACTTTATATCAATGTTAATTATCTTAATGTACATTTATGTTATGTTCATTATGCTATGGCCATGTTCATTATGTACAAGTTAATGCTCTTTTCTGTTAATACTCTTCGCATTAATGTTCATCTCATATTCATGCATTAACGTTCATCTTGGTGAAGTTTATACGTACAAATTGAACGTAAATTGAAATTGGAATTTTGCTATAACCCAGAATTGTAAAACACGTGAATAATCCTGACATATAAAATAGACGCCAGGCTAAATAAATAGAAACCCTCTAGTCTGTGGTAGCACATTATAGGAGGCCTTTTGCTTTTACTTTTTACTCTCTACTTGCAATAGCGTATAACTTCTACAAACCATTCCAAGCAATATTTCTATCTGTTTCATGATAATCGAGATAAACATTTGCAGATATAATATGTAGTTTCATTACACATTTCGTAGGTGTGGGTGGCTCAGCTGGTTAGGTGCTGGCCTATTGACCCCAAGGTCGCGAGTTCAAATATAAGAACCCCTGTGTGACTAAATTCCGGCACACCGGCAGCGCCGATATGACCCTGGTGTTGGTAACAAACAAAAATATATTTTGTTATAGATTTCGTTGTGTAGGTATCATGGCCAAAAAATTAATAAAAAAGTAACAAAGTATTGAACAAAGGGAACAAATTTCAACGAATATCTCGGAAATGGCTCATGCCACAAAACGTTATTTGAAATAAATCGCGTTTTAAAGAAATCTACATGTTTTGTAAAACGTGTTCTTTCGGCCTCTTAATGTTATAGAAAATTATACACAATACCTTCCGAATGAACTGGACTTCACAGGCTCTATCTAGGGGTGTTAGGTGTGCCATCTCGCCCGATTTCCTGTTCCTGTTATTACCTATTTCACCTGTTCCAGGGCTGAAAAAACAGGCGATGGCGGTTGGTGAGTTGCGGCAGGGCGATGGAATTAGGCTTTGGAGAAGATTTCTCCCTGGCATTTGGGGAACCTCTGGAGTCCCTTCCTAGGAGCTGTCTCAACTGCCACGAGACTCCCAAGGGGACCATGAGGATTAGGCAGTGCTAGCCGGCGTCAGGAAGGGCTCCATATGGAATAGTTAGGGACCCTGTTCTTGCTAGCACAAGTGGTTGTACGGATCTGGTCGTTCTTGTCTGCCCCTCCCCATTCGTTCCTCCCAGGGAGGAAGCCTACTTGCGGTGCTGTGCTCCTTTTACTGGACCCCCCTCCATCTATCGACCCCTAACTCCTATCTGCAACTTAGTTGAAATTATTTACCCATTTTTGCTTATTAATGGTGTTTACTATGTAGCATACATATTTTCATTGCACCAACTGCAGAGCACAGACAAAACATGGAATCCAAAGCTACCTTTCGCTGCCAAGTAAAATGTCATAAATCAGTTTCTTGCCAATGGAGTGGACACAGGCTGGTTAGTTCCGCTAACAGAGAGGTTTTGTGTCTACATATATGCTCTGGTGCACAATTCCGTGAAGCTTTATGCAGTACGTATGTTCCTAAAATAGCGCTCAACTTTTCAATCGCTATAACTGCCATATATGAAACTTAAAAACAAAGAGCCTCGAGTGGCCAGTAAGAAAGGGAAATATACCTCAAACATTTAGTTATTAAGATGGCAGCAGAGGCCACGTCGAGAATCGGAAGGGTTTGTCGAGTTAAAAGTTAAAGCTTTTCGCTCATGCGAATTCTGAAATTCCATTTCTGTATTTTGTATTACTTTTATCAAGATTACAATTATTTAGAAGCTCCATTCATAGTTTCACCTTTATTCTCTTTTACGCTAAAACTTGAGACAGAATATTAGAAGACCCCAAAAGAAAATCGTTTATATGAATATTTGTTAGGAGTGTAATTTGTTTTTTGATGTTGGTATGAGATGGTTAAATGACGAAAACGTGTTACTAATGTTCATTGTTACGAACAATTAAGTTTGTTTAAAGACGTCATAAATATTTCCATATTTAATTTTAATATATATGTATAAATAAAAGAATTAAATGTGTTCAATATTAAAAGCGAAATCAGGATAGCTAAAGATCGCTTCCCTAACAATGCAGGAACTATTTTATGAACGCATGCGCGGATGTACACGTGGCAGTCGGAATGATAGACTCGCAAGTAAAAGAATCGGGACTTGCGTCTGTATATTCAAGGTGATAAGACGTGTTTAGGTAGCGTGTGAACATATATAGAACATTTACCAGACTTTCATCAAGCTTTTGTTCCACTTTTTGAAAAAGTGGAAAGACTTAAATAATCTAAAATGTTGCTAAGAGGATTTATTTAAATGTAAAATAGAGAAAAAGTGTTAATAAAATAATACATTGTGGTGAAGAAACATCGTATGATTTTTCATTCCATCCGTTACCACGCCCTGAGGGAAACAAGAGCCACATCGCTCAAAATTGAAGCAACACTTCAATAAAAACAACACCAAGCTCTTAGAATCAGTGTAATTATATTTTGTTTGTTTACATGTGAAGCAGTAGGAACGGTACTAAACAAAAGTATAATTGTATATAAAAGTTGAGTAAATCGAAAAGAATATTAAAAGGTAAATAATCGATATGTAGAATAAGATGAGAAAAATATACCAGAAAGGATGTTAAAAGTGAGTTTTTTTCAGAACGCACATTACGAAAGATGATACCGAAATTATGAGTTCAGAAAATAAATCATTGAAAATGGAATTAATAAAGGAAGAAATAACTATCATAATGAATTGATAGGGAAAACAAGCACATAGAACTACTTTAAATACCAACATCAGAGCAGAATATATAAGTTATATTTGTTGTTAGCTAATGCTGGATTTCTGACAATGAAGTCATTAATCCCCTTGCTCTCCAATATGTTTCACTGATGATATTGAAGAGAGCAATAGCAGTAATAGTAACCGCTTTTTAGAGAGCACCATATTTTTACGTTTTGGCGGTCACATCGCTCTCTCACAACCACCAGAATGTCTGGAGGACCACACCTGTTATATTTAATCTAATCAGTTTTTACATAGTTTTTCATCGGTGGGCAGCGTCTCACTTTTGACTTGAAACCTTTATTAAAAATACTTTATCGCAAGAATTTGTATCATGCCTTCTAAAAACCACATCCGTGCATACCCTGGGATAGGAATCCCAAAGCTCGAGATAGATAAGCTGCATCCAATAATCGATCAACATGAAGCGGTTTCTAGCTTCAAACTAGTGAATCAACGAGTGCTATCAAATCCTTTCACATCAATGAAATAAATTCAAAATAGAGAATTGTATAAAACTTACGAAACAATGTCTCAGTTAATGGGATTATTTGAAATTACAAAAACAATAGGATAAAATTTACATTTAAATAGTAAAGTAATGAGTAAATTAAATGTAATGAACGAAGTGGAAGGAAGAAATTATACCGAGAGGACGTGTTACTCGCCATTTGTGGAATTGGGCTACAGACTGCTACCTCATTCTCAATATTCTCCGTATTTGGCTCTAAGCAGCTTCTCCCCCTTTGCAAACCTGAGGAAAAATTCACAATCAATGAAGACGTCATTGCAGAAACAAACTTGTATTTTGCAGACTTTCAAAAATAATATTTTTAGAAGGTTTAAAAAATTGAAGAAATGTTGAGCAAGATGTATTGAGCTAAAAGGAGACTATGTTTAGAAATAAAGTTGATATTTTTGTAAAAATACTTTATTTTCCTTAAAAAGTAACAGATTTATCAAACGACCCTCGTAAGTTTATAGACCCAAGACCAGGGGTCAGCAAATATGTATCGGCTGATGATATGACATAATACCACCGTCAGGGGCAAAGCGATAGTAGCCCTCCTTCAACCTCTCCTATTCAATCAACACACGTTCAAACGTAAACAACAGTGGTGTACCTCTCATTAATACGACATGGCTCTTTCGAGGCAACGAAAGCCCAAAAGAACCTTTCCATTCCAAGAAGAGTGGAAAGAACAGTATTGGCTGGCCCACTAGTTCCGTCGGTAGAGCGTCTGTCTGCTGTGCAAGGGGTTCTGGATTTGATTCCCGGTTGGAATTTTTTTCTGTATCCAGGGTTATTCCCTAACCTTCCCATAGTGTGGGCGTAGTAATGAGGGTGTGAATGTGTGTATGTGTGTGTATTCTAATGTATAAAAAACTGGAAGACTCAAAACCCACTATACACCAGTTAACACTATTGCAATATGTTCCAAAGTAAAGGCCGCCGATATGACCATTAGAGTTAAAAGAGGAATATAAATGGAATAATTTAAAAAAAAAAAAATATTTTGGGTTCGCTATGTGAAATGTGAAATGTGAAATCTCTATTGCGTTCGAAAATTTTGATTAGTGTCCCGCGGCTGAGCGGTTTGACCGTTTACCTACTACCTAGTCGGCCCGGGTTCGATCCCAGGGCCCCGCGTGTGGTATTCATGGTGGACGAAGCGACGTCTGGGCGGGCTTTCTCCGGATTCTTCGGTTTCCCTGCCACTCATTACACCAATTGCACCATCATCACCTTTCCATTCACCGATTTCGCACCTTCTTCCTCACTCTCACTCTGTCCGGTCCATAGGTTCCTCTGCTCCCCGACAGGCATCTGATCCTAGGCACTAGCTTGTAAATCCTAGGGGATAAGTCCTACATTAAGGGAGGTTAATCAGATAAAGAAGAAGAAGTTTACAAGCCAAACATTAAACGACATTATAAAAGTTGTCACAAAGATCAATTCAAGTCACAGGTAGGAAATCTTACGCCATTTTAAAAGAATATTATGAAAAAATTATTTAACAATAATGTACATCATTGTAACAACAACGTTTAAACATTCAATGAAGCTTCGTAGTCTAGTGAAGTGCCTTACAAAATACATTTCTTTTAAAAAACATCATTGAATCATAGAAAATAATATTGGTTTAGATTTATTTAGATAACTTGATATAGCAACATTTCCATCTCTCCTTTCATTTGCTGTGCATATTAGCGCTATTTTTAGCTCAACATATATATATCCGTGCGCAATTTTTTTAAACTGAAGTTCGTAACATATAAAAGCAGATTGTGACTGAGAGATGAAAATATACGCGCATTGTTGCACGTCAGTACTTGTGAATTAACTTTAAAGGTATGCGAAACTGTAACGCCCCGAATGAGGCAAAGAATAAATTAATGAAAAATACACGTAGAAACCCTTTCAGGCTGTATATGTGTATTAAGCATGTGTAAATTTAAAAGTGTGTTAGAGAAGTTCCTTTACACTGCCACTGCAGCTTTCAAATCCCTTCCTTCGACCGTGCCTCATGTGCATGGCGGGTTGTGCTTCCTGACGTCACCATTCATGCAATCACGATGACCACTTTGCCGACTCCTGGTCTAATCAGAGAAGAAGTTCAAGTTTAAAGAGAAATTATATAAAAGGTATGATTGTTTTAATTACTTTGAGAGTAAGTGAAGAAAACAGCGATAGTGAATAAAATGAGCATTTTGTGGGAATACACCCTGTAAATAAGAGTTACATAGCTCCTCCGAATCTAGAAATTTGCCAGATGGAGAGAAGTACCTGAATGCGGAATGATAATCTCAGGTGATTTCTGCTCCGGCTGCTCTTGCATGGATCTTAATTTCTGGGTATGCGTGAGTGTTTTCACATAAAAGCCAGAACTCTCGTTGAACACTTTTATTGTCAATCAAAATAATACTTGAGACTTGCCGATCGCTATTAGAAACGTTAAGTCCTTACTGTGTCTTTACTAAGACCGAAGATTGTTACTGTAAAATGTGATGTATCCTCACACTCGAGGATCTGGAAGGCAAGTCCCGTGACTGACCTACTCGCTCGTGGTCCGGAAGGCAAGTATCCCGACTGACCTGCTCACTCGGGGATCTGGGCCTTTCACTTCCTAACTACCTCTCCAGTGGTAACAGGGTTTCGCCGAAGCGTACCCGACCATCCCTTGTTTACCTGTTCAACACACCTGTGCTAAGCGATTTCCAGGAAAACTGGTCTTACAAAGTATCAGGGTGACTACCTGGAACTTGCCACTAATGACTTGTATGTAACATTAAGTATCCCTTCTGACAATTTTAACCCTGAACAATCTTCCCAGGTCTGTACCTTTATACATGCGACGACTTTAATATTTCCCGATTACTGAATTCTGCCATGTGAAGCAGTATTATTTCCATAATTGTGGCGTTCACAATTTCGGCTTCATACATTAAGGTTGAATACCTGGGGGAAAATAATGTTTACTTTATCACTGAGGTATGGAAATACTTGTTTTCAGATTCCTTGAACCAAATGCACTTTTTGGAAAGATGTGAGCGAGCGTGTGATGAGTGAGTGAGTGAGAGTGAGTGAGTAAACGAATTATACAACCGAAAAACAAAATGTTGGATAAATACCTACCAAACTTAGTAATTTAGTTCAACTTCATGAGATGCGATATGAAGATTTTGAAAAGAATCTTGGTCCCCAAATTACACTGCACATGAAGCATTGTTGGTTTTTTTTTTTTTTTTTTTTTTTCCAAAGTTGGTCGTAACGATTTTGATGGAACTACCACATATTTAAGTTTTTTTTTTTTTTTTTTTTTTTTTTTTTTTTCGTATGACTGCTAACATGTAGGTATATTTTGAATTTTGTACCAGAAGCCTATGAAGTGTCTTGATTCTGAATGAATGTTGCATAATTTCGTATATCTAATGCATCATATGAGATAAAAGCTTACTAACAAAACAAACAAAAAAGAAGAAGAAGAATACACGCACATTAATACGAGTTCCGCATGTTTAAGATAACCTTTGATTCCCTCATTCATTCCTGTCTCCTGGGGGTGGTATCTACAATAGACCTGTGTAAGTCGACGTGAGCGAGGTGTCCTCCTCCGTACTATACTCTTTAACCTTTTACCTTTACAGGTGTACCTTCTCAGGAACCTTATGCGAATTATTCAAACCCAAACATTCTCTTTTATACGTACTTTATTTTGTTCTGCTAGTATATTTTCCTACCATACACCATTAATAGCGATCTATAAAAGAGTTTGTAAGTGGGGGTGTGGAGCAATAGCTCAAAACAGGAACCAAATAGGGGTTCGTGTAGCTTAGACTGGTAGCATGACGGATGAAAGAGAAATGATGGAAGAATCTGCCACATTTGCGAAGAGGAAGAGTCGTGGGTCCATATCTGGGCAACCTTTAAGGATACAGAGAAATTGAGGAGAAAATATTTACAGGATACCTAACCACCATGAATGCTGAGTTAAGGGCATATTGGACGCTACTGGCAGGCAGGAAAGGCATGCAAGAATAAGTACAAGAAATTCGCATGATTCGGTGTCTTCATATGTATCTCCGCTTATGGAAGTGCATATACAAATAATGTTACCGACGGATCTATAAGAGATTGCATTTCTTTTATCACCCCCTCACTAACTCCGGATCAAAGGACAAAGCGACCAACTGAGAAAACAACCGCCAGATTATGCGCACTGTATCTCCACAGTAGGGAATCAGCATTCAAGTTTCTTTCAAAATATTTAAAATAGAATACAACTTTACTGAAACGGTTTTCTAGTGCTACTATTTAGCAGGATTAGTCATAATGAAAAGGAGAGCAAAAATTAATCTTGAAATACATACAAACAATGTTCTGTTATTTGGAATTATAGATATACGTAGCGATCGGTTCTCCTGGATAGCACACAAAGGGGGTCAAGTTTGTTTCTTAGATGGAGCAGGGAATTTTTCAGACGGAACACTCTCATTTTGTTCAATACTGGGTGTATGTAATGTGAAACCTTAACCAGAGTGCAATGAACCGTGTATTACTAATATGCTCTTTAGCAATTCCTAATTGCCACCCACAGCGCAATTATTTATATGAACAAATAAAAGCAGACTTGTAGATTAGCCCAGTAGGAGAAAGTATAGCACAGCATAAACAAAAATGGAAAGAGCATATAAACAGAATGGATGTATTCCCTAATCTAGTGCACGACCCGTTTTTCATTTTGAAATTATGGGGTCCCTATTGTAAACAACAGCTCCGTTACTTCACCGCGTTAGTAAATACAAACTGCAAACCAGGTATACTGGAGGGAGAAGGGAGCATCCGCGGAAAGTACCTCCCGTGGCACTGGCGTGCATTATGTCCGGGCGTGTTCGTAACACACCAGTTATTCAGCGGATTGCCGCGGTGCGGCACCTCCTAGGAGACGGAGGTACTATAACAGGCTTCGGCGGCTTAGTGGAACAGCGGGAAGGTAGTATTTTCTCTTCCTACCACAATAGACACGCTATTGAACGCTTGAAAACTTGGTTCAGAGGGTGGAGAAAGAATGAATACCACGCATAGAAGTTGCAGATATCGCTAGCACATCTGGGTAATTGCTGCTAAACAACTCTCGGCTTGGCGACACACCTCTCAAGGCCTATTCAAAATTAAGGGACAAGTACAGGCAAAATTATTTGCAGAAAATCCACGGTACTTATTTATTCATTACGTCAATATCTCAGATATCTAATATTTCAATTACAAACCTTACAACGATTTTAAGATAATAGAAGATGAGGAAACAGTTTCCATATAAGGGATTTTCCAGATCTGGGAAATTCTATTTAAATATTTACAATGCTTCCTTAGAAAGTTCCTGATCTAAGAATGAATTTTGAATTTCGTTTTTCGTTATGCTGCTCGCAGAGGGATATAAAAATATCAAACTAATACGACTTTGTCTATGGGTAATAACTTCAGATAAGCCCTTATACATTCTATTATCCATATAAAAGAGTGATTCTTCAATTCAAATTGCATTAATCACCATAAATTTGCTCATACAAACAATCTCAAATTAAGCAATATTGGGTTTGTTGCATGTACCATATGGAAAACAAAACAACTGTTCTCATATCGTCCGTGTTTTTATTTATTTATATTTTTATCTGTATAGCCCCCTTTAACTTCTTTGGTCATATCGGGAGCTTTGACTTGAGAAACAACTGATGTTATTGCTCGCTGGATTATAGGGCTTCCTAACGCTGATTGTACAATTTTTAACATTAAACACGCTCACATTTTCTCCCACATTCACACTTCTAAACTCTATAGGCGACAGAGCATTATTCTGGTCAATAAAAAATTCCCAACCCCAGCCGAGAATTTAACCCGGGATCTTTGACTTAAGAAGTCAGAACACTGCCCACATGGTTGCAGAGGCGGTCATCGTCATTTGTTTCTAATGAATCGAAGACTGATTAACATGGTTTATAGACGCCGCATTACAGTTCAACCTGGAAAAATGTAAATCAGTAAAAACGAATCCTTCGAAGACGTTTAATGGTACGCAAGTTTGAGGAGTGCGATTTTGTAATTTATCAGTTACATAAAACCTACTAGAGTGTTCTGTGCATAAAACTATGCAAAGTTCATTCAAAATAGTGGAAGAGTTCTCGAGTAATTCATAGAAAATTCAAGATGCCTTTTACTAGATACGTAAATATCTTAAATGTACACCATTTTCACAAAATCATTTGAACTTTTAAAATAAAAAAAAAAAAAAAAAAATAGCAACGAAAAGTTTTCCACGTAAAAATAGTTTGGGACGAGGGAGTTTTTCTTGAAAGGATTTTTATTGGAGAATGAACTTCAAATGCATTTCGCTTTGAGTTATGCTGCTTACAGACGATTACAACAGATGATAAATAATTAATTACTTGGAATGTGTTCATTGAATGGGAATTGGATTACGGGGTATACGAAATCTTGTATCTGTCTAAAAGTTCTCCTAAGGACCTATCTCGTATCGATAGAGACGGACTTATTTGTTTTAATTCCTAACTAAAGAAAGTGTCCCGTCTATTGAAAAAATTAAGTTTGAGACTAGCAAGAAAAGTGGAATTACTTTAGATTGCGAATGTACGTTGAAAATTACGAAATATAGTATGATAAATTTATGAAACGTATGAAAAGTAAAAATATCGGTAACATTTCCGAAACACCCTTCTTCAAGATATATATGGGCACATTGTTTGATGAAATATTACCAATTCATTAGATCGGTAACATTATTTGGTGTGAGGTTAACTTCTTATTGTTAAACTCCCACTACGGAATGTTCATTTAATTAACGTTCTATTGTGCTTATTTGGGTCGTCTCCTTAGCGCGGTGATAGCGTTGCTGCTTACCGAATGGGAAATCCGAGTTAGATTCCCGGTACCGGTTTCTCTCGCTGAGAGACCAGGCCCGGGGTGCACTCAGCCTCGTTAGGTCCCTGAGGGGCCAATCGAGGAGCTGCCTGATTGAGAAGTAGTGTTCCCCGGTTGCGAGGATCGCATAACCGGCTGGGAGGAATCGGGGCGCTGACCACTTCCCACCTCCAGTACTGCATCCCACTCATGACGCCTGTGATGGGTAGAGACGCGGGACGCAGGTTTAGGTAACATAGTATTTTACATGTTATGTTGTTATGGCCGCAAGCAGAATACTATTTTATTAACAACTTGAAGGGAATGGCTCCGCGGTGACGTATTTTCCCTGATCGGTAGGCGAGTGTTGGGGTGATTTCCCCCTGTACTACGAATTCCTTGACATCTTTTCTCTTTCATTCCGTTTCCTTCTTAATTCATTTTTCAGTTGTGCTTCTAGGTTTCGTGGCACATGGAGGGTCGGTCAAATATGACTTTCAAGTGTTTCAAAATGTTCAAAACAATCGAACGACCTCCCACTGTGAAGTCAGATAAGCAATTCATTTTTTGTATACGAGAAATGTAGGTTAGTAAACATTCATCCCCAATTGTATTAGATTTATGTGGAAATAATGAGTAACAATGCCTGGCCAAACACAGCCTTAATTCAAGATCAGATTGCATTATTTGGTTGGGAAAAATTTGACCATCCTCCCTACAGTCCCATTTGCCATCAAGGGATTTTCACCTGTTTCTTCATTTTAAGTTTTGTTTCTAGTTGCCAAAAGAGGCATTTTTTCATGCACCTTTTTCCCTTTTTGGGTACCTTTATCTCCTTTTCTCCAACCATGCCCTTAATCCCCTTTTTTCTTTTAGGTTTCCTTCCATTTTACTTTATATAATTTTAATCAATATAAAATATTCAACTTTTAATTAGCATCTCCTCAGCTTGATGTGAACATGTAAAGAGTAAGCCTAACTCTTTCAGTAAACGCTGCGCAGGAGTTGAAAGCACACTTACAACAATGGAAAATAATTGTGTACGACAAATCCACTTTCTCTTGCTTTACCACTATAAAGCAGCCTACAATAATGCAACTGACAATGACTCTTTGACATTGTATTTCATTGTATCCTTTTAATTTCATCAGTCAGTAGCCTACTGTTTGTTAATGTGAGTTTGTTACTGTGACACACGTCATCTGTCCGTGTGGATTCCAAGGTCATGCAGAGACAGAAGTAACCATTGATGCATAGTTCAAAGAATTGACTCTGGGTTCTGCTCAAAGCTACTAGAAATCGCTGAGACTGCATTTCCAGCTTGAATGAGAACATTCTGGTAATTGTCACAGTGTTATATAAGAGTGTGAACAGCAAGTGAATGAGTTGAGTAATAGTCACATTGAGTTTCCAAGTGAACTGGTGTTAGTCCTTTGTTACATTACTAAACGAATGTACATATTGCTAAATTTTACCATGCCAAAGGTGACCAGTGCGCAACTTATTGTTCTGGCTCAAGAATACAAACAACATTTAATAGACACAGATGGAACTGTTATTCGATGTACTATTTGCGATTCAGGAATTTCGTTAGATGAAAAACACCAGCGAGATCACATCAAACAGCACATTTCCAGCTCTAAGCATCAAATGAACAAGACTTTTCAGGCAAACAAATCTGAAATTCAATAAATTAGAATAAAGAGAAATTGTCGATTTAGTTGAATAAACTAGTACCATTTTGTCCCTTTTTGTTTTTACTTATTTGAGCACCTTTTCTGTTCCTTTTTTCTTCTGAAATTTGCACCTAAAAATCCTAACCCTGATGATGATCTTAAAAAAGAACTGCAGACTTGGCTTTCATCACAGGTGGCATCATTCTTTGGCAAAGGCTTGCAAAAATTGATTTCCCATTACATTAAGTGGCTAAATAAGGGCGGTAACTTAAGTGTAGAAGTAGTGGAGGGTGTAAGGTTATGAATGATAATGAAGTGTTTGGAAAATAATGTTCTCTTATTTTTATAAAAATTATTGTTATTTACTTTGAAAACATGTCTCATACATGGGAATGTCAGATAAGTGGAGGATCTTACTATGGCAAACACAAAAATACAAAAGTGGCACTTGTATTTTTATTTCAAATCTTTAAATGTAGTACAGTTTGGAATTTTTCCAGGCACCCAAAATTAATGTAGACTGTATGGCACCAATCTAAATACAGACATTTACTTTATTTTTCATAAAATCTTGCGGTTATGGTCAAGGATCCAGGAAATTTAATTCACAGGTTATTACTAACCTTATACCACCAACATAACAAATAAGTCCAGAAGAACATTCTAACAATTCCTATTTGATATGTGGTGGTTCAAATTCAGGTAAAATTTTTATTTACTGTGAAAGTCTACTAAAATGTTGATAGGCACAAGAAGAGCTAAACAATTGTGCCTTTAAAACTTGAGGAAGATCGCAGATTTCTATAGATTCCAAAAGGGAATGAGAAGTTTACCCTGGGAAGGCCGAGTATATTCACAATGAAAGTTAAAATACTAATGCACAAAATTCTGGGTGTTGAGAGAATGTGTACCAAATAGAGATTCAAGAGTATGGGAAAGATGTGTTCAGCATACCTTATGAGGCGAGGGATCTGCCACAGGAGCTGAAGCTCCCCCCTAAAACAGAGATGGCGGTGCTCAGCATACCATGCAACAAGTGCGAAAACTTCAACTGCAGGATGTTACACACACAATGCTTCATACGTTATGCATGTGGGAGAAAATGACAATAACTGCAAAGACACAGAGTAATGTAACTACAAACTGTGGTTTGATATTATTAGCATTGTGTGATACTCTAGTTGCACTTAAGAATCTTGCTAATGTTATTGTTCACTTATTACTCTAAGAAATAAATGTCCATGCATGTAATGTGGATGCTTACTTGGAGAAAAGTGACAATGTTGCTATCTACGACACTGGATATCTGCAATCTTATCGCACACTTTGATGCACCATTTGGGTAGCACAATAATACAATGGGTTGTTCTGTGGGATATCAAAATTAAAATCTCTGTCCTTGTGCTTCCAGATACTCATAACTGATATCTCAACTGATAATTCTTGGTTTCCGATATTTGTTTTAATAGTTTTGGATCCAGGTTAATGTCGTGATTTTCTTTTCAAAAATGGGTGGCAACTTCTGCTTTTTCGAAGTATTTGTGAATTGTTTCTTGGCTCATTTCCAAATTCCTCTTAGCTTTTCCTATATAAACCTAGTTGCAGTTATTGCATTCTATTTGGTAGATTCTTGATTTTGTATTTGCTGGGATGTTGTCTTTAGTGTTTGAGCCAAGAAGGTTTTTATAATGTTGATAATGTAGGAAAATAACCTACGAAACATGTTCCAGGAAATTTAAAAAGCGAGTGTTGTTTGGTGTTGCTAATCAACCCATTTTTCTATTGTAATGCGATCCAACAACAGTGTCATCTTGATTGGTTGACAACACACCTTTTATTCAGCAAGTGAATATTTGACATTGTAACTTGTAAACATTTCATTATTCTGTAAATCTTTATTTAATAAGTGAATATTTGACATTTTATTTGTGACCGAATCACAGCGGTATAACTGTTTCATCTAAAATGGAGGAAATGTCATTTACATATGTGCTGGCCTATCACAGCACAACAGTGTCCTTCAGAGGCACATGAGGGGAAGGTCGGTGGATCTAAATACCACCTATTTAGTCCTCCCGGCTAGGTCCGATGGACCCGTTGACCAACGATAGGTGTGGTCCCCCTTGCAAAATGGGGGTTAAAGTCGGGTGATGTAACTGCCACATTGTAAAACTGGTGCCCGTTAAGAAAACAGTTACATGAAAGCCACCTTGAAGACCTGTGAAGCATTAAGATCAGAAGAAACTACAGTTCAAAAGTATTGGAAAGCACGAATGCTAATGGCTTCATTGCCAGATGCAAGGCACTAGAAAACAACAACAACATTTTATTTGTAATATTGTAAAATTAGTTCTGTAAATCTTATAGAAATTGTTCTTTTGACGAAGCCCATAACATGATCTAAGTGGTGAAAAAACATCAACTTGCAGATTATTAATATGATTTCCACCTTGTTTGTTGTTGAAGAACCTGGCCATTTCTACAATGGGTTGTTTTCATGGGCCATGATGCAGCCATGACTAATCACTGGTGATAATCAATTCCATAAATGTATCCCATTCATCAGCAAAGAGACAGAGCACCTCACAGCTTGTCTCCATTCACACAGACCGTCGTACAACACTTCACTGGGCTTACATAATGTTAGCTGACAACCCTCACAGTAATTACAGCAACTGGGTTGATGTTGACTTCAGTCACAACAGAAACTGAAACACCAGGTCCATTTTGCTTAACACAGAGAATTCTGCCCGCATGTGGTATTTATGGTGGACGAAGCGACATCTGGGTGGGCTCAGTCCAGGTTCTCCAATTTCCCCTGCCACTCATTCCACCAATTACTCCATCATCACTTTTCCATTCACCGATTTTGCCTGCATTTCATATCATCCTCTTCCTCACTCTCACACCAGGTGCTGAGCTGACCACCTGCTTTCAGGTCTTCACTCTGATCCATAGGTTCCTCTGCTCCCCAACAGACATCTGACCGTAGGCACTGGCTTGTAACTCCTAGGGGGTGTAAGTCCTGCATAAGGTGAGGGTAATCAGGAAAAGAAGAAGAAGAAATGCAAGGAATATCTACAAAATAGAGCATTACTACTAACCTACCAATGCGAATATAATTTACCAATTCAAATATTCATAATACAGGCAGGAAACTATCAAGGAAACAACAGGAAAAATCATTCTCACTCTTTGCTAATTAGCCCATATAATAATTACAAATTATTTAAACTAAATACCAAGAAGATTCCAAAATTTTATTAAAAGTGTCTGTGTACAATAACAGGAGTCAAGCTTAAATAAATATATCACACAAACTCTATGATCTCTTGTTATACAGGAACTTTTTCTTAGTTCATGAGCAGTTTTTATGAAAATATACTTCAAGAGCCATTCTATGAAGACTAAATCTTCTCAAGCTGTGTCAAATATGCAAAAACCACATTCTATCATGACTCAATGATATAAAACTAAACAACATAACAGCAATGCAATGAAATAATAATTTGTACTAATGTCCCCTAAGAATGTCACAAGGCTAATGGTATCCCACTCCGGAATGCTCAACATGAGAAAAGTCTCATGATCAAACCTAGGAATAAAACTAAGGACCCTTTCTCAAAGGTGCAAATTATCAGTAATAGATAAACAATTTACAGCAGCTAAACTTAAACACAACCAGTAATAGGTAAACATTTAAGCATTAACCTATGGCAGCAGAAACTTAAACACAACCATTAATAGATAAACATTAATTTAGGGCAGCAGAAGCTTAAACCCATTTCATATAGTTATAAATGTAAATCTGTAAACAGAATTAAAAGAGAGGTAGAACTGGAACTTAAAAATTCAAATCCCAGCTGTGGCATTGAATTTTTAAGTTCCAGTTCTACCTCTCAAACATTGCCCACACACGGCTTGTGTGTTTAAAAACACCAACAGTAACCTTGTTGGCATAAATAAATAAGAATTAAAAAGGTTACATTTATAAGCACATTTTTTTACATCTGTAGCAGAAATCAGCTGCTTTTATGACAGCTACCAATTCAGAAAATAAGATTTTTATGTTCACGCTACACCAAAACAATACATAGCAAGCATCAGATATTCAACAACATCCAGGAGTGTAGGCAGAACCTCTTCTTTCTTTCATTCTTTTTCCGGGGGTAGGAGATCATCAGAATGAGGACTCGAGTTAAATCAGTGTAATATATCTCTCTCTTTTATTGTGTGAAAAAAAGAAACAGCATCCCTGCGATCAGAAAAAACAAGCACAAATGGAGACCCATTGACATGTTGCTGGCTCAGAGTGATTCTTTGGCTGCATCCAGCTCTGCATTGAGCTCTTGCCTTTAAATTGAAGTTATGCATTATTTTTGCAGTTTCTGAATTCCCTCATTTATTACTCCGTATAGGTTAGCTTTTATTTGTTGTCCCAAGTTTTACCACTAACTTGTCAAAAGTGAACTTTCAAAATTAGCGCTCTAATGCAAGAATAGGAATACAGTACCATCTTCTAACTCATTGGTAAAGTTAGTGTTACAATATCAGAGATGTGTAACAATAATCTCAAACTTCCTTGATCACAGTTATTCAAACGTCAGCTCAATATCATTGCATCTATAGCTGAAGCAAAATTTAACGGCGGCTGGCTCAATGCAAAATCCAATCATAAGCTTGTCATGCCTTGTGGTGTTGTATAGCTAAGCATGCTGTGAAATCACGCTGTACAGCCAGTGGTATAAATATAAATATTTGTACAACAGGAAAAAGAATAGTAATAGTCAACTATCAGCCACCTTTAAATTTTGCGGCTACCCTAGTCCACCACACTTAATTTCTGAATGTTGAAGTACTGAGAGGAAAACTTTGTGCATTAGGACAATAGTGTTCACTAGACTAGCGCCTTTCACTCTCTTTTGTGTTGCTGGCTTTGTGTATTTCCTTTCACACCTAGGATACTCAAAACTTCTGAGCTTGGAAACAATATTGCTGTGGGAAAAAATAACTTCAATTTCTGAAAAGTGCACTTCTGTGAAATTTATGTTAAGACATTGTCTATATGAAAAATACTTTAGCTTTTTAATAGTCATTTTCATTTGTGTATCATAAAGTTATTGAGGTGTAATTAATCTTTAAAAAATGATGATGTCTTTTATCTAAGAGCTTTAAAACTAAATCAATCAATAATTCTAAACTGAATTATTACAACAGATATATTCAGGGATTAGACTACATTAGACAAAGTATAATACTGTGCAATTGTTGGTAACATAGATTTGCAAATGCTAGCAAATAGCACAACACAAATATTGTTTAGATCATAACTCCTTTTTAAATAGCATTCAGAGGAATGCTTTGTATTTTGTTTGCATTTGAAAAGATGTACTGTACTCTTCCAGACCGGAGAATGTAGGTGCATATGGAGTGAATCACAGAGACGACAATGATGCAAATAGTAATTCCATAGAAGCAACGTAGATGTAGAAAGTGATTGAGATTTTTAAATCAGAAGCTATTTTTTTTATTCTTCGTTCTTCAATCTACATTATGTAAAAAGGGCAGTTCATGTTTTGGCTGGACTCTAGATTAAAGAATAACTAGGATCCTAATTAGAGAATAAATATGTCGCTCTTAGATCTCAATCTTAAAATGAATCAGTGTTAACATTTACCTGTACCTTTTGAACATCACAAAGGTGAACTCTTTACACAAAAGCTAAAGCTGACAAATAATCACAGTGTGCTTGACTAGACATTAATTTGTCTTTAAAATGCAATCTCTCTCTTTCCACTCAAGCTATTGTAGGCAGCAAGCATCTGAAAATGTAAACAAGTTATACAATTAGCGCTTACACAGAATAGTGAAAAGTCTAGAGTACTACACGAAAGAAAATAATAAGCAAATGATAAATTACTTAAAAGCAAATAATTTATTTATCAATACACAAAGAACGGTTTATATGAGTGTACAGACAGCTGAAAATAAGAATGATGTAATATTAGATTGAGACTACTTCTTTCCTTATCTATGATAGATTTTTACACTTTGCTGGCATGCTGTTCCTGCATGTTAATTCCTGTGCATAATTTCTCTCCAGTCCTCCACAAATACTGAATTGTACATTCTGTAGGTATACTGTATTTCTGCTACTTTTGAAGTTTTAACTCTGTGGCAGCCTAAAATTTACAGATACAAAATATGCTGAAAAAAAAATACGTAAAGAAGGAAGAAAGAAAAGATAAAGAAAAGAAAAAAAGGGAAAAAATAAAACAAAGCAAACACCCATTTTGTATGATTACACTGGTCTACAAAAATTAACTTTTTCTCTTTCACAAGAATTAAAATAACAGATTCTAAAAGTATTTTTCGTGCTGAATTCAAATATAATTACAGTTTGTCCGCATCGGGCAGGAGTTTTGTGTGATATTCATTTGAATTGTTATAATATTCTAAAAAATCCGTAACTAGCTATCTAACTCAAAATTATAACTACTGATTCTGACTTAACTAGAAAGTGGTAGATAGTGATTTTCGGGTATATTTTGCATCTGGAACGTCTCTCATTTTAGTCCAACAGTAGTCAGCCAGCATATTGGAACTCCACTTGCCTTGGTACCTCTTCTCTATTGTAGAAATTTGCTGATGAAAACGCTCACCGTGTTCATCGCTGACAGCTCCAAGGTTTTCGGGGAAGAAGTCCAAGTGAGAGTGCAAGAAGTGAATTTTTAAAGACATGTTGCATCCCATAGCTTTATAAGAATGCAGAAGATCAGCCACTATGTCACGATAGTTTTCTGCTTTATGGTTTCCAAGAAAATTGCAACATAAACTTTTGAAAGACTGCCAGGCTGCTCTCTCCAGTGGATTTAACAGTCCCTCGAAATGTTCATCAGCCATTAATGATCGGATTTGTGGTCCTATAAAAACTCCTTCTTTCAATTTAGCATCACTGACTTTGGGGAATTTCGATTTCAAGTACAAGAATCCATCAGAAAGTTTATCCATAGCTTTGACGAAATTTTTCATAACTCCTAACTTAATATGCAATGGGGGTAAAAATATTTTTCAGGATTCACTAAAGGGACACATGCCACATTTTTCTGGCCAGGGAGAAGAGATTCACGTTTTGGCCATGACTTTCTAACGTAGTGAGACTTCTTATCTCTGCTGTCCCACTCGCTCAAAAAACAGCAAAATTTGATGAACCCAAGTTGCAAACCAAGCAATAAAGCAATGACCTTTAAATCACCACAGATAATCCATTCATATTTTCCATATTGTATTTTCTCTAAAATTAGTTTCATATTTTGATATGTCTCTTTCATAGCGGCATGCGCTACTGGTATTGATGGAAGTTCATTGCCAATATGTAGCAGCACAGCCTTCAAACTTACTTTAGAGGAGTCTATGAACAATCGCCACTCATCTGGTAGGTGTTGATGCCCAAGAGTTTCCATAAGTGAACAAATATTATTACAAAACACAACACCATATTCTTCAGAGAAGTATTCTTTGAAAACACTATGGCGGCTACGATAACTACTTATTCTTACATCTTTTTGGAGTAAATTCCACCCTTTGAGTCTGGAAGTTAAAACTTCAGCTTGCAGTTTAGACAGATTTAAATCCCGAATCAGGTCATTAAGGTCTTGCTGATTGGGAAAGTATGGTTCTGATGAACAGCTACTGGCTTCATATGTAAGATCATTTCTATTTTCATCTGAATCATTTTGAGTTTCAGTTAGGTCAGAATCAGAGTTATCACTTAAGGTTGTATCTACATATACTGGTACGGGGAACTCTTCACTGTGTAAGACAGGTCTCAATGCAGATTGCAAATTCGGATACTTAACTGTATATTTTGTTTTAGATGTGATTCCTTTAATATTTGTCAAACAAAAATAACAGTCAGTTGAATGATCCTTCGGTTCCCTCCAAATCATGGGAATTGCAAATGGCATATGATGTGTACCATTTTTCCACCCAGTCAGCAGTCTAACACACGAAACACAGCATGTATTTGGGGCCCAGCTCTTATCAAAATCACCAACTTGACAGCCAAAGTAAAGATGATAACACTTCTTTACAAGTGGGGTCATATTTCGCCTCTGAGACTTGAAGGTCAGCTCACCACAAATATAGCAGAAATTATCTGCATGATTTACACACTTTCTTGGCATGATGAAAACATTAAGCACTGAAATACAACATGCACAACATACACAATACACTTCTAAACAGAAAGGAAGGAAATATTTCACTAGTGAACAATGTCACAGTCAGCTCAATACTGACACATCACAATGTCACAGGTCACAGGTCTGAGCATGTCTAAACATGAATGAACCTGCACAGTCTTGTTTTGTGGTGCTTCAGCTTGATATTACAAATAATTTCAATAAATACGGCTTGAGTAAAATAGCTACATATGAGGTAAAGGTTCCTATGACAGGTCAAAGAAAACGCTAAAATCATATTTTGAAAAGTAGCTTTCACAGAAAAACTATGCCTGATGGGAAAATTCTGACTACATATCTGAATTCAGGATGAAAAAATGCACTAGATTCACTATTCAGATTTCTTGTGAAAAAATCTTGTCGACCAGTGTTATTAGCTATAACGATCATAACCATTGGTTCTTTCAACGTCATTATAATCAGTTTGGACTGTACTTATTTTTGTAATCCCCCCCGTGGCACAACAGCCCATCTGGACCAAGGCCAAACCACTGCATCCCTGACCTCAGGCATCATTAGTGGGTTGCAGTACTGGAGGTGGGACACAACCAGTGCCCCAGTCCCTTCCAGCTGGTTATGTGGACTCCCCAATCTGGGGCCACTACTTTTCAATCAAGTAGCTCCTCAATTGGCCCCACAGGGACTTAACGAGGCTGAGTGCACCCTGGATCAGACTCCCAGTGGGTAAAAATCCCATGCCAGTACCGGGGATTGAACCCAGATCCCCCATGCCAGAGGCAGGCACGCTATCACTGTGCTACAGGACAGTAATTTATTTTTATACATATTCTAAAAGCAAACTTACCTTTATTTTCTACTACTGCAGTTGAAGAATTATAATCCATTACTGTAAACAAAGCCTTAGCACTTTCAGCCTGCTTCATCCACTGTTCTATTTGATTATGTAGAAGCTCACGTCTTCTGCTCTTTGGTTCACTGGTTAGCATGGGTATTAATATACCCAAACATGATTTGAATTTGTCTAAAGCGACTTGGTACTGGCCCTCAGACATGTATTGCTCTGCTGCATAACCAATTTCTAGTGCTGCCTGCATAGATGGAGTCACACCACAAAGGGATCCTGCATACAAGAAAACTGTTTTTAAGGAGAGTTAAAATGGCAAAATTTATACACAATATTTTACCTTCTTATATTTTGTGTATTGTTTATTGGTGTCGGTTTGGTACTTTAATTACTTTTATACCCCACATTTAGCTCTTTGATTTCCAGATATAATCCCCCAGAGACCAAGGAAAACAGCGGTTGCAGCCTTCCGACTACTGACAAATCACGACTGCTTAGCAAGTCATCTCTACAGAATAGGTATCTCAGCCTCACCAATATGTGTCCTGTGTAACGATCCAGCAGAAATGAATGAAGAACACTTGAAGACCTGTGAAGCATTAAGACCAGAAGAAACTACAGTTCAAAAGTATTGGAAGGTACGAATGCTAATGGCTTCATTGCCAGATGCAAGGCGCTAGAAAACAACAACAACAACAACTTTAATTACTTTACTGAATGCCTTATGATTGAGGTTCTTTTGTGCACTTACTAAGCTTAAAATTAATATCTCAGATACTATTTAATTTAGAAAACTGAGTTATCATTTACAGTTCAGGGAAAACTTCAATGTATACAATGGCAACATTTTCTGTAGGATCACATTCCTGTTTCTTCACACCTTCAGGCTGTTTGATCCAAAGTTTCTGTTATTTGCAGTTATTAAAGCCACTGTTCTGAAAAATGTTTTTAAAAATGAACCAACTCCTTAGCATGGCCTCCTTCAAAAGAAAAGTAAAGTTGGTGGCCCTGTGTCATAGATTTGTGTCATCTAAAAGAACCTCATACCTGATAATAAAGCCTATGAGCAAAATAAATGGTCTTTCACATCCACTATAGAATAGCATATTAAGATAAGGAAATATTGTTGTTGTTAGCTAATGCTGAATTTCTGACAATGAAGTCATTAATCCTCTTGCTCTCCAATATTTTTCACAATGATATTGAAGAGAGCAATAGCAGTAATAGTAACCGTTTTTTAGAGAGCACCATATTTTTATGTTTTGGCGGTCACATCGCTCTCTCACAACCCCCAGAATGTCTGGAGGACCACACATGTCGTTGGTTTATGGGTCTCACCAACCTGACCGGGAGAATTATCAAAATAAATTCACCGACCATATCCTCTGATTACCAATCAGAGGAGGTATTACATGCCATGACAGATCAGCATGTTGGGGTTAAGATTTTATAGAGAAATTAGAGAAATGGAGAGGTTGGAAAAATAAAGACTCCCTAGCCCTCAGGAATCCTAATAGCATCAGGGTCGGAAGAGAACAAGAGATGACCAAGGTAAGGTCAGATAGAAAAGTTACAGTGAGGAGCAAAACACCAGTAAGTGGAAGTAATGATCTGCTCAGCTTGGGTACCTTGTGGTCGCTATTCACATATCCCCTACACGGAGACCCCTGAGGCCAGATAAGGAAATATTGAAGCTATTAACAGTGAAGCAACAGAATCTAAAATAAGAACAAATTAGAAACTAAAAGCTTCACTTAGCTGTGAAAATCTTGCAATATTACTAAGATCAGTAAAACTTTGTTTCTAATTTGTTCTTATTTTAGCATACTAAGAACTATAGCAGTTAAAGAATGTTCATAAATAAAAACAATTTTGAGAGGTAGAACTGGAACTTAAAAATTCAATGCCACAACTGGGATTTGAACCACAGACCTTCCGCTTACCGGGCGGCTGCTCTAACCACTGAGCTATTGTGACAAACTGCCAGAACGGCATTAAATTCTCAAACCAGTTCCAGTTCTACCTCTCAAACTTTGCCCACACACGGCTTGTGTGTTTAAAAACACCAACAGTGAGTTTGTTGGCATAAATAAACAATAAAAACAATTTTGTTTTCCATAAGAAAGGAAAGCTAGAAGACACCTTCCATAAAAAAGGAAATTGTTTAATAATAGTGTAGAGTTAATATTTATGCATACATACTTAGCTCACAGAAATGAGATTTCTTTGGTAGACTTTCATTATCAGTTTTCTTTTCCTTCTCACTCTCTGCATAGATTATTTTCTTTAGCTCTTCAGCTCTGGTTATATATTCATCTACTTTGGCACGCATGGTCATCTTCTTTTTATGATCTGCTTCATCTGAAAACAAATAAAATTATTGAACTACCATATTTAATTTTTGTGAGACAAAAATATCTTACTATGAGAGGTAGAACTGGAACTAAAAAATTCAATGCCACAGCTGGAATTTGAACCACAGACCCTCCGCTTACTAGGTGGGTGCCCTAACCATTAAGCTACTGTGACAACCTGCCAGAATGACATTGAATTCTCAAACCAGTTTGTATTTCTCCCAGTATTTATTTATGTGGGCATAAATAAATAATATCTTACTATGTTAACCAATATTTCCAAAGAGTCAGATTGCCAAATTTTACCTGTCACATTAAGAATACTTTTAACATAAATAGTGCTTTAAAATAACAATACTGTTTTTTTTAACAGCATTTTATTGATTCAAAATCTTCTGGAAGTTTCTCTTGAAACATCTCAAAAGCCAATGGCATTGATGTTTTGCACTGATGTTTTTCAATGACATTGACGACTTTAGGACCAGGAACGATGCCCCAGCAGCGAGCATTGAAATACACTGCATACCTATCCTCTACCCTCTCCCATGAATCTAAGCTTAAGCTTGCAATGGCAGCACATCAGTTTTCAATACTTCTTGATAGTGAACACTTGGAATATGAATGTGACGATTATGTGGTGAAATGCTTAAGCTCCTATTGCTTTTCTATAAATTAAGGTGCGACCATTATGCGAGGTAATGATTATGTGATGAAATACAGTTAATTCTTGTAAGGAATAAGTGTTGACAATAGTCATATGTGCAAGCAGCTCTGTCTACTTATCCTTCCTATAAGCATGGCATGATTTTGGCACCATCTGGTGTGTAGTTGGTTGGAGAGAGTGCAGAGGGAAGTCTCCTCAGTTTTCTAACTGCCCAGAACTCTTATTGGATCGCAGGTAGTAATTACCAAGATTCCCCTCTCCTCTAGGCTGGTGCAAAACTTTGAGAAAGTCCTGCTTGTGTATAAAAAGATGATACTGAACATGTATGTTAGTTGATTAAATTCTGATCTGTTTCCTCAGTGAATTCTTACTGCGTGAATAGCAGCTATCTACATGAGGAGATAACAGTTCTGAGTTTGAAAAGTTAGCAAGTGGAGAAAAGAGGCTGAGCTGCACACCTGAAGATTAAAAGGTACGTACAGAATAAACCAAATAGTAACTAGAGAAAGGGCAGACCATGCCACACCATAAAAATAAGTCATTTTGTGTATGTTCTCTGCCCTCACATCTCCAAAATCACTATACTGATTTCAAGCAAACTTGCCACACATTCTACTCATACTTGAGCAAACATACTTCATGAAGTGTGAAGGTTAAAAACCTTAAAAGTGAAGGAGCAAAGATTAGTGCCATTTTCCTCATAAACTAACTACATTGTTTGTAACAAAACTTGGCTTATTTTAATTTGGCACTCGGTTAAAAATACTATAGCACATCATCTAGGAGAGGGATAAGGTATCAGAAGCTTAAGTGATGAAAGTAGTACACACTGGTGCCAAATCCAAGGTTTTTAAGAACACCAATCACAATAATTGAGGGTAGAATAATTCCCTTGTAAGTCAAAGGGTATGAGGAGGTGAAAAATAGTCTGTAACGTTCCGGCATGTGCTAAAAATTATAGAATGCACTGAAATATTGCAGACATTTCCAAAGCAAGCTTGAATATTCTACAACAAATCTAAAACATTGAAAACAACAACACAAGCATTCAGTTAGTCTTATATTCCCTTTATTAAATCCACCTTACTCCAAAAATTGGCATTCCTTTCAGTTGTTTTGGGAAAACATGTTCTGAACATATTTCTACAATGAAATGAATAACGTTCTATACTGCCTTCCTCCAAAAACTGACATATATTTTCCAGAAACTAAGTGTTCTGAACATAGCTTTACAAAGAAATGTAACAACATTCTATCAGATAAGCAACTACTGTAGCAGAGGAGGAAAAGGATTATTCTCAGCATAAAGTTTGAACAATGTACACTTACTGTTAATTAATGGTATGAAGTACCTCAATGATTCACAGTAGAGGTTGAAAGCATCAGTATACTGCTTTTCACTATCATGCTTAACAGCCCTAGACACTAAATCTACTGCCTTCTGATAGCTTTCAGGTGTAGGCATGTGTTCCAAGTCCAAGAAACCATGTTGAAAGAAAGATTCATAATCAATTCTCTTTTCAGGATTGTGTTTAAGAAGTCTAGAGAGCAAATCTTCACATTCTGCAGATATGTTTGCTGCTTTTGGTATCTGAAATAAAAGCAATGCACATAAAAAATGTACATCAATGGTGCCACATTGATCTCAAGCAATGACTGCAACAGATTCGTCTTACAGAACAGCACAAAAAATATTACAATTGAAGTTTATGATGATAATGATTCTAGAATCAACATTTTCCATATCAAATTAAATTAATTTCACTCATGTTCCATATTTTTCAGTTTATGGAGTAAACTCAGATTTTTATTTACAAGTAAAAACATTTTCATTAAGCTAATGTCACACAAGCAGCCAATTTTGGACATACAATTGTAACAGGAATTATGTATTCAAGTGAATCCAAGAAAATCCACACTAATATTTCCCATGTCAACTTATATCCATTGAATATGTGTAAATTTCTTGCTATATGAATATTATATCTATTTTGTAAATGTCAATATCAAATCCAAAGCTATTCAGTGGAAGGAAACGTGGCCATCATCAATTGTAAGAAAAAGTTAAGTCAATAACGAAAGAGAAATAATGGTTGTTGGCCATATAACTAGGAAGAGTAAATACCAGACCCTATACACTTATAATTTTTTCTGTGAAGTATGTTGTATGTATGAATGTGTAGAATAAATAAATGTTAAATATCTGGTTTAAGTAATTAGGTGCCAGGGTTCTTATACAGACTTTTATTTTATTTTTATATTTTATATTAGACCCTACACGCTACTAATCACAACATTGTGCAGTATAGACATGCATTTAAGCGATTGCACATAATGGGCTACATAGCAGCAATCCCTAACTGTGGATTGGATTGCCTAAAGATATTCCACAAAGCATTGTGCAAGAGAATTTACTACGTGTGATTGTACATAAAAAGTTGATTAATATTATATGAGAAAAGCTGAGAAAGCTTAAGAAATCAAGACACTACATTGAGTTTGACATACGCAAGAATTACAAAGAAAGATATTCAACAATGTTAAACTAAATAGCTGCGGAAATTTGTTAGACTATATTTGTGAAGAGTGAAACGATTTGAAGTAATATTGTTACTTCATTACAATAAAGTTAATTTTGGCAGAAACTTGAATACTGATTGATAATATATAAGCCCTTGTCATTTTTTATCTGCAAATCCATCAATGACCCAGAGATAAAGAGTTTCATTGCCAACCCACTTACAAAAAACCACCACACAATCATTAGAAGCCTTTTTCTTCTTCTCTTAAGTCAGCTGAGATTTGCTCAACATTGTTTGCACATGGTTAGGAGTTTCAAAAAGTTGAAACTGAGCACTTTCTCCAAGTATTTCTGATAATGATTATATATGATCACTGGCCCAATAATTAATACAGTCAATCATCTGTAAATGTGGTATATAACACTGTCTTACAAAATTAGCACAAAGCAGGAAGTGGGGAAACAGTCATAGAGTCAGTTACTCAAAGTTGGAATCACAGCTCTGCATTGATGGGAAATTTTTATTAGTACAATTTTTATTAGTCACTACTACCACTATTTCATGTTTACTGTGAGCTACTGCATATGATCTCCCTTTATCCAATGAAGATCAAAACACAGCATAAGCTAATCAAGATCATTAAAAAGAAAGAGAGAGAATAGAAAACATTACCATTTTTTATTATAAAAATTTATATTAATGTACTTAATTTTATACCTGAATTGGTGACTGTGACTTTATTTTCTCTGCAAGTTCTTCAAATGTTTTGGAAGAATATGGTGCTCTCCCAAAAAGGCATTCATACATTATGACTCCAACAGACCAGAGATCCACCCTGGCATCATATTTATGTTTCAGTAACATCTCTGGTGCCATGTACAAAGGAGAACCTCTCAAAGAGCTATTCTGTTCTTCTGGAGAAAGGTATTGTGCAAATCCAAAATCTGAAACACATTAAAGATGATATGTAATGATTTCCTTCAAGCTTTACTCATAGCAATTCTAAAGACTCTTTATGCAGAAAGTTCTTTTTCTATATTCATCATGTTAACCATGCACAATCTTCTTAGTCCTTACCAGAGACTGGCAAAAGGATGCTTGTTCAGCCGTCAGTTTCGGCCTCTGTGGCAGGGCTAAGAACCAGTCCTTATCGCAACTGGCCAGGCAAACCCAGGCTTAGCGGGTTCAGTTCAAGCATGACCCATTCAAGCCTGAACTGTTTGGTTGCACTAGCACAACATCGGCAAAGCAGCAGGCTGGTAGTCATAGATGTTGGGTTGCAATGGAACTACAAAGCAAATTAAGAACTAGCCTTGACCTATTTATCCTGCATTTTACAGGATAATCCATGCACCTGTGTGCTTGTATTTGCATTAGTACAAGTCTGTCTATACGGCTTACAGTAGTTCGAAAAATAAGTTTGCTATTTAGTTGTTTAATCACAATTTATTTTCCTGAATGTAGAAACGTGTATGTATAGCTTATTGCATTACCAAAAATTATGATTAACTTTAATACTGTATATCATATTTTCCTGTAAAATATATCATACATAAATCATTCATGTTTCGAAATTTAAAGGAATTAAATGAAACAAACTACTGAAAATAAACTTAAGTAATATGAATATCAATATATGTTTGCGGATACTCATATTTCACATTATTAATAAAGTTAGCTTCAGAGCTTAATTTACAGTCTTGTAAATGTAATACATACTGTTAAATAAAACTTTTTCTTTCTTTCCATTAGGAACAATATATTTTGAAGTTCCAACATAATCACAGATCAATTATATTTGCATTTGCTTCTTAGTAATACCAACAGCAACTGAATAAAATATGTATTTTAAGAGCAATTTTTTAACTTTATTTTTAAATGCTTTGATCTGTGGTACTGTGATGGCCTCAGGGATTTTATTAACACCTTGATGGGAAACTGAATTCAAACTTTTTGTTAATCTATGCTGTTGGAGATGGAAAACACCAACAGTAAGTTTGTTGGCATAAATAAATAATAATTACCATCTGAAGGTTATTTAATCCCGAGACATAAAGTGCTTGCAATAGTAAGTCACCATTGGGGTAATTGTCTCAGATGTGAGACTGCCTTTGTGGCTTACTGGGAAAAATACGAACTGGTCTGAGAATTCAATGTCATTCTGGCAGGTTGTCAAAGTAGCTTAATGGTTAGAGCACCTGCCTAGTAAGCAGAGGGTTCAGGTTCAAATCCCAGCTGTGGCACTGAATTTTAAAGTTCCAGTTCTACCTCTCAAACATTGCCCACACACGGCTTGTGTGTTTAAAAACACAAACAGTAAGTTTGTTGGCGTAAATAATAATTTAAAACTATGTTATGTAGTGTTGTTGTTGTTGCTGCTAATGGTGGATTTCTGACAATTAAGCCATTAATCCTCTTGCTCTCCAATATTTTTCACTAATGGATAGGGCGTTAGAAGTGGCCGGGCATATTTGAAGGTGGTCTTGGTCCATTTCCTCTTCCAGATCACATAGAGGACAGAGTGGTGAAGAATATATCCCAATTCTGTTCAAATGTTTTGCCAGACAATCATGTCCCGTAATCAACCTGAAGGCTGCAACTGCCGTTTTTCGAGGATACTCAGGAATTACTGCTTGAATGTTTGGTAGTTCCCATCTTTTGCAATAGTTCTTTTGAATTCAGAGTTGACTAATCTTTTAGCTGCATAAAATGGTAGATTAACTATAGATTTCTGTACACTGCTGGTACTCTTTTTTGCAATAAAATCAGCTTTTCATCATTACCACTCAGTCCACAGTGAGCTGGTATACATTAGAAGACTAGGTGTTTTTGAAGTGCTGTTGGGTGGGTAAGGATTTTCTAGTGCTATGTATAATCCTGCAATGGATTCGTGTTATCAGTAATATAGGACATATGTAATGAATAGGGTCCAGATAGTTATGTACTAAAAATAAGTAAAATATGTGCATATATATGTATTTAAAAGTCTTGAAATATGTAATAAAACCATTACAATACCAAGAAATATGTAACGTCATAATATCATTATTTTTCTGTTTTCTTGAAATATGTTTTAGTCAGGCAAACTAAAAAAGAACATTTCTTAACATATACCATGTTATGGACCCAGTACTAGAACATGTGTTCATAATAATCTGGAGATGTGCAGAACTGAAAAACTGAATTTTCCTTTAGCTGTTAATTTTTCAAATTATAGTCCCCATAACAATAAGGAACAAATGTGTGTTTCAAATTCTCAAACCTAAAGCTTCTCCTGTTGTCATGTAAGATGGCTTTGTACTGGCTAAATGATCATTCAATTTCACGTGAAATAATGGGTGCATATTTAAACTTTCATAAATCTTCTGAGATGTACTCAATTTAAAAGACATCAGTACCACCTTCATTTAGCAACCTGTTAGTAGCACTGATTGTCTTGAATCCTGGTTTTTTCTGCAAACTGGAAGTGAGCTTTATGCTTCCTGCAGCTCCGACTGGCCCTTGCACACTTTCCAGAGAAGTGACTACAGAATGAACAACATCAAGGCTGTCCGAGAGTGTCATACAAGATGTCTCCATCCAATATGGCATTATCATGAGTTTCACAATTTTAGCAACATCAGATGGTGATGTTTTCATATTGCTACATTTCTGGGACCTAGCTTTCCCATAAATTAAAGTATGGAATAGTAATGCAGTCATAAACATGTATTATTACCTCAATTACTACATTTAAGTGTCTGCGAAATTGCAAACACTAATAACAGTGACTACTTACCTGACAAAATGTCTAGTGTATTCATTATTATATCACATGAAATCTTCCTTTCTTAGAAGTTTGAAAACAGTGTTGTTATAATCAATTTAATTTAACTCCTCAAACACATAACCGGAAAACAAGAGCTGTCTACATGGGAACATATCTTCATTTTAAAAAAAAGAAACCAAGTATTTAATTTCAACATTCCCCAGAAAGATATTTTCAGCAAGTTCCTTAAACCGTTACTAAAAGAAACATCAGAAGAAACACCATGAAAACCTAGTTATTGTCCGGTTGATAATGGAGGAAAGTTAACCTCTGAAACGTGTTCCGGAAAATTATAAATGTAAGTGTTGTTTAGTGTTATTAATTGACTCACCTTTTAAATTAAATCATATGAAATGTTATTTAATATTAAACTGTGAGACATCTTTGAGAGGTAGAATTAGGACTGAAGAATTCAAAACCCGTAAGGAGTTTTGTGCTAGTCCCCCATCAGGTACCTCCCTGGGTATTGGCCAACCAGCAAAAAGATGGATTCAACAAATAAAGGAGCTGCAACAGGCCTAAAGCCTATAGCTTGAAGAAGAAGAAGACAAAGAAGAAAAAGACGACAGACACGAAGACAACGAAGACGAAGAAGAAGAAGAACAACGACAACAAGAACAAGAAGAACAAGAACAAGAATTCATGCCATAGCCGGGATTTGAACCACAGATCTTCCACTTCACATGCAGCTGCTCTAATCACTGAGCTACCATGGTAACTTGTCAGCATGACATTAAATTCCCCAACCAATTTGTAGTTTTCCCTGTACACCAATAGGGAATCTCACTTCTGAGATAAGTACCCCAAGGGTGAGTACTTCTTGTCCTGGATTTAAATAACTTTCACAATTAACAATGTACTAAAGAACTAAAGTACTTACGATTGTAAGTCTTCCTTGGGATATTTATCTCAGATGTGAGATTCCCCAGTGGTCTACTGGAAAAAATATGAATCAGTTGGGGAATTTAATGTCATGCTGGCAAGTTGCCATGGTAGCCCAGTAGTTAGAGCAGCCATGCTTGAAGTGGAAGATCCATGGTTCAAATCCCAGCTATTGCATTGAATTTTGCAGTCCTAATTCTATCTCTCAAACATTACCCACACACAACTTGTGTGTTTAAAAAACCAGCACTAAGCTGGTTGGGATAAAAAGAAAAAAAAAAGATTGTGAGACACCTGTTAAATGCTTATCTAAAATTAGACACAATGTGTTCTCCTTATTCAACACAAAAGCATTCCTTCTCAAATGCTGTACGGAAATGATACATCCACGCCGTGAAGCTGACATTGTGTTTATGTTGGTTTACGAACAGCACTCGTGCTACTGAACACTATATGTATGGCTTACCAGCATTTTGCCTCCCTGAACTGAAGTCATGGTTAACAATGTTCTAACAGCAGTACCTCACAAGAGTTACCTTTGGATATGCCTGCACTAAAGGGGTTGGAAGAAAAGTCATAAAGAACGATTGTGAAAATTATTGTACCTACCTCCCAGCTTCAGTGTTAGGGAGGGATTACACGTCAACAATAAATTCTGGGGTTTAAGATCCATGTGACATACATTATGAACTCTGAGGAACTTCAGTGCCTGAGCTAGCTGCTGCATAAATTTCTTGCACACTGCTTCTGGCAGCTTTTGTCTTTTGCGAATAAAGCATGATAGATCTCCCTTTTCACAGTATTCCATTATTATGTAAATATACCTGTAACAATAAAAACAGATTGGAAAAGAGAAAATGATATAAAACACAATAAATTTAAGAGAGAAGGTTTTGCCTGGGTTAGGACCAATATAGTTGGGTTGAGTGGGATAACAGAATAACAGGATAATATTCATTCTTTCATTCATTCTTCATTATGTGTGCCCAATATCACTGATAACATGAGTCCATTACATTAGCTAACAACAACAACAACAACACTGTAATGCGGAACATAGTTCTAAATGTTCATTGTAGGTTTCCACTGTCTTATACCACAATCTCGCATGCATAAAATATATTGTAGCACAGCGTCTTCCACTGATGGAATTGAGTTTATAAGGATGTTTCTATAGCAATTGTTGGAAGTACATTTCAGTAAAATATGCTCGAGGTCCTCCTCTTCTTTCAGGCAGAGTGGACACACAAGTGATTCTGTTAAGTGAAAACAATTTAAGTACTTCCCTCTTAAAATGTGTCCTGTTCTGGATCTTGAAGCAAAAACCTGGACGTCCCTTGGAATGTTGTTATATATGTTTTACAGCATTTGGTTCTGTCAATAGTTGCTGCAATGTTCTTCCATTTTCTGATGTTAACCACGTGTTTGTTCATTCCTTTGTGATTGAATTGTTAACCAGTCTTATTACCATTAGTAGAGACATCTGTTTTGAAGGTGTTGGACATAATGTTGCAGCAGTTTTCGCAATTTCATCTGCCAAGGATCTTTCATTCATTCATTCATTCATTTATTAGCTCCAATTGTATTTACAGCATTTAAAAGGATTGTCACAATTTTAACAAAATACATATAGCTATATCTTAAAATCTTATATATTAGAGTTTATTTACATCTATGTACTCTTCTATAGAGTAGAAAACCTTTTCTAATAAATACCTTTTAGTTGCTTTGAGTTTTTTCTTATCATCTGTTATACATTTTATTTTATTTGGTAAATGATTGTACAATTCTTTAGCCTTGATTTCTACACTTTTATTACCTAAAGTTCCTCTTAGTCTCTTAATATAATAGTTTTGCTTAGTTCTTGTATTGTGTTTGTGTATGTTCATATTCTTACATTGATCGCTATAATTTTTATTGTAAATTTAATACATTCGTAGATATATAGTGCAGGGAATGTTAATATATTGTAGTTGTATTTCTTTTCCCTTCTGTATTAACTCTAATAACATCTTTTGTACTAGTACTGTTCGTAAGGAGTATATTGCTGGCTTATATTTAATTATGCTATATATTGCTGCTAGAGTGTCAGTGAAAATGCAAACTTGGTTGCTGTTTGCTTGTGAGATCTATTGGAGCACTCCATCATTAGCTAGTAATTCTGTCTCCAGGCTAGAGTATGATGTGCATGGTATGTAATATTTATCTTTGCTTTCTGGTAGGTATATAGTGTTCTGCTCATGCAGTACTATTTTCAAGGTTAAGGGATCCATCAGTGTAAATGTGCAGATATCCCTCATCATTGTTGGCAATTTGTTCCCAAGAATTTAACTGTAGCATGCATTAGAGTAATTATATGGTAACTTAATGCTAAATTTTGGAGCGGACCATTTCCATGGAGGTGTTTCATTCAGTATTTTTACAGCTGCTATTACATTGGGTTCCAGGGAAAGAGGTTATGGATGATTTTGAAGCCTATACAGTTTTATCATGTTGCCATCTCCATATTTGATTGGAAACTTACGTCTGACAGTTACATGTAGTCTTAGGTATTGAATTAAAATTCATTTTTGTATATAAAAACGTTTTCTGTAAAACTTTAAGCCTATAGAAATGTATAATGACTCTAAAAAGGATATAATCTGATAGAAAAAAAATTCTGCATAGGATAATGTGTTCAAACCTAAAATTTGTAACAAGTGAATGTTTACACCATGCTATTAGGAACCTGGCAACAGTGCGAGAGTAGAAAAGAATGAAGCTAAAGGCAACTTATGTGCCCTAGATAGAGACAGATATATCCCATTTAACTCCATACTATGGAGGGGAAACAAGCCATAGAAGCACTTTTTTTCCTCAACTTAACAATTTTGAATCGTTCTTCTAACAATGCCTTTGTCGAAGCCTCTAGATGTTATTCGTTTTGGAATGTTGAACTTTATGCCTAGTGTTCCAATATGTGTATTCTGATTTTCATTTTGTTTGCGTTCTTGAATATCTAATTGTTTTCACCATTCTTTGACACTCAGTGGCATGTGATACTCACTTTTGAACTTTTTGAACTTTTTTAAAAATCTTCTGATGTAAGCAATTCTTTTGCTTTTAGCTTCTTTCTTCATGTATACCTATACATTTGAAACACTCTGTGCAGTGTTTTGGACTCTAATTTAGAAAGTAGAGTAGAACCTCAATAATTCAATCCCCACAAATCCAAAATTCCAGATAATCTGAACACAAAAGCCATATCTTCCTTTCATAGAGTTACTGTCCGGTTGATAATGGAGCAAAGTTAAACTCTGAAACGCGTTCCGGAAAATTATAATGTAAGTGTTGTTTAGTGTTATTAATTGACTCACCTTTTAAATTAAACAAAATCCATAATTTAAAAAAAGAATAAAAAGCTTATTTGCAGGTAGAGAAAGCATATTTATTATAGAACTACCTACACTCTGCCACTATTGCATGTGATCGGTAATGTCCACAGATAGAAAAATACATTGTCGTTATGTTGAATACATTGTGATTACCTTGTGCGTGGTAATTTCAACATTGTCACTTCCTCACATTGCTACATTACATTACCTTATAGCTGCTAATCCTGTAGCTGAATTTATATACTTTTTTTTTCCTTTTTTTGGATAATCTGAACATTTCCAAATCCAAACAGACCACAACCCCAATTAATTCTACTGTACTTGTGGAATAATTGATTTATGCAATGATCAATGCCTCACAAACTCACTCCTTATCACCAAGCTCAAATGTTCCCAACTGCACACTGCATAGCGACTGTGAATTAGCACGAACTTGCCTCAGAGGCAGGTGACATGACTATCTACCTCCTCCCTTCCTATTGTGCATGATTTCATTCAGCAGCGATATGAGCTGATGAATGAGACAATGGGTTCACCTACCAGACTTACAGTCAAGACAAGAGACCAAGAACAATGAATCCAGCTGTACATTAAACAAACATGTAAAAGAACAAAATGGTAAAACGAGTACAAGCAGTACATAAATAATATTTCATCAAAATGTATGAAAAGCAGGAGATACCTTTCATCCCACTGAAAATCCTTCATTTCTACTATATAATCATGCTTCAGCACTTTTAAAAGGCTAATTTCAGTGATGATGTTATCTGCTGCAGAGCCTGACAGTTTTGATTTTTCTACACACTTTACAGCAACAACTTCCCTTAAACCAACCTGAAACACAAAGCATAGATTATTTATTAAACTTATGTAATAATTCTGTACATAAAAACTATAAAAGATGCACAATAATTGATAATGCCAATTACATTACAATGGAGGCAAATAAATACATGTATGTGATTGAACAGTGGACACAGAATGTAAAATTACAATCATAACTGATTTTGCTGTTTAATCAAAGAACCCACACCTCTGCTAATGTTATTGTTATTGAATCCAGAGATTTTCCCCGTCTCTACTGCTCTTTCTTTCCACCTATCTCCTGGTCTCATTCTCTCATCCCTAACACCCTCACTCCTCTCTCATATACATATGTATGTGCAACTTGCACACATGTTTCAAGAACTATTTTTTCTTGGTTGTTAATAAATATAAAACATAAGTAAAAGGTTCAACGGTATGCAAACCTGAGCTCCTTTCATATAGTCAAATGGTCCACTTTATAAGTGGGACCTAAGGTATGTTACAAATAAAATTCATAACCTCACTTCAGACACTCTTGTGTGAGTTAATTAAAACTCCACTTCTCAACAGTGTTCAAGTTTGTAAACAAACACCACACTGTTTCCATTCTTCAAGCAGAAATTTTAAAATAGATTGACAACAGTCTAAAATAATTCATTTGCCTATTCAGAATGTTTTGCTTTTATTACTACTTTGAATCATTTAATTTAAGCTATAGTTTATACACACCCTGAATAAAATATGTGAGGACTCATTATACCTAGTTATGGTGTGCAACTTTCAGAGTATGCAAAATTACTTACCAGTGGCGACTCGCAGTCAAAATTTTAGGGTAGGCAAAGTGTAACAGTAACAACAACAACAACAACAATAATAATAATAATAATAATAATAATAATAATAATAATAATAATAATAATAATAATAATAATAATAATAATAATAATAATAATAATAATAATAATAAACCCCGTTTATCCGAAATATAGGGGACGAAGTCATTGCTGATAACGCAAACAATATATTGTTTGGTTGTTTAATAAGAGCAGAGTGAATGAGTGTGACTTACGGACGAATTACCGCCAAAACTAAAATCATGAGTGTCGGCAGACTTTTTCCCGGGGGGGGGGCACATGTTGGAAATTTGCAATCATATAATATTAAATCATTATTTTACTGTCAAAATTTATAGTCTTTGTTGCAGATAACCGTACTAATTTGTGCTAAACAAAAATTGTTCTTTACATCAAAATTAAAATAATAGTTTAATAGTCAGTAACTGACTGCACATTAAGTTCACCAACTTCCAAGGGGGGGCCGTGGCCCCCCTTGCCCCCGTTTCGCGACGCCCATGACTAAAATAGATCATGAAATTGAAAAATTGTCTGACTGCAGCTTTGTGTTAAATAGCTAAAACACACCTCTTTTCATTGTCAGTGCGCCGCGAAAGCGAAATTTGTAATAGTTCACTAATTAAGTCGGCCATACTGGTATTACACAGAGATAACGACAGATTCAGATCTCTGAGATGTTCGTTAGTGGAGTATGGCTGTTCGGAAAATGTCGCATAAATTCGGATTTGGGCAGGCAAGTGTTCGGACTGCTGGCAGACGCGTCTACGCATGCTCGGAGTGCATATACAGACCGAATGTTTTCTTATCCCTGTTCAAGGGCCTCGTACTGAGGAAATGGGGCCGGGCAGGCAGAGGTTAAGCTTGCTGGCTCTCCACTACGCAGCTTCCATGCGTATCATTTCTGCCGCGTGTTTCAAACACGCAGCGCAGTTTTGATGAATCGGAATTGAGATTAAAGGATTTGACCATGCGCTGGTCATTATAACCGAGAAAACTTTTCTTGAACTGCAATTTAGGGGAAATTGACGGTTCAAATGATTAAATGCAGAATGATAGTTAAACATTATTTGTTGATGTATTACGATAGGGTAGGCAATGCCTACCATGCCTACCCTGAGGAGCCGCGCCTGTTACTTACAATAAACTCATACATCTTCAAATGTCTTTTGTCTTAACCTATGTTGCATCCATCTACTTTCCTTGTCCATACCCTGTCCCTTAACAAATTACCTGAAAACTCATTAGATTTGGATTTGACTGTGTCCAGTGATTTCACTAGTGGTCATAAAGGCCTGTAAACATTGAACATGTCAAGAAAATGTATAGTTTAATTACATATGTGTATGCATAAACATTAGATTTGAAATTATGTAAAGAAACATCAAATAATTCCCTGCAATTATACAATTAGCATATGTAGACTCTTGCATTACAAGAGAGAATTACTAGATGAATACATGGTTCTTAACTGGTAACTGAGAGGAGTCTTTGATACCTGCTTGGTATAGCAGCTGATTATATTTGCTGCATGCACCCAAAAGTAAGACAGTTACACTGTTTGGGTAAGTATTAGTTACAACTTGTGTAAAACGTCATGACAGTCCATTTATGCAAGAGAGGAGAAATTAGAAGTGGTGAGAGTGGTGGGGGAGCAAGCAACTAGAAGTGATATCAGTAGAGATAGGCCAAAATATGAAGGAAAAGATAACAAAATATTGTGAAATATATATTTTAAAACCCAAACATTTTAAACCTAATCAGTTCGTAGTAGGTTCACATCATTATTTGAACAAATAAGCTTTGTAGATTTTGTCCATATTTAATAATAAAATACCAATGAAAGACAACGAATAGCAGATTTTGGGATAAGTATTGATTATTGTGAAACCGTTTAACTTAGAAAAAATAAGAGAAGTTACTAGTTACTTTGTACTTGTTTAATGCTCACTGCAATATGCCATTAAAAGCTTTTCAGTATTATCCAGCAAAAGGTTACATCATCTGTCAATAATATTTTGTACAATAAAAAAGATCACTCCACATCACATGATGTAATAGAAGCATACTTGTATTCTACTATAATACATTTGGTAGCTTCATGTATTTGCTGGCATGCATATGTGTGCAATGTGTGTGCCTGTGTGTCCCTGTGTGTGCGTGTGCGTGTGTGTGTGTGCGTGCATGCGCATACTCTTATCTTCAAGCACCTTACAAACTTGGCACAGAATATAGAGTATATGGGATTCTTTTCCTGTAGTAAATCAAATTTCCTAGAAATGACCTTCTCAGATGTTCTTGGAGCTTCTGCTAAGTCTTTACGTAGTCCTGAATTGCAGTGGTGTACTTAATAGCAATCTCTTGTCTTCCAGACTTTGTAGGAATATATGAAAAAAGTGATTAAAAGAAAAGTTGCAAAGTAAGTGATCAGCTGACTGTTTAGTACTTCAGTATGACTGGTTTGGTTTCAAGGAACCCAAAAATGTTAAAAGTATCTTATACTGAATATCATGTATCACATGTGATGTCACATATTACTGTTTTGACCACAGAATTGTCTGCTTAAAGTGATTGAGAAGTTGTGATGGAAGTGATTACCACTCATAAGGGGAACCCATGTGTGTTTCACAAGGTTGCACATGCCGGAAGTACAGAGAAACTTTAGTGGTGTTATAAAATAGATCTGAGTGAAAAAAAGGGCACAAAATAGAAAAGCAACAGGAATGATTTTTGATAGTATCAGAGCACTCGCTAAAGCCTAATTAGAAGTAAAAAAATGTGTTTATTAGACAAAGAAGAGAGCCCAGAAAGACCATTCTTAGGATAATTCTTAAAAATAATAACAAAGGTTACTAAGCTGATTTTAAACAGACCAATATGATTGGTAATATATAATTTTGCCCCTCCAAAGCCTGGGAAAGTGCGATGGGAAGCAGTGCTTTTAATTGAAACACTTTTCAAAAATCACACTTAAGGTCAAGGCTATCTTCTGCAATAATTATAACTGCTAAGTTACAGCAGTAAGCCTAAAAATCTGATGTGTGGCACTCACATGATTTTCTTTACTCTTGTGCAAACTATACTTATAAATGGTTACTCTTCTGCTTCATGTTCATCAAGGTGAACATTTGCAGAAATTATCTTACTGCTAATTTTCTTACACGTACAAGTTGAATATAGGACTGCAGTAAGCTTTAAGTGAGTCAAATCTTTTAATTGCTGGTCACTATGTGATGTCTTTAAAATTCTTGCATGGTCACAAGACATAAAAACAAATATGTATTCCTATTTGAGAAATGTTTAAGCACTGAAAAATTCCAAATAAATCAAGAATATCTTGGAAATGATTAACTCCACAAAAAAATGTAATTGACTAGCTATTTGATTGAGCTTGAGTTACTACACTCGTGCTGTGCAGTTGTATCATATTCATCAAATTTGGAACTGTAGCATGTGCTTGGTGTTGCACTGACTCAGTGGGTTGCTTGATCCTGTAAAGAATCTGTTTCATTGACAGGATCAATGTTTAATGCAGTCACTGGTATTAAGAGTTCTGATACTGCTTTTTTAAAACTTTTATATCATCTTAACTAGAAGTAACTTCAACTTAACATGCTGACCTGTCATGGCATGTAATACGTCCTCTGATTGGTAATCAGAGGATATGGTCGGTGAATTTATTTTGATAATTCTCCCGGACAGGTCAGTGAGACCCGCAAACCAACGACAGGTGTGGTCCCCCAGACATTCTGGGGGTTGTGAGAGAGTGATGTGACCGCCAAAACATAAAAATATGGTGCTCTCTAAAAAACGGTTACTATTACTGCTATTGCTCTCTTCAATATCAGTGAAAAATATTGGAGAGCAAGAGGATTAATGACTTCATTGTCAGAAATCCAGCATTAGCTAACAACAACATTTTTATGCAGTAAGCTTTTGCCTTTCTCTACAGTTTACCAGTTATGCAAAGTCGTCCAGAATGAAGATGATTTTCTGAAGACACTCCCAGAAAATTCAAGATATACATTTCATTTTACCTAAAAATATCTTATACTTATGCTATTTTATCCAAAATTATTATATCCATTTTGAGAAAACTGCAATTTTCAAAAAATGTTCCCATGTAAAGGGTATTCTGGGATAAGGGAATTCTTTTGAAGATCTTTGTGTCACATCCTTGGAAGGAGTTGAACTTAAATGCCAAGTTTTCCAAGAGGTAGAATTGGAACTGAAAAATTCAATGCCACAGCTGGGATTTAAACCACAGACCCTCCGCTTACCAGGCAGGTGCTCAAACCATTAAGCTACTCTGACAACCAATTCGTATTTCTGCCTGTAAACCACAAAGGCAGTCTCACACCAGAGACAATTACCCCAATGGTGACTTGCTATTGTAAGTACTTAATGTCCCAAGATTAAATAACCTTCAGATGGTAATTATTACTTATTTATGCAAACAAGCTTACTGTTGGTGTTTTTAAACACACAAGCCGATGTGGGCAATGTTTGAGGTAGAACTGAAACTGAAAATTTCAATGCCACAGCTGGGATTTGAACCACAGACCCTCCTCCAAGCTTGTTACTTATCCAACTTTTCATTTTTGAGTTGTGCTGTTAACAGAGGTTTATTACAGGTTTTTGAATATCTTATGAGTATTGGAATAGTAATTAATGTGTTTTAATTATCTATTCACACATAGAACTTTTTCTAATAATGCTGTTTTTTAATTCTGGGAGTTACTCTTGTACAAGCTATTCTTAAAATGCTTATTCCTCTATCTGCTTTATATTAATCATGATAAAGTTTGCAGAAATTATCTGATTGCTATTTTTCTTGTAGGTACCAAGGGGATTTTGGGAAAACACTAGGCTTTAAGCGACAGTCAAATATTTAAAGAGCTGGTCATTATGTGATGCCTGTGAAATTGTTGTCTTTGCACAACCAACAGATAAAAAATGAATGACTTCCCATTTGAGAAAAGTATAAGTATTGTAATATTCAAACATATAGGAGTAATAAGCAATATTTTGGAAATGGTTCACACCACAAAAAAAAAAAAAGATTTGATATAAATTGCATGTTTTAACAATATTTACATTTTTTGTGTACCAATACCCCATTGAATATGAAATAGAAAAAGCGGCTCTTATTCAACACGAAAAGTTGATCAGACTCCCATTCAATACATGGCACAAGAGAAATTTTACACATACACTAAAGACTCAGGAGAGCTTTCTTTCCAAAATTCAAGACATCAAGAAGGATGTACACCTTCCTAATTCAAAGGATAACTTCATATCTAAAATCAATCCAACACATACATTAGACATCACATATTATTTACACCTGACAGAAGAAGTTAAAAAAAGTGATTGGCATTAGAGACAATCCATACTAGATTTCCAGAACATGAGTGGCTCCATATTTATACTGATGGATCATTGATATCAAACCAAGATGGAGCAGGTGCTGGAGTCACATGTCACCTCTTTTCCTATTACAAATCTTTAAGTTATGGAACTACTAACTTTGATGGAGAAATTGAAGCAATTTGAATGAACCTACAAAATGTTTTGTACAGAATTTCACATTTTCAGCAAGCAGTTATTCTCTCAGATTCCAGGGCAGCAATTATAGCAATTACGTCCAAGTTGTCACCAAAAAACCAAACTATTATAGAATGTTGGAAGATGCTTAGCCATCTAACAGCACTTCAAAAACACCTAGTCTTCCAATGGATACCGGCTCACTGTTGACTGAGTGGTAATGAGAAAGCTGATTTTCTTGCAAAAAAGGGTACCAGCGGTGTACAAAAATCTATAGTTAATCTACCATTTTATGCAGCTAAAAGATTTGTCAACTCTGAATTCAAAAAAATTATTGAAAAATATTACTATGAAAAATCAAAGAATAAAAGATGGGAACTACCAAACATTCAAACAATTATAGTAATTATAGCAATTACTTCCAAGTTGTCACCAAAAAACCGAACTATTATAGAATGTTGGAAGATGCTTAGCCATCTAACAGCACTTCAAAAACACCTAGTCTTCCAATGGATACCGGCTCACTGTGGACTGAGTGGTAATGAGAAAGCTGATTTTCTTGCAACAAAGGGTACCAGCGGTGTACAAAAATCTATAGTTAATCTACCATTTTATGCAGCTAAAAGATTAGTCAACTCTGAATTCAAAAAAATTATTGAAAAATATTACTATGAAAAATCAAAGAATAAAAGATGGGAACTACCAAACATTCAAACAGTGATTCCTGAGTATCCTCGAAAAACAGCAGTTGCAACCTTCAGGTTGATTACAGGACATGATTGTCTGGCAAAACATTTAAACAGAATTGGGATATGTTCTTCACCACTCTGTCCTCTATGTGATCTGCAAGAGGAAATGGATCGAGACCACCTTCAAATATGCCCGGCCACTTCTAGTGCCCCATCCATCAGTGAAAAATATTGGAGAGCAAGAGGATTAATGACTTCATTGTCAGAAATCCAGCATTAGCTAATAACAACAACATTTTTTTGTGTAGTAAGACTTTGTCTATTTCTTATGGTTTATCACTTACGCAAAAGTCATCCAAAATGAGGAGGACTTCTGAATACTTACCAGAAAATTCAGGATATAATTTCATTTGTCATGAAAATATCTTTTAACATACAGTATTTTAATCAAAATCCTTAATCACTTCTGAGAAAATGAAAATTATCTAAAATGTTCCATATAAAGGGTAGTCTGGGAGGGGGGGGAGGGACAGTTTTGAAAATCTCCTCGTCACATCCTTTTAATGTGCTGAACTTAAATACTAAGTTTGGTATTTAACCAATTATCCTTACTCAAGATCCAGTAATAAAAAAGAGACGAATGTTTTAAGATGGTTTGGACACTTAAATAGGATGGATGAGAGCAGGAAACCAAAAGAGGTAAGGGAGGCCAAGGGGAAGGAAGAAGAGAGAGAGGGTGACCAAGAATAGAATGGAGAATTATGTAGGGAAAATAGTGAATAAGAAGGAAAGACACTGAGGGAAGCTAAACAACTAAGGATAAGACAAAATATAGGAAATGGATCATGACCAGCTGAGGAAACCCGACACTTGAAAGGGCACAAGGGAGAGGAAAAGAAGCATTCAATCAACTTTTTGTTTTAGAGTTATGCTGTTCATGTATGCATGTACACATACAGACCTTTTTTAAGAATTCAGAGAATGCAGAGAGCTGAAGCATTAACACAAACACATCCAGGTGCCTGATTTCATATTTCTAATCAAATCTCCTATTCAGGAAATATAAATTTTAGTCCACATAACTTTCAATTAGATAAATTTAGACACGTGTCTAAATGAAGAGCAGATAAGATTCCATTTCTTGTATTGTTTTAGTTTAGAAACAAGTAAATAACACAGTGGAATACGTAGGTAATATATACATAATATAGAATAAATGGTTGACATCTAATGATTGGTAATTAGCAATGAAGCCCTTCGCTATATCCCAAGTCAGCATTTTGAGTAAAAGCTGGAATAAATATTATAAAAATTATAGTATAATATATTATAAAAATACCAAACAGGTTAAACGAATTGATAAAACACAAAAATTGCACATAAGCTAATATTTTTACAGAATTTAGTGTTGCACATCATTTTCTTTTGGAAAAACATAGTGAGAGACAGCAATATTACCCACTTTTTAACACAGTAATTATTCAAAATGAATTTTTAAACCCTCAGCTTCACTTTATTACCAAAAACTTACTGAAATGTATTTCAGAGACTGCTGTCTCCGCCAACAGCAGTTTAGGCTGACAGGCACATTTGTTGTGGAAATGACAGAAGTATAGACACAATTCACATACATATATTAACAATATCATATTACTTGACATCTTTTCATTTCTAATCTGATAATTTAACTGAAGGATGTCAAACATCCCCCATACATAAGGTCACCTACATTAATTCTACACTCCCTGACATATTTGTATGAGGGAATAGTATTCTCGGTTATTCTGTATAATAGTGGCCTAAGCTCCTTCTATTATCCTGTATAATAGCAGACTGCATAAATAACACTACTTTGATACACAGATTGTTAACTCTTCAAAGAACGGAACAATACAGAATATGATAAAAAGCGAAACTCACAGTTCTAGACCACTGGAAGCAATATATCACTAAAGTAAACAACGTAATTGTAAAAAATCCAACATCGTCAATCATTTCAACATTGTTATGGACAGAGTAATATTGCTACCATCCTAAAATGATCAGAAATCAAATAGTACCTTCTTTAAATTAGTGACATGTGAAAAAATAATTAAATCATAAAATCAATAACAGTAAAATTAAAAAAAATGACATTCCTATACTACTATTGCAGCATTAAATGTTTTATTTCAATTCAAAATTTGGGATCGTTTGGATTTCCTTGCAGTAATTTCCAAAAGGACATTTTTACATTAACTGTTCAGAAAGGATTTAATATTTTATTGTCATCACCATCCTAAAGCTAATACAGAGAGACCCAAAAACATCCAAACCACTGCATGGTGTTTTTCCATTGCACACACATAAACACATAACGTAGTTGCTGTACACAAGGTCATGCACTTGACTGTTTTTCTTTGCTCTGAAAGTGCAGTATTGAGTTGATGTGATAACGTATGATTGAGTTATTAACAATGTGCCTTATTATTTTGTCCTGTACTTAGTCAGTGTATTATGGCTCAGCATTTGGCTTCTACTGCACGGTGTATATTTATTTATGATTGTATGTGTTAACTCAATGAGCTTACCAGGTGGAAGTGTGATTTGCAGAAAGATTACCAGGTGATCTGCGATTTCTATCTTGGGGTAACTTAAAAGCATAAAGTGCATACAACCCACACACCCTGGAAGAATTGAAACAAAATATCCGCCAGGAAAGTGCCAGTATTTCTATACGTGAACTACGTCGAGTGATGGATAATTTCCTAAAGAGGTGCCAAAAATGTATGGACAACGACGGTGGCCAGTTTCAGCGTCTCCTTTAATAGCATTGGTAAGTAAAGCCTTTAAAAGTAGTTTTTAAATGTTGTACGATTTCATCCGCGCTGTTCTATGACAGCGGCAGTCGGCGACGAGCGCCGATGACGCATACAGGCAAAACACAGTGCAGACGGTTCGGAGTCTTTTGGATCACCAGTTATAATGCAGTACGTCAGTCCTTTCTGGACAATGCAACTGTGATACCCGAGTTAAATGTCCCTAGTATTTTCAAAACTATGTCCAAAGGTATCTAGCTATCCTACCTTTCAACACAGGATATCACTTCTTTACATTTTATCTCAAAACTTACCCTTTTAAAGGCCTTATAAACTGTGGAATAGCTCCCTGCACCTAACCTTTCCACAAAGGTATATTCTTTAATCTGAGGCATCATATTCACAACTGTTCACCTCATTACTGGACCAACTTTAATGCGGTACTTTATCTGTTTCATTACTAGCATGTTCTTAACTTATTACTAACTAAAGCTGCTTCAGTTCATAGTTCTATTTGTTGACAAGTATAAACTTCAAACTAAGGTTCACTGCATACATAAACAGTCATTTTATTCTGTGAGCTTAGGTTCGAAACGTCATTAGTTGCCCTTATGCGACTGAGTATTTCAAATCTGGAGGGTGTATTTAACCATACAGTATACTGAATGTTATGTTTGTTATAATTTACTAATCAATGAATCTCCACAGCATAACGAATTAATCGCACTTCCCCCCTCAACTGTTTAAAAGATGAAGATCGCAACCCGCAATGGTTACTGAACTTGATATTAATTGAGTTTTACAGTTTATTCCATCTTATGTGTTCATATAACGCAACAGAACAACGTTTTCTACGAAATGTTTCATAACTGCCGCTGGAGTTGTCCCAATGTGGCTCAATTTCAGATCGCAAGGAAACTTTTCTGACTGTCAATATTATACCCAGAAGCCTTTGCTGTACAGAAGCTGACGTCATGTGCTAAACATCGTCAGAGGTGCAGGTGCATTGGTTAGTTTGTTAGAATTGCTGACCTTATCCAAATCTTTGGAGTATAATAGTTCACATTAACAATTAAATATCTGCCGGTGTTTTCTAAGGACATTTAACGGTTTGGTTTCAAATTATGGATTCAGAAGAGGAGACATTGTACGATGATGTTGACTCCGGGAACGAATCAAGCGGAGACGATGTAGATTTCGCTATGGAAGTTGAAACTAATAATCCTAGGGAAAGACAAACGGATGTAGATGAATACCCTTTTGAAGTTTTATCAACAGAAGAAATCGTCCAGCACATGGTAGATTCTATTAAAGAAGTCAATACTGTAGTAGAGGTAAGAAACAATATACGTGGTTAGTTTTACAGTATAATTGCACTGTGGGGTTAGAAGTTGGTAACTGGTCAAGGCCAATCAACTGACAGTTCGAAAGAAAACAAATTATTAACTCCTATTTGTGTTTTTGATAATGTTTGTGTGCAGATACCAGCAACTACGACCCGGATTTTATTAAATCATTTTAAATGGGACAAAGAAAAACTGATGGAAAGGTTTTATGATGGCGATCAAGATCAGCTGTTTTCGGAAGCAAGAGTAATAAATCCTTTTCGGAAACCCACCATAATTAGCAGACCGAAGGTAAAGGTATGTTAGAGTATAAAGTTCAAATTACCAATCTGGAAAAATCACAGATTACTAAAAATAACAAATTTGTGTTTATATTATAGCCTCCAAGGAGAACATCAACAACTGGTACAGAGGAATGTGAGATATGTTTTATGGTTCTCCCATCATCTGTAAGTAAACATTTAATATTTTCCTGTTAATTTTCGGGTGTTCTGTTACCTTTTTAAATTCAATGCTCACCAGCTTTTTTTTTTTTTTCTGAGTAATACTATTAGACCTAAATGCATTATGTTAAAAACATTTTAATATATTTGTTACAATTACCTGCTCTTGTTTAGGGATTCTAATTGTTTGGGGTTGGGGCTGTTTTAAAAATGATTTGGAATTTGAAGTGTGCTTGTTGTAATTTGTTTTGAAAGGATTAGGATTGCATAAGAATTACATTAAAAAGGACAGATTTAAAGTTTGTAAAGAAATAGTTGTCATTACCCTCCATGACCTGAGAATTAGTCATGAATAATTATTTAGGATGATTTTTTACCACATATATATGAAATACTGCTTCTTAGTTGCTGTTGCCTCAGGGCTGAATGTATGTGATAAAAGAACTGTTCACACTAAATGACATATGTCATTCTGGAAAGATACTCGCTCACAGTTTATCATTGTATAGATATAGTTATGCACCCAATTTATTGTTTTAAAACACTTACGTTTATTTACTCAACAGTTTTGGTGTCACACTTTGCTATAGTTATAACAAGCAGAAATTGTACAAGGTATGTTTTTATCATGATACCCCTCTGTGAGTAGAGTTCTGGGATATTAAACATGACTTATAGCAAAAACATTCACCAATCATATTAGCTGTTTTTTGTTGTTTTTTCCTGCTCTCACAAAAAAAAGTGTTGCGCTCACATGACTTTCTCTACTCTTGTACTAACCATTCTTACAGACTCTTATTCCTATATCTTCATGTTAATACAGATATGCATTTGCAGAAATTATCTTATTGCTTATCTCCTTGTAAGTGCAAGGGGAATATGGGAATACAGTAGGCTCTGAGCGAGTCAAATAGTTTAAAGCCTTCACATTTCATTCTCTTTGCATGGTTAGCATGTAAAACAAATGAATAGCGATGTTCCATTTGACAGAAGTACAAGTCCTCAAAAATTCACACAAATAACAAGCAATATCTCCAAAATGGTTCAATCCACAAAAAAAATTTATTTGGACATAAATTGTGTTTTAGCAGGATCTACATTTTTTGTATAGTAAGATTTGGTCTATCTCTTACAGTTTACCAGTTATGCAAAAGTCATCCAGAGTAAATAGGACTTCATGAGCTATAGTCAGAAAATTCAAGATAGACATTTCATTTGTCATAAAAATATCTCAAACATATGGCATTTTAATCAAAATTGTTGGAGCCATTTTCAAGAAATTCATAATTTTCGAAACATTTTCCATGTAAAGGATAGTTTAGGGTGGAGAAATTTTCTTCAAAATCTTCAAGTTGCACCCTTGAAAGACGTTAAACTTAAGTACCAACTGACTTTTCGTTTTTGAGTTATACTGTATACAGACTGACACACACACACAGACCTTTTTGTAAAAATGCTTTTTTTTTTTTTTTTTTTTTTTTTTTTTTTTATTCAGGGGGCCTCAAAAACATATAGTTCTAGTGAAATCTCAACATCGAATTTTTGGGTGGAATATAGTACTTTTTTTACTTTACTATACTTTTATAGAGAAAGTAACAAAAGATTACATTTTTTATTTATGCCAACAAACTTACTGTTGGTGTTTTTAAACACACAAAGTACTTACAATAGTAAGTCACCATTGGGGTAATTTGTCTGATGTGAGACTGCCTTTGTGGTTTACCAGGAGAAATACGAACTGTTTTGAGAATTTAATGCCATTCTGGCAGTTTGTCACAATAGCTTAGTGGTAGAGCAGCCGTCCGGTAAGCGAAAGGTCTGTGGTTCAAATCCCTGTTGTGGCATTGAATTTTTAAGTTTCAGTTCTACCTCTCAAAAGATTACATGTTATGTGTGCTTTCCAATTTTAGTGGAATTTATCTGCAACTTAAATTACGTCAGTTGTCTGAAAACTTCTGTTTACTTGTGTTCATATTTGGATCTTGGGAGCTATAGCTGATGAACCTTGTTACACAAGGCAGCATTTTACCAAACTTCATAGCAAGTGCATACCTAACAGGAAAGGATGCCTATGGAATGTTCTGCTTTTGCTGCTCAACCAAGTAGTGATGTACATAAATTGTAGCTTTTACAATGCAGGGAAGGTGCTTTGAGGTTAAGTGAAAGTTCAAGTTGTCCACTAAAGATTTTGCTAGGACAATTTCATATAGTATTCACACAAAGGTGCATAAATGTTTGCTAGGATCTTAAACATCAAAGAAAAATCAATTGACAGCCAAATAAAACCATCCCCTAAAAAGATAGCACCCTTGTAGTAGCAGTAACAGTCCTACCTTTTCAGACTATGAAAGATACGTGTGACAATTAAAACTAAAAATTAGTACTCAACCTCTCAATTAAATCCACTTGGCACATATTCATTCACAAACTTCTGCATAGAAAGAGTTCCTCACCACCCACCATGAAGATCTGCACATGATTCACTGTACAGGAGCTTACAACAATTTGAGCAGCATGAGAAACCATCATAAGGATGGAAGAAAAAGGGTTTTACTCTGAATGATCACCAAAAGAATGTTCTTGAACGCTTCCAGAATTTTGACAAATGGCTAGAAATCCTGGATGCATCACCTGTTCACTACTGGTCTGATTAGCCTCTTGGGCTGGTGAGCTCTGGGAACAGTCATGAAATTTGGGGGCATTTGCATTTAGAACCAGAGTTCTTTCAGCATTTAACTCAATCACTGCATAGGCATTATAAAGTATGTTGGGTAGGACTAAATGGTCTTACTCCTTATACTGCAATGGGAATAGAGAATATAGTACACTTAAGGGATAGTCAAATCTTTTAAGAGCTGGTTGCTCTGTGATGGCCTTTACATTTCATTCTATTTGCATGTCCAGGACATAAAAAAGTGAATGACTTCCAATTTGAAAGCAGTATAAAAATTCAAAGATGGTACACACCACAAAATTATTTGACACAAATTGTGTGTGTGCAACGAGATCTACTTTTTGCATATAAGATTTTGTCTATCTCTTACAGTTTACCGGTTATGCAAAAGACATCCAGAATGAAGAAGACTTGTGAGGACATCCCCAGAAAATTCAGGATATGCATTTCACTTGTCATAAAAATACCTTAAACATATGGTATTTTAAATATTAGCCATTTTTGAGAAAATCAAAATTTTGAAAAATGGACCATGTAAAGAGTAGTCTGGGGTGGGGGGGATTTTCTTGGAAATTTTCAGGTCACATCCATAGTAGATGCTGAACTTAAATGCCAAGTTTGATATTTAACCAACTTTTCATTTTTGAGTAATGCTGCTCACAGATACACACACAGGCATTTTTCTAAAAAAAAGAAATCTAGTTTTATTCAAGGAGTTTAAAAACAGGCATTTCCTGTGAAATGTTGGCTTCAAAGTTTTGGTGCTGTTTTTAAAATGTTTTCTGGTAGCACATAGCAGCAAGAATAATGTTCTTCTCAGAAAGATGAAATACTGTGATAGCAGACGCGATTCCTATCTGCAGGGTCGAGGTAACGGATGGAATGCATATATCAATGTTTCTTTATCACAACATATTTATTCATTAACACTTCGTTATTTTACACTCTCAGCACCATATTAAATACTCAAAAACCTTCACACTTAAATGATTTGGTAGAATTTACGCTGGATAAAAGTTTGGTGAAAGTTCCATGTCCACACGCTACCAAAACACGTCTTATCACCTTGAACATATAGACGCTACTGAACTATTTCTCGGCGTCCTTCTGACGCAACACCGCCATTTTTGTATTCATCCGCGCAAATAGTTTTTATTATTGAACACAACAGACTAGCTAGTAACAATAAAACATTGGCTATCCTGAATATTAAAGATAAGTTCCTGATACACCCAAACAAGAACTAGAAATTTATACACTTTTAACAAACATTTATATGAACGATTTTCTATTGGGGTCTAATATTGTCTCAGTTTTGAGTGGAATAATTTACTTCTGCTTACTATATGCAGTAGAAAACTACTATATGTAGTAAAAAGAAAAACAGAAAGGTTTCTATGTGTGCAGGCGAGAGAGAAACAGCATGACAAAAAAAAATATTTAATATGAATACCAAATCTGATGTTAAGGTTCAGCATCTTGCAAAGATGCAATTCAAAGACTTTCAAGAAAATCCTCCTCTCCAAATTGCCCTCTATATGTGGTTTATTTGAAATTACTTGATTTACTTAATGTCTCTTAATGATATTGATTAAAATACTGTAAGACATATCAATGTAAAGAAAATTTAATCTTTGAGTTGGCACAGTTGGTGTTAACCGCAAGTAGGACTGCTAAAACATGCATAAATAGAGCAATTCTGGTGTTTGTTAAGTCTGAGAATAAGTGGCCATTCATTAAAAATGAATAAAGAGTTCACAGTAATAGAGGGAGTATTCATTTTAAATGAACCATCACGAACCAGTGACTCAATCATTGCTTATCTCTTCACATGTTAACTTGTCCATTGTTTTAAGTCAGTCACTAATGGCCAGATGCCATTTTGTTTTTTGTTGTCTCTGCTGCAAGAATACAGATGGGGCAATTATGTAGTATGAGAACACATGTTATCTATTTTGTCTATGTGGAATTGCCATGTAAATGTCAGCAGTAAATTTGAGTGATTGGCTAAGGAAATAACTTAATTTGGGGAAAAAATTAGTTGGCTCTATCTGAATAGTAAGATGCTGTCCTTTGGCCTCAAAATTGTATGTTAAACTATGAGCATGGTTGTAATACATCTTACAATAGAAATCTTTGTCCAGCAATGGTTTGTTATATAAGTTCATTCCCAGATTAGCAATGGAAGGCAGGGCAGCGGGGAATAAAAGAAAACTAATTGAGAAATAAGAGGAAATACTTAAAAATATAGAAGCAATAAAAACTACAAAATATCAAAGAGAAAATGGAATAATGGGAGGACAGATGTAGGGAATACATCTTGGTATTTGTTGGAATAAAAGAAAGGATGGGGTTCAATCCAAGGCAAGAGATAAAGGAAGTGCTGGAAAAGAAGTTATAGGTGACCACTAGTAACTATGAAATACGTGAAGCATTTAGATTTGGAAGAAGAAATGGAAGAAGGAACATTCTAGCAAAATTTACAAGTACATATACAATCTACAACATACTGAAACAGACAACAAAATTGAAAGGAACAAACACCTTTATCAACAAAGACCTATCATATGACCAAAGGCAGCAAATGAAGAAATTAATAAAACATTGGAGACGAGTAAAAAGTGAGGGGAAACAGACATACGTAAGAGGTTTAAAGCTATGGGCAGAGGAAAAGAATTAACAACATAGTAGTGGAAATTCAAGAAGTGAGAAGTCAGGAAATGCAGAAAAGTCAGCTGTATCACATTTCGAAGAACTGCTGAGAGAGGAAAGTCTCATCACCTCAAGGACAGATGCGAGAGAGAGAGAAAAAAAGGGGGAGATCAGCAAATGATAAGATAACAGAGGAGAAGAAGAAAGAAGCTATGATTGGTGACAAAAATTGGACAGAAAAAAAAGGATGGTGGTGGGGAATTGAAAATGTTATGAGCAATCCTAGATAGAGCAAGTGGAGGCAAACAAGCCAGTGCATACTCAAACAATGAAGGGGCACTTCCAAAGTCAAGTAAAAATGCAGTAGACAGTCATTACATATGTGGGTAAATTGAAACAACAGAAGGGAGAGCAGAAAAGTCCAGGTCAAATTTGGAAAGATATTAAATCAAAAAAGTAGGTATCAGATAATGAACATGTTTGAGAGGTAGAACTGGAACTTAAAAATTCAATGCCACAACTGGGATTTGAACCACAGACCTTCCGCTTGCCGGGCGGACGCTCTAACCACTGAGCTATTGTGACAAACTGCCAGAATGGCATTAAATTCTCAAGCCAGTAAGTTTGTTGGCATAAATAAATAATAATTACCATGTGAAGGTTATTTAATCCTGGTGTATAAAGTACTTACAATAGTAAGTCACCATTGAGGTAATTTGTCTCTGATGTGAGACTGCCTTTGTGGTTTACCAGGAAAAATACGAACTGTTCCAGTTCTACCTCTCAAACTTTGCCCACACACAGCTTGTGTGTTTAAAAACACCAACAGTAAGTTTGTTGGCATAAATAAATAATAATGAACATGTGTTTATATATATATATATAAGCCGAAGAAAAAAGAGGGAGGAAAATGGTGCTTCAGGCCATGTGACATGGAAGAATAAGTGATCAAGTAAACTGTGTTCAGGAGTAGTAGAGGGGATGGAAATAAGAGTTCAGGGTTAATGTCAAGTTAATGCCTTAAAAAAAGTGAAAATAAGTGAGGAAAGAAGGTGAGTAAGTGAAGTATAGGAAATTAACCCGAAACATAAGAAAAATGAGGGGGAAAATAAATTTTAGAATGGAATGGGTAATCTAAAATAGTAATGATCTTATGGAAAAGAAAGTATAAGATAATTGGTGAAAATAAGAGAATCAAAAAGACGAAAGTTAAAAAGACAGGTTTGAACAAGGTTAACTGTTGTCAAAGAATAAACAGCACACATCAAAATTATATGCAGTGAATCACAGAGGGCTGTCACATGACAGGGGGCTAGGGCCCAAGCTCATGGGCAGCCCAACATGTATATGCTTTAGTACTCAATAAATTCATATTCAAGTTCATTCCCTTGCAAGGCATGATGGTGGTATAACTACCAGGAGAACAAAAAACTTGCAAACTGGCCGTGTGCAGCTTTGCCTGCCCACATCCTTGGCACTTGCTGTCTGCTGCTATCATAGAAATGTGTGGATGAAACCATTCAACATTTTTAAAAGTACTTTGAAAGGCTTTGCTTACCAACTTTATGAAAGGAGGTGCTAAAACTGACCACCATCATCGTCCATATATTTTTGACACCTCTTTAGGAAACTATTCATTACTTGTCATAGTTCACATTGAGAAATGCTGGCAATTTCCTGGCATATATTTTTTTTTAATTCTTAGGGTGTGTGGGTTTGTCCTGTACATTTTGTTTTAAATTACCCCAGAGATAGAAATCGTTTATTGGAGCTAATGTCACTAGTGTCACACCATACACTAATTTTTTTTGTCATGAATAGGTACTTGAATTCTGAGAATTTTTTTTTCAAGTCAGTTGATGTCCTTATATACGTGAATACAATTTTGCACCCCACCCCCTCCTTTTCTTTTTAGAGAATTAACAGACAGGGAGTGTGATTTTGCCTTTTTTTCAATAAGACTGCAACAGCCTGATCTTTCGATGATAACAATTGAAAGCATATTTCAGGACAGAATTATTAGTAGAGATTTGTGGCCCCCTTGGTTTCCTGACCTAACTCCCTGTGATTTCTATCTCTGGGGTAACTTAAATCATAAAGTGTACAAGACAAACCCACACACCCTGGAAGAATTAATACAGAATATCCACCAGGAAATTGCCAGCATTTCTCAATATAATGTGATGGATAGTTTCCTAAAGAGGTGCCAAAATGTATGGACAACGGTGTCCAGTTTCAGCATCTCCTTTAATAAAGTAGGTAAGTAAAGCCTTTAAAATTAGTTTTAAAAATGTTGCATGATTTCATCCACACCTTTCTATGATAGTGGCATACAACAATGAGCACCCGAGGATGCAGACAGGCAAAACACTGTGCAGCTGGTTCATAAGTTTTTTATTCTCCCATTTCTGCTCACACACTTTATCTTGAGCTCACAGATAGCATTATCAAAGATAGTAACAAGTTTTTTCATGTCTTTTATGCAGTCATATTTAAAATTATATGAAGGATGGTCTGAGTTGTAGTTTCCACAATTGTTTTTTCCAGCCAATGGTTAAAGTAAAAGGCTAAATACATGGCTCCTTCTTTTACTATTTATAGGAGTTTGCAATGTTGAAACTGGATCTGCTTCATGCATCTGAATCTGCTTAAAATTACTGTTTAAGTTGGTTAAACACAAAGTAAACCGGTATGAGACTTAAGAGAACAGCAATAAAGGTAACAGAATACAGTGAATGCGTAGTGGTAATACTGAAGGAAGGACAACAATGCTCAGTTGTTACTTAGGCATAGCACAGGCCTTAACTCAGACTATTTGTAGTGCTAGATTCCAGGGTTGAAGATAATGTCTGCAAGTACCACATAAATGGCATCAGTTATGCTTAGTTCAGTTATTTTCGAAAGTTGCAATAAGACAATTGATAAGGTAATAGAATAAAATAAGAAATCATATTTCTTCAGCATAACTATGAATGCACACAAAGGTTTTTCTTGCTATCATTAAAAGTTTACAAGAGATGAATGTTTTTCCCAAAAATTCAAACTGAGTTTCTATTACGTACTAGCTGAAATACCTGGCGTCGCCCCTCGTTTAACAATTCATCCCTACAACTTGGACACCTAGGTTATGCTTGCCCAATAGTCTTCTTTCTTAGGAGACATTTAAAAATATATTACTTAATACGTTTAAACAAAGAGTTAAACGATTATTTATTTATTCCAACAAACTTAGTGCTGGTGTTTTTAAACACACAAGCCGTGTGCGGGCAATGTTTGAGAGGTAGAACTGGAACATAAAAATTCAATGCCACAGCTGGGATTTGAACCACAGTGGGTCAACATTACTCACGCATGGCTTGTATGTTTAAAAACACCAACACTAAGTTTGTTGGCATAAATAAATAATAATTACCATCTGAAAGTTATTTAATCCTGGGACAAAGTACTTGCAATAGTAAGTCACCATTGGGGTAATTGTGTCTGATGTGAGACTGCCTTTGCGGTTTACCAGGGAAAAATATGAACTGGTTTGAGAATTCAATGTCATTCTGGCAGGTTGTCACAGTAGCTTAATGGTTAGAGCACCTGCCTGGTAAGCGTAGGGTCTGTGGTTCAAATCCCAGCTGTGGCATTGAATTTTTAAGTTGCAGTTCTACCTCTCAAAGAGTTAAACTCATAAAATAATATGAAGAACCAATACAAATAAATAAATGCAAGGGAAAGACCATATGTAAATGCTCTGTTAAACAATCACAAACACTACGGAAGAAGAGTGAGTAGAGAAAGTTTTGTGAATGCAATATGTTTCATTTCTATTTCAGTCGCATAGAAAATTGTATGAATTGTTGTTGCATAATAAAATGGATAGCATAAAAGCTACATGAAAAAACACTTTGATAGGGCAATTTTTATGCTGAACAGTCAACGGGTATTGGAGTTTATCTACTTCATGCATACCAACATCCATTTTGTATATTTATAGATTCTATGAAATGTATTTTCCAGAGCGAGTAGAGAATAACATGTGAATTATTAGTAAAAGAAAAATGAGTAGAGAAAACTGTGTGAAGCTAATAAATTGCATTTATGTTTTAAACATATAGAAAATTGAATTGTATGTTCAAGGGTGAGTAGAGAAAGAAGTGTGATTGTTTCATAAAAGAAAAGTAAGTAGAGAAAACCGTAAGAATGTTATACACATTTCTATTTCTATCATACAAAATTGTATGAACTGTATCCTGAAGGACAAATAGGAAAGGATATGTGAATTTGTTAGTAAAAAAAAAAAAAGCCCGTAGGGAACACCAAGTGAAGGTTTCATTGTATAGTAAAATGTATGGCACACACACCTCCATGAAAAAATACATAAACATGCCAAATTTCAAGGAGGTCTGTCAAATGGTTTAAGAGCACATAGAGGAGAAACATATATCCATTTTTATATATATAGATAATAATAATTTTCCTTAAAAATCTGATGTGTTGCACTCTCATGACTTTCTCTACTCTTGTACTAACCATTCTTACACTCTCTTATACCTATATCTTCATGTTAGTTGAGATGAGCATTTGTACAAATTATCTTACTGCTCATTTTCCTTGTTGGTGAAAGGGAATATTAGAATATATTAGATCCCGTTCTCTTTGCATGCTTCGTATGTAAAAAAATGAACGATGATGCATTTCACCAAAGTTTTAAGTTCTCCAAAACTGACACAAATAACAAGGAATATCTCCGAAATGGTTCACTCTACCAAAAAATTTATTTAGACAAATTGTGTGTTTTAGTGAGATCTACATTTTTTGTATGTACCTAATCAATGATGTGTTTTCTTCGATCATTCAAGTTCTCTTACATTGCCATTAAAGATGAATGTGTGTTGATAAATTATGAATCTATTTTTGCTGGTTTCTCTCATTTCATTTTCCTTCTTCTTAAAATAAATTTGTTAGCACTTGAGCACTGGTACACTTGTTTCACTTATTCTGGTATTATACAGGACATGTTTCAGAAGGCGTCACTTCGATTATGAGCTGTGGGTTGATTGGCAGCACTGGTGTCATTTTTGTTCTGGTCTCCAAATGAATTTAGTATAGATCCGGCCTGAAAAACCTTGCTCAGAAGGTGTGAGCAGAGTACTCCCTCCCTTCCTTAATTGAAGTACCTTATATACATATGCATTAGAAGGAACTGGTTTTCCCTTTGATTTTCCCCATTTTTCACCTTCACTAACACAAAGTGAGGGGAAATAGGGGAATGTCTTCACACTTGGTGAGTACAGTTCATCGGGCCTGGTATAGATGCTAAAACTTGCCATTTGGAAGATGATTTTCATCCACATACGCAAAAAGCACTCTATGAATTTTAAAACCTTGCCTCCAGACATTTGTACCAAATTCGTCATGTCATCTGCTGGTGACCAGAACTAAGACGACAGAATCACCGTCAGCTTGCGGCTGATGATGGAAGTGACGGCCTAGAGATGTCCTTATAATAACCAGCTAAATGAAGCAAATATCCCAAATATGACTCCTAATCTCAAGTATTAAACCGCAGCATCAATGGTTAAAAGCTTCTAAATAAGTTAATTGTTAGCTTTATTTGCACATTTTATGTTGAGATCTTGTGAAATATTGCCTAAAGAACTCAGGGAATATTTGCCATAGTAACATCATTATTTGCAAATACTGTAAATGAGAATACAGGACACTTCCACCTTTTCTCATGCTACAAAGAGGGACAAACTGCTGATGGTACTTCTGGTAGCAGAACCTGAAAATTTGAGATTTTAACATTGTGTAAGTGGAAGGATTCAACAGATCAAAGTATTATATTTCAGTGCATAGAATCTATAATAATGGAGACAGGTGGGGGACATTAGGGCACGGAGAGAAACATAGTGCAGAGAGAACATGAGAGAGAATGAAGGAATCTCCATATTTAATGCAATAATAAGAGTAAAGCTGTGCGTTCTGCTAGTTATATGAGGTACATTAATGAGCTTAATAACAAATTGCATATGAATGCTAAAGTATTTATTTTATTTTTGAAATACATCTTTCACCCTTAAAGAAGAACTATACATGTTAGCATGTTAGCTGGTGTTTTGCTCCTCACTGTAACTTTTCTATTTGACCTTACCTTGATCATCTCTTGTTCTCTTCTGACCCCGATGCTATTAGGTTTCCTGAGGGCTAGGGAGTCTTTATTTTTCCAACCTCTCCATTTCTCTAATTTCTCTATAAAACCTTAACCCCTAACATGCTGACCTGTCATGGCATGTAATACGTCTTCTGATTGGTAATCAGAGGATATGGTCGGTGAATTTATTTTGATAATTCTCCCGATCAGGTTAGTGAGACCCGTAAACCAACGACAGGTGTGTCCTCCAGACATTCTGGGGGTTGTGAGAGAGCGATGTGACCGCCAAAACATAAAAATATGGTGCTCTCTAAAAAACGGTTACTATTACTGCTATTGCTCTCTTCAATGTGAAAAATATTGGAGAGCAAGAGGATTAATGACTTCATTGTCAGAAATCCAGCATTAGCTAACAACATTTTTTGTATATTAAGAATTTGTTTATCTTTTACGGTTTACGAGTTATTCAAAAGTCATCCAGAGTAAACAGGATTACATAGGCTATAGCCAGAAAATTCAAAATAGACATTTTATTTGTCATACAAATATCTTAAACATGTGACATTTTAATCAAAATAGTTAAGAGCCATTTTCAAGAAAATAAAAATTTTCGAAAAATGTTCCATGTAAAGGGTAGTTTAGGGTGGGGGCTATTTTCTTCAAAATCTTTGTGTTGCATCCTTGAAAGACATTAAACTTTAATACCAACTTTGGTTTTTAACCGACTTTTCGTTTTTGAGTTATGCTGTCCACAGACTGACAGACACACACACACACACACACACACACACACACACACAAACCCTTTTCTAAAAAGGCTTTTTTTTTGGGGGGGGGGCATTCAGGGGGTCTCAAAGCATGTATTTCCGGATGAAATCTTGACATAATGTTTTTGGGTGGAATACAATACTTCCTTCTACTTACCAGTAGAGAAAGTAAAAATAATAACTTGCATGTGTGCTTTCCACTCTATTTGCTATTAAACGTTATTCTACAGCTAAATTAGAGATTAAACAGGTATTACTGCTTTTACTAAACATAATAATTTAAATTGCTACGTTATTGATAAAGATAAATTAGAGGTTAAACAGGTATTACTGCTTTTACTAAACGTATTAATGTATATTGCTTTCAAGTTCTCTGCCAGTGTATGTATTTAAAGAAAAGGTATGGTTTCCATTTTGGGACCTTTATTTTGATTCCTATAACAATTTACAGACATTATACTTTTGAGCTAAAGGTCCCCTCAATTATTGGAATAAGAAATGACATTAATTTGCATAATAGACTACCAAAATAAGGAATCAAGTATTGTGTGTTGTGCATGTGAGAGAGGGAGAGGGGGGGGGGGGGGACTGACATCTTATTTTCATTCATGAAAGGACAGAGCTTAAGAAAAATTAATTCATATTTGATTTGTCTCTAAATTTGCCTAATAAGTATTTTTAATTACAAATTTTGAAGGCATGGTGATACTATGCATTGTTACATTTCTTTTACAATGGGATGTATTATTTTGCATACAAAACAGGAATAAATGTTGTGCTTTAACCCCCTCGCCCCTTCTTTTTTCTCCTCACAATATTGAACGGTTTATCCATGTGGTAAGGTCACTGCTTATGGCTGACATGTATAGGAATCTGTATTTGAATCCCAGCCAGATTAGGGTATTTTTCACTCAGAAAGTGATTTCATTGAGGGCTCAAGATTTATATCAGTATTCTCATGCTGTGAAATGTGGTGACAACTGCAGTCACTTTACTAAGTTGTTGAATACTCGTGCTTGCTACATGCCCTAACCTAAGGGAGTTAGATCTGCCTTCAGCCAGAACACCAATCAGCTTCAATGTCAAATGAAAGGTCAGCATGGGGCAAATATGCTTAATAGTGCAAAGAATATTCTTCCCAAGTCATCCTAGCACAAGTTGCATGGAACTTGCAATGCACAGTGAACAGAAATACTAATTGGCTGTCAAATTAGTGCAGTTACATGCATTTGATAGAAAAAAAATGAGCTTACATGTAACTGAGTAAAAATGATTGAAGTTATTTCAACACTAATTATCTAGGGAACCTGAATCTAAATTAATACCATATCATTTAGTCACATGAATATCTCGCAAGTAGAGATCCACTCATAGTCAAAAAGTAACTTAATCCACAGTTAAGTAAAATAAAAATATAACTGAAGAACCTGAATAGACCTTATTCAAATTCAATATATATTGGAAAGGGGGGAAGATAACTCCCTAAAGATTATGATTCAAGATACAATTTTATTTATCGCAAGGTTTGCCATGTTCCATAATTTTATGTGTACATTCTACATTTTACGTATGTTGGAAGCATTGTGGCAAAAACTGGAGGAGCTGGTGAGGAAGTATGCAGAAGGATTAGAAAAGCAAATGCGGCTTTCGTCCAATTGCTTCCTATATGAAAAAGTAATGAGATTTTCCTGCAAATAAAGCTCCAAATTCTAAAGTAAGAACAAATTAGAAACTAAAAACTTCACTTATCTTAGTACTGTTGCACGTTAAGCTATAGCTTTGAGAATGAGTTGAAGACCACTTGAAACCCTGGGTCAGTTTCTGCAAAAAGAACGTGCAACATTACTAAGTTAAGTAAAGTTTTTAGTTTCTAATTTGTTCTTACTTTAGAATCTTGTTGCTTCACTGTTAATAGCTTCAATTTTCCTTATTTAAAGCTCCAAATATTTAATAGCAATGTAAAAACTTAGAAGGTGACAAAATCAATCACCAAGAAAATATAGACCTTTATAAATCGATGCTTATGAAGAATCCTCATTGTTTTGGCCAGATATGATCTCCAACAAAGACCTGTGGAAATGTGCAAAGGAAACACCTGTAAGCCTACAGATCAAACAAAGGAAATACAAGTGGATCGGGACATGCACTGCATGCCTTAAAGTGGAATCCTCAAGGCCATTGCAGGAGAGGAAGACAAAGGAACTTGGAACAGAACAGTGAAGAAGAGAGAAGCAGGAAAAACTTTGGGGGGGGGGGGGGGGGGGGTTGTTGTTATTATTATTATTATTATTATTATTATTATTATTATTATTATTATTATTTTGTTTAACGACGCTGTCAATTGCCAGGATCACATCAGCGTCGCCGGTGTGCCGGAATTTTGTCCTGCAGGAGTTCTTTTACATGCCAGTAAATCTACTGACATGGAGTAAGCACACTTAAAAACCATCGGCCTGAGCCAGGTTTGAACCCACGACCTTGGGATCAGTATGCCAGCGTCTAACAAACTGAGCCACCCAGACCGACACAGAGGGGGGGGGGGGGTGAGTGTGTGGAGCTTAAGACCCTGTTGACGAGGTCATTTGGTCCCAAAAACTTGGGAAGAAGTAAAAGCAAATGGTGAGAAGTCCATTGGTGATGTTTTATTGAAACCCTATGTTCTGACAACTGGTACAATAGGACCTAAGTCAATACTTAAACACTTTAAGGGTTAAAACCCTTAGGACACTATAAATAAAACAGTAATAAATGCTGTGCCAAAGCACTATTAAACAACCACAAATACCATTGTGGGAAAGTGCATATGAAGTAAGAGTTAAAAAGCAGGGTGTCCGTGTATCAGTTTTGCACAACTTTATGCAAGCATTAACATATTATTGTTATAATCATTGTTCACAGAATCACAAAGTATAAACAACCCAAATTTGGTTACCATTCATTTAGTAGTGTAACTAGAATTTATAGTGGCATCGTGTATTAATTTACTTAGCTTCATCTGGTACAGCCATGGAAAAAATGATTGAGCACATAAGGAGAGCAGAATATTTCTAAGTCCCATGTTGTGTTTACACAAGCCGATATTTCCAACTTGCAGCTGAGTTTATTGATAGTCTCTGTTACATTATCTTCTGTGGTGCACACAAATAGGCTGTCTTGTATCATCACTCGCATTTGTATACATACAAATACAATTGCGAGTGATGATTCAAGTGTGTCCCACAGACAATAATAACATATGGAACAGAGCTATCAATAAACTCAGCTGTATATTAGAAATATCGACTTGTATGAATCACGCTGCAACATGATGTAGAACTTAGAAATATTCTACTCTAATGCGCTTACTAATTTTTTCCATAGCCATACATAGAGCAAATTATGTTATTTATTTATTATGTAGTCATTAATTACTCAGCATTAGATATTACCTGGGTTTGTACTTTATTTTTATTGATTAATATTTACTTAATTTATACAGCAACTGTGTGCAAGTTATTAATTTTTAATAACCAGGCATGGATAATAAGTGATTTGTCAGTAATAGTAATACACATAGGTGTAGAGGAATATGAAGGGAGATAGTATCAAATATCATTAATTAACATAAGGTGAGAGAAGCTGTGCATTCTGCTAGTTGTTACAATAATACATAAATTTAATTTTAAATAAATATACATTTTCGTGTGTGACACCTGAGAATCATGTCCTACAGTTTTAAAACCACTAATCCAGAGCATTAGCAAAAACTACAACATATCTGTACACAATAAATAATCATATGAATTAGAAGAAGAAAAGAACTATTCTGTACTATATCATAGTCAAACGTAATACAATTCAAAAATTTTAGTGTCTTCATTTGAACTGGTGGCATTGCTGTTGTAATTATTTTAATGTTATTAATTCATGATTGATGTCTAGGATATTATATGAACTCAGTTTGTTTATTAATTTGTGAGGCAGTGGAAATGTTAAGTACTATACTTGATGTGTAGTACAGTGAAGCACAAAATTAATACATTTCAGTCAACGAAATGCGTTCTAGGTAAATACTAACAATATATGGACCATGGCATATTAGTTTTGCTCAAGTTGTATGACATAATTATATGTTCAAGCTCCTATGATTTTAGGTTGTCTAGCAAGCTCTTGTGGACATTACATAAAATGAAATAACTGTGAAATGGGGTGGAATTTCAAATTCTAAGATACACTTATTTTTGCTGTGTCCCAAAGGTTATCTGTGCCAAGTTTGGTAGAAATCAGAACAATGGTTTAGAAGCCTTAAAAAATCACATACACACACTTATATAAAGTTTTCCCTGGGTAATATGCAATGTGACAACAGTAGAAAACATTTTGAAAATGCTCTTATCTTTTTTCTAGAATGGGTTGAATATACAGTGCAATTTTCCGTATTGTGCATGTAACCAAGTTCAAATTGAGAATATTGCAAGTGAATCATTTACTGGAGTAACTTTGAACATTGTAAATAAAATAATCACTTTTTGTATAGGAATATAAGGGATTTTGGGAAATTGTAGTGAATAAAATTATTTTGAGTGTACATCATTTTTCTTTTCTTTCTTCCTTATTTTTAATTTTAGTTAAGAGTGATATTTATTTTACCTGTGAACAGGGTTCTCTTCTTTAGAGGATTATGCATTAAAAATATTGTTGTTAGCTAATACTGGATTTCTGACAATGAAGTCATTAATCCTCTTGCTCTCCAATATTTTTCACCGATGGATAGGGCACTAGAAGTGGCCAAGCATATTTGAAGGTGGTCTTGGTCCATTTCCTCTTGCAGATCACATAGAGGACAGAGTGGTGAAGAATATCTCCCAATTCTGCTCAAATGTTTTGCAGTTTGGTACATTAAAAATATTGAGTAAGCAATATTTATGTCTAACCCCATTTTGGATTATCTCACATTAAAGAAATTGGTGTGTTTTACAGATGATGACAGGTTTGGAATGTGGTCACAGATTTTGCACACAATGTTGGGGAGAATATCTCACTACGAAGATAATGGAAGAAGGTGTGGGACAAACCATAGCCTGTGCTGCGCATGGTTGTGACATCTTGGTAGATGATGCAACTGTAATGCGACTAGTAAGGGATTCCAAAGTTAAACTTAAATATCAGCACCTCATCACAAACAGCTTTGTTGAAGTACGTATAAATTTTATTTTACAGTGTATACTAATTTTTATAAATCATCAGGTAAAAAGTATTATTTAGGCCAAAACATAGTATTAGTGTTTTTAAACACTAATATTCTGGCACGTCACTGTAGCATAATGGTTAGAGCACCTGCCTGGTAAGCGGAGGGTCTGTGGTTCAAATCCTGGCTGTGGCATTGAATTTTTCAGTTCCAGTCCTACCTCTTAAACATTGCCCATACACAGCTTGTGTGTTTAAAAACACCAACAGTAAGTATGTTGGCATAAATAAATAATAATTACCATCTGAAGGCTATTTAATCCCGGGACATAAAGTACTTGTGATAGTAGGTCACCATTGGGGTAATTGTCTCTGATTTGAGACTGCCTTTGTGGTTTACTGGGAGAAATATGAATTGGTTTGAGAATTCAATGTCATTCTGGCAAGTTGTCACAGTAACTGAATGGTTAGAGCACTCGCCTGGTAAGCAGAGGGTGTATGGTTCAAATCCCAGCTGTGGCATTGAATTTTTCAGTTCCAATTCTACCTCTTACATGTTATGGGTGTCACAAAACTTGATGGCAAGTGGCTCAATATTAAAGTCAATCACAGGCATGCTATGCCTTGCTGTGTTGTATAGTTAATCACACTGTGAAATCATGATGTAAAGCCAGTGACATAAATATCATTTGCATCCACAAAATTTATTTTCACAACAGGAAAAAGAGTAGTAATAGTCCACTATCAGCTGCTATTGAATTTTGCAACTAGCATAGTTTTTAAATGCCAACTTAATATAAGTTGGTTAAAAATTTTCATTTGAAGTGAATATGAAGTACAAGGTGCTTCACAACTCTATTGTTGTGAACTTTGTTTGCCACAATGCCTGTGTTACATTTTAGTGTTACCATACTCATGTATGTGGGATTATTTCAGTGTAATAGGTTGTTGAGATGGTGCCCTTCTCCAGATTGCAACAATGCGATCAAAGTGCAGTATGTGGAGGCTCGACCTGTTACATGTAAATGTTCCCACACTTTCTGTTTTGCGTGTGGTGAGAATTGGCATGATCCTGTAAAATGTCATTTACTTAGGAAGTGGATAAAGAAGTGTGACGATGATTCAGAAACATCCAACTGGATAGCAGCCAACACAAAGGTAATGTAAGCATGCCTAGTTACTAAGATAAACTAATAATATGTCTGTAAGTCATATTAATTTTGATAATAAAATTTGTATTGCCAGAAGTAAAAGTTTAAAATTATTTTATAATAAAAGCAGCCTTAAGATACACATATTATTAACCTTTTATTGATACTTGAAATGCTCACACAGCTAAAATACCCAATATCTATTTAAATTGCATGTTGAGCATAAATTCCCTCTATTCCTTTGTACACAAAGATAATTAGATGACACAGAAAGCATTATGTTGATATTACATAATTTGGAATTAACACATGTGAAATAATAATCATTATTAACCAGTTCAATGAAAAACTGAAGTTGTTGTGAAGCAACAGAATCTAAAATAAAAACAAACTTAGAGACTGAAAGCTTCACTTAGTAATGCTGTAAGTTCTTTAAAATTCCAGACAATGGTTTCATGATGATCATCCACCACGTTCTTCATGATCTATTTAAAACAGTAACGATAGCTACAGACACTCAACTGTTTAATATTTCTATATGTAGCCAACCTCTGAAAAGAAAAACTAATAAATACAATCTATTGAAGAGAGTTAAAAATTTGTAACATGATTCCTGATTTTTAAAGTGAATATCCTTTCCCATTAAATCTATAGGTCCATTTAATTGTTTTAATAATTTAACCTCTGGATTTATTTCATGATTAAATGACCAAAATCAATCTAAATACTCTCATGCTTCACATACCACATCTTTTGTTGCCAAGCTACCCACTCTACTTTTGAAAATATTTAGTTGTTTGCTCCTGCTCTCCTTTCTTCCTGTACCTTGTTACCATGGGGCAATATCACCTTTCTTTAAGTTCGACATTAATTAATTTTGAGCTTCAGTAGAAGAAGAAAACCTTTTATTGACTGGAACACAAAATGGAGATGCATGCTTTGGCAAGTTCCCACATGACATAGCTTGTAACGGGGTCGTGACTTTGGGCGCCTTTGTAGCGGGTTCTGGACGTTGGGTGCCGGATTTAGGTAGGCATGAGAGGATGTTTCTCGGGCGCGAGGTTAGATGACAACACAACACAGACTTTTACTAAGTTTATTATTCAACACTTCATTTGCCTCGAAGTGCCGACCTGAGCAAGTTTCTGGTGTTTCGCTCTAAGATTGCTATCTGCTTTACTTTACACTAATCACAGTCTATTTTCATACCTCGACGTTTCTTTTGGCGCGAAGCTATACTTATTTAGCGATACGAGGCTCTCCCTCGTCGCGACATCGCAACACCAGAGCCAACTGTCCGCTTCTACGTTATTCTCTTTATATCTCACCCCCGCACTTTCTCTCTAGTCCCGTTATGGAGGAGGGAACAATCTTCCCCCAGCTGTGTCCTTGGACTTCTGGCAAAATGTCCCTCGGCTTGGGATGACAAAAGATTGTTTGTTCCGTGGCCTTCAGAAACTTATTCAGGTCAACCTACTTCCAAAAGGCAACTTCTTTGCACAATACCAAGTTATACTTATATCTAAAATCTTATATTTATGTACATTCTTAATCTAAAATTACAAATATATACATAGAAGTTCCCGTCTCAAATGCGCCGGATTTTGTAACAAGAAAAACAGGAAGATCTTTGAGAGATTTCTCCTTTTTTCTTGATTACCAAATTCTATTTTCCTCCGAAGTCCTGACTTCAGCTTAACTTACACATGATAATGTCCACTTCCTCGTAGCATACCTTTGCTTTCAATTAGCTACCTGTCTTGGACTTTCACTTTCTTCCCTCACACTATCACACATATAGGTCACTGACACAGGTTCTCCTTGTCTACCTGGCCAACGTAAACACAAGGGTTCAATGTCTTCCAGGGTCCCTCAATTCTTAACCAGTGTTTCACATAATGACCTTTTGTACTGCTAATCTAATCACATTTACGAGCTACTAATTTTACACTTATTTCTACCTATCTTCACCTATATCCTTCCAAGTTTACCATTGTTCCTTCATCTGTCTTTGTAAACTTATATACCTCTTCGCGCGTATTTTAAACCATTATTTTTATTTCAATTGTTGCTTGTCATTGTTTCCCTCATCTTCGGTCTCCCTTTGATAAGTAATTAGACCCCTGACACCATTTATTTTGTAATGACCAAGCTCTCGAATTGATAGGCCGACTCGGGCGTATCTTACCTCGAATACTTACTCTTTATGTACTTTTGCGTGCTCTTTCCTTTATTTGTTCTTCTTCGGTTCTGACCTCGTCCTGAAGATACGGACGTAATAGCTGCTTATGCCATTTTCCCCCTAGTTTACCGCTGTTCAAGTCCATAAGCAAGTACGTGTCAGTTCCGTATTCCTCTACTACCTTATACGGACCCTTGTATAAAAGTCCCATGCGCTGGTTATATTTGTTTATGGCGCTAGAAAGTTTCTTGTTTCTCACCAATACGAGATCGCCTTTGTGTAATTTCCACTTTTTCCTCATTTTCGCCTTATGTTTTTCTTTACGTCTATCCGCCCTCTTTCTCATTCGCTCTGCGGCCACTTCCATAATTTCTAATTGCGACGTACTCACGGCGCCTTCCACATCAAGGGTTCGCGGTATGTTCGCACCCATCGTGTTAATGAGCTTGCCTTGCATTAACTCTACCGGTTTGAATCCCGTGACTTGGTTTACCGATTCATTTAATATCTTTTCAATTGTCGGTATCATCTCGGGCCATTTCGTTTGTTGCTTACTACAGGATACTCGCAGATACACCGATAGGTTTCTCATGGTTCTCTCGGTCGGGTTGCTATTCGGCCGATAACGCGAACAGTGGTAAAGTTTGATACCTTGTTCTTTCATCGTGTTAACGAACTTCTTTCCTGTAAACATGGTAGCGTTATCTGCTAGTAATGCGTCCATTTTTCCGACCTGGGGAATATAGTACTTCAGCAATTTATTCAAACATGTGGCACTATCGATCTTTTTAACCGGGTAAATCTTAACGAACTTTGAGAACACGTCTACAAATACTATGACGTATCTATATCCAAACGCTCCTCGGGGTAACTCGCCATGACAATCCACCGTAACTAAGGATCTTGGTTTGTCCCGTAGGATGGCGTTCGTCTCGTAATCGTACGCGACTTGCAGTGGCTTCGCTCTTTGACATACGTCACACACCGTAACCGTATGCCTTACCTTCCGTCTTAACTTAGGGATGTACAAATTTTCCAAAATGGTAGCAGTCGTCCTGTCCGTCCCTGAATGACATAACGCTTTGTGGAACGTCGTAATAATTTCTTTTTCCAGGCTACCAGGAATGTACGTCTTCCACTTCGGGTTAATGGCTCCGTGCTTTTTATATAAGACTTCGTCTTTCATTCCCAAACTACCTTCCACCTGTCCATCTATTTCCGGCGCTTTGACCATTAAACTGACCAACTTACAGTCTTTCCTCTGCAATTCGCTGATTTTCTTTAATTTCTCCTTTAATCCCCTATCCATTGGTATCTCTAGTTTCAACACTTTAATTTCTCTTAGCACTCCACCCATATTATCGGGTATTTCAGCATGATGGGTTAGTCGCGATAACATATCACTGAACGTATTCATCTTTCCCGGTACATGTAGGATTTCCACGTCATACATCATTATTTCATGAGTGTACCTACACATCTTTGAGCTAGTATACTTACATTTCTGTAGAAAAGACAAACTAATGTGATCAGAGAAGATCTTTACCTTTTTGCGGTATATGTAAGTTCTAAATCGCTGAATGGCAAAATACATCGCACAGATCTCGATTTCTGTCACTGACGCGTTTCTCTCTACGTGGTTCAGCCCCCTGGAAGCCGTACTTATAACATGGAACTGGTCTGGAGCTGACCTTTGCCCTAGAATAGCTCCAAACCCTTGGCATGAACTGTCCACGTAAATTTCATAAGGAAGTCCATCCCTAGGCCTCTCAAGTAGTATAGAGTTTGCAAACAACTGCTTAATCTTCTCGAACGCCTTCTGCTGGGTGGCACCCCAATGCCATTTCACCCCTTTTCTCAGTAATTCCCTTATAGGTTCCATTATACTGGCATACTGTGGAATGAATTTCGCCTGATAGTTTAAGACGCCATTCAGTTTTCTAACTTGTTTAACCGTTTTAGGGGGCGGAATATTCATGATGGCATCTATTCTCTTTTTGTCAGGTTTTAGCCCCTTTTCATTTATTATGTACCCCAAAAATTCTACCTCCTTTACGCAGAATTTAGATTTTTCGAGGTTTACAGTCATTCCATTTTCTCGAAGTTTCGTCAACACGTAATCTACATGTTTCATGTGCTCGTCAAAATCTTTATCTATGATCAAGAAGTCATCCACATAATGGAGCAAATACGTCCTCGTGGCATCCCCTAAAATTTCATTTATGGCCCGAAGCAAACCATTTCCCGAGGTACGCATTCCGAAAGGGCAGACAGTATATTCTAGCTGTATCCCTTCGAAGATAAAACTCGTGTATTTCCTAACCTCTTCTTTGAGCTCAACTTGCCAATATGACGCCGTTAAATCAATCGAGGAAATATATCGGCCCCTGGACATCTTAGTGATCAACTGCTCAATAGATTCACTCCTAAAATAGTCGGGAAGGGTGTATTTATTTACCCCCCGTCCATCCAATGTTTTCCTTAAACTGCCATCCTTCTTCGCTATCCAAACAACGGGACTAATTATATCCGAATTTGAGATTCTAAGTATTCCTAGTTCTAACATTTGGTTGATAATAGCTCTAGCCTGCGTCTGTATGGCTAATGGTAGTTCCCTCTGTCGGTAATTACAAGCTTTCGCGTCTTTTACCTCGAAACTGTGTTGATATGCTTTGCATCTGCCGGGTAATTTACTGAAGGTGTTAGCATTTTTAGTTAATGTGTCTTCTAACTGGCTCATTTGTTCCTTGGTCAATTGGTAAGACTCGGTCAGCTTTTCTTTCATTGCAGCCTGCCGAACTTCGTGGCTTTGTTCCACGAATAAGGGTACGGGCGCTTTCCCTCTCTCTCGCTCCAAAGTACTCTCCGCCTTTTCACTAAAAGGAGGTCTTTTACCCTCGGGTTTGTTATACCTGATAGCAATCTTTACAACCGGTTCCGTTTCTACACGCATGTGCTGGATAAATAAGTGTTCGTCTCCTATATCCGACTCATTTAACATGCCAACAATCTCACTTTGTTTTATGTTACGAACAAACGGTACACCTATTCTCCTTTCACCTTTATTTAAAATTAAACTTCCCTTTGCGAAGTCTATGACCGCCTTCAGGTCGTACAACATGTCACATCCAATAATGGCATCACAAATCAAATTATCGATCACTAAGAATATGTACTCAAACACCTCCCCGCCGATTTCTAAGCATAGCATGGTCTGCAGTTTAATTCTCTGCACCGTTTTGCCTACGGCTACCTTGCAAACCACATTAGAAGTAGGTAAAGTCATCATCTTGACATTTCGGTTTAGCAACCCTTGGAAAAACTTCGCGCTACATACATTCATGGTAGCACCGGTATCTACTGTAAATAACTCCGCTTTACCTCCTACTTTAACCTCTATTACCGGGGATTCTACTTCGTTTTCGTCCGAGTAATTCTTCAGTATTGCCAATTGTTCACTTTCGTCATCATTTAATTCGGACCGTAGCCCAGTGCAGTAAATCACCCCAGGGTTCGGTGCAATCTTTTTCCGGTCCACAACAAGATCGCAATTTAGTTTTCCGGATTATTTCCGTCCACTATTGCAAATCCTTCTCTCACAGGCGCCACTAAGATCTCTTGACCTCCGGGCATATTAGAATTTCCCCCTCCTTGGCCCCGTCGGTTATTTCCTCGCGAGCTATATCCGCTACCGTAATTCCCCCTGTCTTCTCTACGGTAATGCTCTTCGTCGGAGTCGTGGGCTCTCCACGGGGTTCTCGGGTTATGCCTGTTTCGACGTCCCCTAGGTCGGTACGGCCCCTCATGGAAATTCGCCTCCGTTCTAATTAAATTTACCTGATGCTCTCGTCTGCCGTTTCTTGGCCTACCCTCGAATCTTGGCGGGTCATCTCGGTATCGTTCCCTGAGGCCAACGTCTCGGTTATGGTTCCCATTGTAATTTCTGTTGGCGCGCGGTGAACTCGGCTGACCACGCCAGCCTCCCCTTTCATTTCTCCGCGAACCATAATCAAACTCCCGTTCCCAGTTGCTACTTTCAAAAGCTGACACAAGATCTATTAATTCAGTAATATCTTTTGGTCTCGCTACAATCAGGTAATTTGTAATCTGCTGTGGGAAATGTTTAATAATTTGCGAAATAAAATCTGCTTCGCTTACAGGAGGATCGACTAATCTGCAATTTTGCGCGCAAGTTAACACGTAGTCCGTCATCGACTGTCGGCCGTGTTCATTGTATCGGCCGTTGCTCAATATTGATCTGGCTTTGTTCTGCGTAGTCGCGTTCCAGTACTTGTTAAGGAACATTTGCCTGAAATACTCGTAAGAACAATTTTCCCCCAAAACAAGCCTTAACCACGTCAGAGATCTATTTTTCAGAGCCTTACGCACAACAAACATTTTGAGCTGTTCCGGTATATCCTTTATCTCGAAATAGCGGTCTAAGTCGATAAGGAATTGCTTAGGATTTATGGCCTCAGACTCTTCAAAAATGGGAACAGACACTTCATTCAGTAATTGCCCATATTGACTAAGACTATTTCCTGTATTAGACGGGTTCACGTGGAAGGAGCTAGGTGTCACATTCTCTATAGCTGCAGCCTCATGCTGTGCACTATTTACAATTGAGTTATTTCCATTACTGTCAACTGCGCTTGTCGCATTACCATCATTAATACTTCTTAATTGTATCTCTATTCTCTCTACAGATCCCTGGATTTCCACTATTCTACTCTCGTTCTTTTTTGAACGGTTATCTACCTCTAGATGAGCTAATAGCTGTCTCTCCGTGTTTTCCTTAAGTTTATTAATTTCTTGTCCCTCAGCTTCTAATTCAGCGTGCACTACCTGCAAAGTTTCATTTACCTCCCCATGCACTGCGTTCTTAATAGCTATTAGCTCATCCGTCAGCATTTTCATAGTTTCTACATTTTTTCTTTCACACATCTCTTTCATACGTTCTAAATTTTCGTCTACGTTAATTCTAAAGGAATTTAACCCTTCCTGGATTTCGGAAATGCTCCCCTGCTGTGTATTTAATTGCTCCCTCATTCTCTCCTCAAATTCCTGGTGCTTGTGATCTAAATGTTCTTTGAGCTTTGATTCTTGGGTCCTAAATCCTTCGTCTAAGAGTTCTTTAACTTGACCACCCATATTCTCTAATCTACTACTCATTTCGTTTAGTTCTTTACCCTGACCACTAATTTTACTTTCCAATCTATCACCCCTTTCGTTTAGTTCCTTAAACTGACCACACATTTCGTTTATTTCTTTAGCCTGTCCACTAATTTTACTTTCCAATCTCTCACCCATTTCGTTAACCTGACCACTAATTTTTTCCAAGAGTATCTTAAAGTAATCTTCCGAAGTATTCCCTACTGCGTCGCTGCTCCCAGCTCTGTTTTCTTTATTCTGTTCTAGCGACTCCATTTTGGTATTTCTACTTAATTTTCCGCTACGAAGGAGCATCTATTTAAAATTACCCTATTCTAATCTTCCCCACTCAGTCATACAGTATATAATATCCTCTCATTCTTCCACACATTTGTTTTCATGCATCTACTATTTTACTGTGATATATTTTGTCTTTACATAGGATTGTTTGTTTAACTCTGACCTTTCGGCGACTTGCGTTGCTGGGTTGATGTGGTCGTCCTCTGATGTTGATTGTCTCGCTTGTTGAAACAGCACCTCGTGCGCCTTTCCTCCGAGGTCTTGAGGCTGTTTCCTGTCGCTCGTGATGTTACTTGGTCGTCGTCTCCTTTTCGTGTCCACGGCTTCTACTGCTGTCCCTGGGTTGAAGTTCACCTTCTTCCTACGCGTCGATTTATTCTCGCCGAGTCAACTGCTTCCATCGGTGATCCTCTGGTTGTCATTCTTTGTCGAGCCACCACGTTGGGATGCCATTTGTAACGGGGTCGTGACTTTGTGCGCCTTTGTAGCGGGTTCTGGACGTTGGGTGCCGGATTTAGGTAGGCATGAGAGGATGTTTCTCGGGCGCGAGGTTAGATGACAACACAACACAGACTTTTACTAAGTTTATTATTCAACACTTCATTTGCCTCGAAGTGCCGACCTGAGCAAGTTTCTGGTGTTTCGCTCTAAGATTGCTATCTGCTTTACTTTACACTAATCACAGTCTATTTTCATACCTCGACGTTTCTTTTGGCACGAAGCTATACTTATTTAGCGATACGAGGCTCTCCCTCGTCGCGACATCGCAACACCAGAGCCAACTGTCCGCTTCTACGTTATTCTCTTTATATCTCACCCCCGCACTTTCTCTCTAGTCCCGTTATGGAGGAGGGAACAATCTTCCCCCAGCTGTGTCCTTGGACTTCTGGCAAAATGTCCCTCGGCTTGGGATGACAAAAGATTGTTTGTTCCGTGGCCTTCAGAAACTTATTCAGGTCAACCTACTTCCAAAAGGCAACTTCTTTGCACAATACCAAGTTATACTTATATCTAAAATCTTATATTTATGTACATTCTTAATCTAAAATTACAAATATATACATAGAAGTTCCCGTCTCAAGCTTACCCTATTAATACACTGTATATACCATTTCATAACTATTTATAAGATACATTTCATAAATTTGATACATTTATAAAAAAGAAAATACCCACATGGGTGACTACATACTTTTGATATAATATGTGTGTTATATAGGTGTAATTATGAATATTGATGCAGAATGAGTGGTTATGTTGGGTTTTTTTTTTTTTTTATTATTTATTTTAATAATTAACGTCCTCCAACAATGTGTCATATCAGATGAATGAATGAAATGAAATGGGTGAAATGATGCTCAAATGAGCCCGAGGTCCATGGAGCTTTAAGTTACCCGACATTCGTCTTCTCAGGATAAGGGAAAACCTCGGAAAAAACCTTACCCGGATAACTTACCCTAAGCGAGATTCGAACTCGCTACCTCTTGAACGTGTGGCAGACACGCTAACCATCACGCTACAGAGGCGGGCGTTATGTTGGTTATTATAGTAATATCTGTTTATGTAAAAAATTAAATACATCCTTGTAGATGGTTTCAGAATCCCAAATAGGAGACCTTGAACATGGAAAGCATGCTCAAGTTGAATATACAAGCATTATTAGCAATTTTGAATATCACTGTTATATGTATGAAGTATATGTTTGAAGTTTATTACAGATCTGAGGTTAAATTCATTTGGCTTTCTATAAGCAAGATCATTAACCCATTTGCTTCATTTGACGACCAGAGCTTGCATATGTGTTTTTAGCATATGAATCATATGATGAGCTCAGCTCGCTATGCTACATTGCTCCATATAATTCCACATAGTTTAGGTTCCTTCTCATAGATGTCATTTGTATACGTCTGGAATGAAATGCTAACATGTGGTGTTTGTAATTCTAATCAGTATGAAATAATCACCTGTGTTTCAATCAAGGAAAAACAATTTTCTCTTAGTATTATTTCACTCTCCTCAGTAGCCATCACAGTGGCGAAAAAATTTGTGCCAATCGCGAAGGGTTTGAGAAAACTGATACAAAGTGTATTAGAGAGTGAAAGTCATGATTTTTCTGAATATGAAACAGAGTCTGAAGAAGAGTCTGCTTCATTCACTGGAGAGTTGCTGTCCGTAGCAACTGAGGTCACCACCTACCTCAGAGAACACACTTTGTCACACCAGAAATGCACTCACTTCTTTACTCATGAACTTGCTGGCCTAATAGCCAATGGAATTTTCTTCAGAATATTCAAGAATGTAATAGAGGCAAGGAGAAGGGAAACTTACAGAAGGTTATTTGTTTATAACAGTCGTGTTTGTGCTGGATGATTTTTTATTATTATTATTATTATTATTATTATTATTATTATTATTATTATTATTATTATTATTATTATTATTATTATTATTATTATTATTATTATTATTATTATTATTATTATTTATTTATTTATTTATTTATTTATTTATTTATTTATTTATTTATTTAATACTCAAGACAATTGGTACTGAACTATTCATCTTCTTACTTCCCTGTACAAATCTGCAGGAGTTATTATATGTTATTATTAATATTATTATTACCACCGCTGCCGCCACCACCACCACTGCTGCCACCATCATCATGCTTCATTCACGTATGTTTTTATCCAGGATATGTTCATGAGCTTGTGCTCTCAGCAGCCTTTCGAAGAACAGTTTTGAACTCCATTTGCAGCCTGTAGCTGAACCTGCTTTGGTATATCAAAATTCGTTATTTTATTTTCAAAATTTTTAATGCATATTTTCTTCAAACTTCTAGTTCTTTCAGTTTCTAGGCTGGTTTCAATAGCTTGATTTGTGTTTATATAGACTACAAGCCCAAAAGAGTTAGGCAACTGCAATTTTTGTTTTGTGTGTGTGATGCTGGGGCAAAGTTTGAAACAAGTGTCCTGTTAGTCTTTCCACTGTATACCTGTATCTTAATTTTCTAATTATGTGCCTGACTTTGACAGTATCAAAGCTGAAAACTTGGCAATAAAGTACTTGCAGCTCTTTGAGTTACCTGGGGAGGCAACTGCCAAGATAATCTTAAAGGTCTCCAGAATATACAGAGACAGGAGAAATGTTTGTGATTTAAGTTTAGTATGATATTCACAATTTATCCAGTTTGCAAGCATGAAGGTGTTCAGAATGTCTGCCCCAATTTTTCAAATCTGAATTCCTTTTCAACTTGCATTAACTTCAATAATTTAGTTATTTTAAAATTCTAATTACTAATTTTGTTTTTAGGAATGTCCAAAATGTAATGTCACAATTGAAAAGGATGGTGGCTGCAACCACATGGTGTGCAAGAATCAGAACTGCAAGGCTGATTTCTGCTGGGTGTGTTTAGGACCTTGGGAGCCTCATGGTTCATCCTGGTAAGTACAAGGACATTTCTTCACCATTAAAAGACTTTGAATTAAAATCACAACCTGTAGAAATTCATCAAAAAACAACTGTGACATATACCCCCATTATAGAGGTCTGGTTATATTTGGTAACATTCCAATATTAAATTTGTTCACTTAGTATTAACATCAGAAACTGTTTCTAAAATTCTCTCCCTTAATAAAGATATGGCCATAGTCTGTTAGATTAGCAACATGAGCATTAGCTCGCAGATACAGGCTCACTGCGCAAGTTTTGAGATGTGTGAACATAAAAATTGATCCACTCGAATTGGATGCAGGATGGGATAGTCCCATCCTTTGTGAGTAAACTGGTTTCAGGTATGAATTCCAGAATTGCAAGGGTGAACAACCCATGGTGCGCAGGTAACCAGTCCCTGCTACGGAGCTTAGAAGACAGCATTTTCCCTCAACCATTTTCTGTGATCTTAAAAGCGGGTTAAACCAGTGCGAAAGTCTTGAACGTTTGTCACAGGTTTTTGGGGACATTGCTCCTTCCCATGCCACATTTTCCCAGTGATTTCGGCAATTTAAAAGGGGCTGATCATATTTGAAAGATGAGAAGAGAAGTGTGCATCAGGCAATGGCAGTGACTGAGGAAAACATAGCATTGAGAAAAATGCCCCACAAAAATAATTGCATGACATTTAATAAAGAAATTACAGCAGCATTGCAGATTGGTTTGCCAGCACTTTTGAAGGTCCTCCATGAATTCCTTTGTTGAGGCAAGGCTGTCTCTGTTTACAGGCTTGGATACATGATTCATGACATCACAGTGTGAGGCCCATGTTCCAAGCAGTTCATATAGAATAATCATGTGTTTTACAGCATTTTTCCACTGTAAGAAGCATGCATTCAATTATAATTTCACGTTTCCGTATTAAAAGTTATTGTGTGTTAGTATGTTAGTGCAAAACATGCCTTCCATAATTATTAATGGCAGAGCATGCTTCTTATCTCGGTGTGAATATATCTCCAATTTGCTCTTTTTTTTTTTCTTGTAGATAGTGCCAAACTGTCTAATAATGCAGTGGTTTTTCAAAAGATGTTGGCTATTATTTTTACTATTTTCCTCTTCCAAATAACACTTGACAACTTGCAATCTCTTGCGTTACATTTAGAAACATTACCAATGTCACGTTTCTTGATAACTAAATGGGGAATTTAGTTCTCTGCTTTTCTACTTTAAGGAATTCTTGTTCATATGTCTCAGAAATTAAGCACTGGTAAATACTGAAGATGCATGCTGTTACATCACACGTGAATTGTGATGGCCACTCCAGCTCTCCCATAAAAAAATTTCACCCAGCAACAGATGTATTACTTTTTCATGACCATTGAGCATTTTCACCTTCTCTGGTAAATATTTTAAATGCAATGATTTTGAATTACTATTGAGACTGAAGGTTTAAGAAAGTAGTCTGAAGTAACGGGATGGGGTAAGGAAAGTAAATTGGAATCACTTATCTGTGTATGAGCTGCTGATTGAGAAAAATGAATTGAGCATGCCCATAACAGGGTATCGGGAGCACATTGACCTTTGATTAACCAATATTACGTATTCTTCTAGAATTTAGTTTTAAAATATTCTGTACCATCTTTATTCATTTCCTCCCAACATTCCTTTAAAATGTTGGCAGCCTGAAGCAGTTTGTTTGTTCACTTGCAGATGACTTAAAAGAGATCAAATTTGGACCATTTAACCAATATCATTTCTTTACCAAGGATCCATTTGAACTAATGATTGGGTAGTACAAGCATACCCTGTTGAACCTGAATAATAAAACTGGAATTAATTTTCAACACTGCTCAAAGTTTTGGAATTTCTTCAGTATCAAGTTTCAAAAAGATCACATCGTTTTCTATTATGCTGAAAGCTGGTTTTCTCCAGAACTGAGAAAATATTATGTGAAAGTGATGGTGTAGTTGTTAAAATAAATTCTAGTGTTGTTTCTAAAAGCTTCACTTATTATTTTTAAAAGTTTGCATAAAACTTCTCTGAAGGATACAGTGAAAATTGTTTTTATGATATTTATATGCCAAGCTTAAACAGTTAAATGTTTAGTATTTTAATTATAGCTGCTAGCTGATTAAGTCTCTTTATGGTATTTTTCTAGGTATAACTGCAATCGCTATGATGAAGAGGAGGCTAAGGCGGCTAGGGATGCACAGGAGAGATCAAGAGCTGCCTTGCAAAGATATCTGTTCTATTGTAATCGCTATATGAACCACATGCAGTCACTAAAATTTGAACATAAATTATATGCTTCTGTAAAAGAGAAAATGGAGGAAATGCAACAACACAATATGTCATGGATTGAGGTAACGGTAAATTCTGTTGTAATATTAAACTGTAAACATTGCTAAATAGTAAATGAATATATTGTACACCTAGCAGTTCTCCTAGATTAGCTGTGAAATTCCAAACTATTTATGCTTCCATGCTGTAGATTTGTGTGACTGGTCTCTTGATTTTTTTTAGAGATTTCAAGTTATCTATTGCTTTTGGTGTTAGTTGCAATAAATATTAAATACCCTAATGGCAATTTACTATGCTGTAAGTTCTTAATTCCCAGGCTTCATAGTTTAACCAACTATAAAGTCAATCAGTGGAAATTAATTGTTCTTCCACACTAGCCATGCGTAGGATAAGGTTGGAAAGGAGTAAAGTAAGACTGGAAGATTTAATGCCATAGTCAGGATTTGAACCATGATCTTCCGTCTCCATCCAGCTGCTGTAACATTGAGCTACCATGGCCAATGTGCTTACATGTAATCTCATTCTTTCCAACCATGTCCTACACACGACTAGTGTGGAAGAACAATTAATTTCCAGCTTATATTTTTCTCTCCTTATCTACAGTAAGCAGAGGAAGTGTTATATTTCATCCAAAAATTTCATATTGAGATTCAAGTTCAGTATCTTTTAAGAATACAACCTAAAGATCTTAAGAAAATCCCACAGCCCATCCCACCTCAAATTACATCAGTCTGGTTAGTTAGATACTGGCCTCTGATCCTGGGGTCATGGGTTCAAATCCAACCCAGATCAATGGTTTTTAATTGCACTTAAAAATGACAGCCCTAATTCAGAAGATTTTCTGGTATTACTGGAAATGGAAAGAATCATTAACAATTTTTTTTAATTACTTTAAACAGAACATTTTTCATTATTTATTAATTTCTTTAAAATTACTGTAAACATTTTGATTAAAATAGTACATGTTTAAGATACTTGCATGACCATGTTCTTGTGTTAGCTTTACATTTTGGTTTCCATTTATTTATTTATTTATTTATTTATTTATTTATTTAGTCCTTTAAAATCAGATACTGTACACGGTACACTGATATAGGATACGTCAAAAGTAATTATATTACATAAACTGATTTACAATAAATACTTGTACAATTATACATAAGGGTATTTGTTAAATTTCAAATATTCTTCTACTGTGTAAAAACAGTGTTCCTTCAAAAAAACCTTCACACCGCATTTAAATTTATTAACATTTTCTATATCTTTAAGGTTATTAGGCAGTGAATTATATATTTTTATACAGGAATGTAAAACTCCATTTTTGCATAGTGTAAGTAGTGGAGGTTAAGTGAATATTTTGATTGTTTCTTGTAAAATGTGCATGAACATGTCCATTGTTTTGAAAACTGCATCTGTTTTTCTTAACAAACAAAGCTGTTTAAAGTATGTAAGCACATGCCAACGTAAGTACACCAAGCTTTCTAAATAGTGGTTTACATGGAGATAATTTCTTTTCATTACATATTAGGCGTATGGCTTGCTTTTGTTTAATAAATACTTCTTTTGCTTCAGGAGAATTTCCCCAAAATATTATTCCATATTTAATTATGGAATGTATATGTGCATAACATATACTACATTGTTTGTATCTATATGTGATATGAGGAAGCAGCAATTAGGTTTGTTAGTGATGTAGTATTCAATTCATGACTTGAAGGCATAGGCAGCTTTGGTTTTGAACTCTAGTTCAAACTTGTGCTGTCAAAAATATCCCTGTTATATCATTTTGGTTTTATTATTCCAGGTGCAGTTTCTCAAAAAAGCAGTGGATATTCTTTGTCAGTGCAGACAAACCTTAATGTATACATATGTATTTGCATATTATCTAAGAAAGAATAATCAGTCCGTAATATTTGAGGTAAGCTCAACAATTTTTCTTTCTGTTGTAATACACTGCTATTAAGTCCTACACCAAATAAGTGAAACACATAATGGAGAGATCAGAATCAGGCTCTGATATTCAAATTAATTTCTATCTGAATCATATGCTATCATTGCTTCCGAAAAATAAGTTGTGTATTTTTTATTAAGTATCACATCACGGCTTTTAAGTATCAACATGATACTTAAGTATAACTGATGTTAACATGAAAATGCAGAGGAAGTTTCTTGTATATGCTGATCAGTTCATTTCTGTATCTAAATCTTGTTGACAGTGCTTTGTACCACTGGATATGAATGAGAAGTCTTTGGCTGACAGCCAGAATCTTTAGAAAGTTATAACTCCCTCTTAAGCCAAAGTGAAAAGTTGCCATTTTCTGCATACCTTTGCAAATGACTACTTGATGTAAACCTCTTTTTTAACCTCTTGAGGGATATCGACGTGAAATCACGTCAATTTAAAATGGCGGATGAGCGATATGGGCGTCCTGTGCGTTTTAGCATTTAACCCTTATTTATCCCTTATCCAACTCAACTTATTATAATTTTCCCTTTATGAAACATTTTAGTAAGGTCTATATACTTCATTGGCTTACCTTAATATGTTCGTTCTGCAGTGATTTACCTCAAAACAGGGATAAACACACAAGGGTACGTACATCTCCACATTCGCGAATTCCCTTCTTGCGGCACACGAAACACTTTCGAAATGGGCGGGACTTCTTTGCTGTTGGTGGTATCCTTTTAGGATAATGTTTTCCTTGAAGTCTGAGGGGTGCAGGGGTTTTGGATTTTCAACCCCCAACGTGGTATTGTTCAATTAGGCTGCGAGTTATTTATAGTCGGTAGTCAAGGTCGGTCATTGTCCTGTGTGGGTTTAGAGAGCTGTCCAAATCCCCAAACAATTGTATATGGTTATATCCAGTTGGTGCAAAAACACCTTTTTATACCACTTCTCCCTTCAGCTACAAGGAGGAAAGAATACGTATGTATTTCAACAAAGAAAGACACGGACTCTACTCAGTTACGAAACTCGCGTAAGCAAAAGTTATAATGTTGATCTATTCTGATGACTCAAGAGGCCACGCATGCAGTAGCAATTTATTTCACAGTATGCTGACGCATTAGCCACACATACAATGGGTGTTCCTTTACTGTATCTTTCTGAGAACTAATATTAGATGCGTTCGACAGAGCAAAGTTGACTTTTTACCACAGTGAAACAAAATTGTGCCATTTCATCGTTTTGTAAATACAACTCAACTTTGCTGATGACGTACATTTATACTGCAAATAACGAGTTTTATACCAGTTTTTGTTTCATTAAAATAACTTAATATTTACACAAAATACAGCTGTGTATATACAAAGCGCATTTAACAATTTAAATGCTAGCAGTTCTCGGCTCGCGGACGTTTAAATGGCCATCGCTGAAGAGGTTAAGTTTGAGAGGCTTGAACTGTTTTAAACTTCATATTATTACAAATTAAAAATTAAATTAGTAAGAACTTTTGCACAGTAGAGGTATAAGATTCTCTGTGAATTACAGTTAAGTTTACAGTACTTAACTTGCTCTGCTCATCTAATTTTAACTACCAGTATGTTTCACAGGCAGTTGCCCACATTGTCACCTTGTGTCAATTGCTTGACCCAAGAGTGTCCAAGTGCAGTGGTATTAAAATGCAATCGTAACATTGACATTCATTGCTAATGTATAATAATAATTGCTGAATATATTTTTAGAGTGCCTTGCCTTCTAGGTAACCTTTAATATTCAAAGAATTGTTCGTTTGCTGAATCAGATCAAATGGAAAAAAAAAACACTCTTTAGTAACTCTTCAAAAAACAAATAATTTTGTAGTAGAATACAAAACCTTTATCAATTCAAATATGTGTTCAAATGCAGAAGGTGATTATAGTGGTGATATTTAAAATTAGCACCAACTAAGAAAGGTATGACAGTTTGCAGTGAGAGGTGACATTGCTGCTTATCATGACCACGTGGATAGTTTCCTAAAGAGGTGCTAAAAATGTACGTATGACAACTGTCACCAGTTTCAGCTTCTTTCATAAAGTTGGTCAGTAAATGTTTTAAAAGTAGTTCTGAAAATGTTTTATGGTTTCATCCACGCCTTTCTATGATGGCACCAGATGGCAATGAGTACCGAGAGGCCAAACACTGTACAACCTATTCAGAGTTCTTTTGCTCTCCTGATATGTTTGTAATCATCAATTATTCCGATTCTATATAATCAAAAGCAGTGTTTGGCATTTAAAAATAATTCTTCATTCCTTCCATTAAAATGTTATGATGCTGTAAATGACCTAAAGATGAGTAAACTTACCTTATCTTGTAATCCTAAAGTTATATCTCATTTTACTTAGCTTCTCTGCTTTGATTAGTTAATAAACAATTATTTGAAGCTTTTGACATTGTACCTTGTTATAACGGAGCTCTTTTGAGCAAATGAGAGCTATTTAGTATTTGGAACCATGCTGTGCCCCATGTAACATGAAATCGAAATTATGTCAATATATATTTGATAATGGAAAGAAACAAAAGGAGATTCTAGTCAATAGTGAAGGGGAAGACGTAATAAAGCTAATATGTTAAAGTCTCAAGAATGGAAGCCTAGGCAGATTTAAAAGAGTGATAAGGTTACAATTGTTGTATGCACAAAACTAACGATTTAGCGGGCTGATTCCTATCTTACCATGACGTGCTCTAAAGTTAGCCAATGGAAATCGCTTCCTTCTTGTTGCCCGCGCAAAAACAAATGCAACGCAAGACACACTCGTCTTGAATCGAGCCGAGAGTACACGTGCAACTTGGGAGTTGTACGTAAGCTAGCGCGTATACATAATTCAGCGGTCGCTAAAGGGTGACAAAGTTAAAGTGTTATAACGTTGTAGTTGAAGTTACAAAGTTACATTCTATTTAAATATCGTTGGCAGTTCTCTACAAATCTGGAAATTTACAAATAAAGTGGTCTGTTGATTGATTCTTCATTTGGTTCCATTCCTACCATAACTCGCGCATACCTTGAGATTAAGACCTCTTGCTAGAGCTAGTCCGGACACCAAACACGAGATCTTATAGATCTTAAAGTAGACGTCTTCGACGGAGAGGAGCGTTTGCATCAAACATATACAAAATGATATAAACAGTGAAACTTTTCAAATAATTTGTAGAAGTGTTTGGGTTGACCTGTAGACACTTACGTTTTATCTGGACACATTTAAAAGAATTAAATTGACAAATCAGCCATAGCCCATCATTTCTGATCAACTCAGTACACCATAAAACAGGATATCAAATTATTAAAACATGTAAAAACTACAGCTGAACAATTTGGGAAAAATACACTTAAAGAAGAATGTTTGCACAGCAATGAATTTTGAAATACCACAAGCAGACGACATCCTGAAGTTTACATCCAGCAACCCAGATAGCAGCACAACCACAACAGATTCTTCTTCTTCAAACGCCATTCGAGAAACCATTGATAATGAAGTCAATCATAAAAAAAGTAAGTTAAGTGAAACTAAAAGTGTCTATAGGTTGACTCAAATACTTCTACAAAACGATGGTATGCTATTTATCTTAGTAGGTTCTGGTAAAAATGTTACAAGATTGAGCTGAGAAAGAGAATAAGATATCAGAATTCCATGCAGGCTTTAGTAAGGGTAGGAGGATGGTTGACAATGTGTTTGTTGTCAAGACAATAGTGGATAAATATTTATCCATGAAGACAGGTAGAGTATATATGCTTTTTGTAGATTTGGAGAAGGCATTTGATACAGTACATAGAAGTGCATTATGGTTGAAGCTCCATTTGAAGTGATTGAGTACTAAGATGATTACAACCATGAAAAAAATTTATGCGGAGAATAGGTTCTGAATAAAGATGGATGTGAATAGAATTTCAAAAGTTAAGAATAGTATAGGACTTAGACAAGGGTAAAAGTAGAGCCCCATACTATTTAATCTGTTTGTAGGATGATTATTTGCGGTTGATTTGGTGGTGGGGTCTATATCTTGATACCGAAATTTAGATTTCCGATCGAATGGGCTTTTGAAAAAGACACGTTTTAATTTAATTGCCGGATGTGAGATTTGCGATAAGTGTTAAGTAATAACATAAATAGATAATAGAGCAGGAAGTGTTGTAAGGTGAGCAAGATATGAGTAAATAATAGTCGTTAAAGTTGTAGGATAAACACATTATTGGTTTGAAATTAACGAGTCATGACGTCATACCCTATAGTTCGAAATCAGTAAAAAGTCAGTTCGACCAACCTTAAAAGTCGCGCGATATATTTAATAAAATATAAAGTAAATATTGTTTAATCCTAAAAAGGTAATTATATATTCGAAATTCATAAAAGAACATGTTATAATAGAAAGGGACATTTCTAAATTGCGGGAAAAGGAAATAGCATTTTGGATACGAGGCTTTCTTGGATGACGTCATGACATTCAAATTGAAGAACGGTTTTCTTAGCGTGGGTAAGAGAGAAAGCGTCTGGTCACTACTCAACCAGAGACCAGTACGGCAGGTTGTGCTGTGTGGACGTGAGTGCGATTCCTCTACATATTGAGTCGGCATAACTCACGAAATGTGGCGTCGAGAAAAAAATAAAGTATAAACAAACAGCATTAATTTTTTCGCTACAAATGGCGAACCAACGTGTGGCGTCGAAAAAAAAAAATAAAGTATCAATCATCTACTAACTTATAGCTTCAAATGGCATCCCAACGTGTGGCGTCGAAAGAATGGACCAACCCCAAGACGACCAGGCCAGCATCGAGCCAGCAGACAAGAAGGTGCCCAGCGTGTGAACATCTGTGAAACGTGTAGTGAACAAGTTTAAGTGCGTGAAATATTGGTGAGTAGAAAAACACGTGTAAATAGTTTAGAAATGGAAGACAGTGATAGCGATTTTCTAGGTTTTGAGAGTCCGGAAATTGAGAAAAGTGTAAGTAGGATGGAAGAATATAGTCAGAATGTAATTGGCAGCAGAATATGCCAAGAATTAGAAGATCAGAACGTTAGAGAAACACCTAGAGGTAGCTCAGAAATGTTTAGTACTAATTCAGAAAGGCCAGCAATTATGTCAGAAATAGAGAATATGTTTCAAAAGATAATGGAAAAGATGAGTAAGATAGATGAAACTAGTATAGAGTTAGGACAGAAATTAGAGAAGGGACAACAGGAAGTGGGAATGCAATTGGAGAATCAGAAGAGAGCTTTTGAAACCTTTAGGGAAGAAGTTAGGGAGGAAATTAATAAAGTCAGTAGTGAAGTAAAAGAAAATAGAGAACAGGTTAAGGGAGAATTAGAGACAATATGTCAAGAAGTAAAGAATTCTGAAAAGAAATTAGGTCAACAAGTGAGTGAAAAATTAGATAAAGAAAGGGAAAGAGTAATATATAGATTAGACAAACAAAGGGAAGAGGTAGTACAAAGGTTAGATAAAGACAGGGAAGAAATTAGAGAAGAGTTACAGGGGTGTAAAGTTAGAATGGAAAGATCTGATATAGAAAGTGAAAGGCAGGCTAGAAATTTGGAGGATGTTACAGACCAAATAAAAGGGGTAGTAACAGAAATTACTCAGGTAAAAGAGGCCTTAGAAAATTTGAAATTAAATGAAAATGCATGTAATCACAACAATCTTAGTAATGAAGTTGCAAGAAACGAGGCAATACCAGGTGTATCAGCTGACATTTCGATGCAAAATAGAGGTAACAGTAATTCTCATTCTGATCTCAGAAATAGTGCAGGGACAGGTGACAATTCAAATTTACATTGGCCTAACCATGTCTTAAATGAAATGACACCTCCAGTTTTTGAAAATGAAGATTCAGATGATCCTAAAGCCTTTTTAGAAGGGTTACAAGAGTACTTCACGGTGAAACGTATACCAGAGGAGTACAAGATGGTGATAGTAAGAAAATGCCTAAAGGGTAATGCTGCCAATTGGCTAGGCCTTTCTATGGGTAACAATAATGACTACAGGACCTTTAGGAACATCTTTTTAACCAGATATTGGGGAGCTAGTAGGCAGGCTAATATTAGAGTTGAATTAAGCAATGGAAAATTTAATCCTAGATCGGAGGAATCAATGGTCAACTATTTTATGAGAATAGCGAGAAAATCGAAGATGTTGGATCCTCCCTTAGATGAAAAAGATCTAATAAATATAGTTACTCCACATTTTCCGGAAACACTTCAACATTACCTAATCATAGCCCGACCCGATAGCATTGCAGCTATGATCGAATTATTATCAGCCTTAGAAGTCAATAAGCCAAAACACGCATTTGGAAATAAATATGAAGGAAAAGAAACTGTCAATTCTTTCGGGCAAGGGGCACAGTATTATCAGAATAGAAGTGAGATTAGGGAAAGATATAAAGGACCAGTACCAAGGATGGAATCATTCCGGTGGGAAAATCAAGGTAGATATAACCAGGAAGGGCGTCACCAAAATAGAAATGGTAATCAAAGGGGAAGAAATATAAGGGTGAATTATATGAATACAAATAGATTTGATCGAGGTAGACGGGGACGTTATTTTAGACATAGTAGAAATTCAAATGATGGGTATTGGACAAACGGAGATAATGAGTTTAGACCGAGGTCACCAAGACAGGAAGAAAGGTATTCTAATGGACGAAATTCCCCCGAAAATGCGGAAATGGTTGAGGCCATTAACACGGTCAAAAACATGGTAGGAAGTAACCCCGATTTAATGCAGGAAAACAGAAGTAACAATTCGGGAAATAGTACAGGAGCAATACCTAAAAATCAGGGAAACGCCAGACCCGGTCAAACGCGCCTTCAGTGAGAACTGGGTATCCTAGTAATGATTGTGATAAGTACTCGGAAATAAATAGTCCTGGAAGGCAAATGATGATACAAAAGAAAAGAGAATGGAAAAATAGAATTGACGAAAACGAAAAAGTAGGAGATCCACCTAAAATCAAAATTGGAGTAAATGGAAAACAATACAATGCAATTATAGATACGGGATCAAATAGCACAGTATGCTCACAAAATTTTTATGATAATTTACAAAGTAGTGGTTTTAAAGTAATGTCTTTACCAGTTAATGGGATATATTGCTCGCTAGCTGTGGGAAAACGAAAAGAGAGTAAAATTTCAAGCAATGATAAATATTGAAATAAATGGGAGAATACTAGGAATTTTATTTCTGATTGTAGGAAGACTTGTGACAGATATTATAATAGGTTGTGATTGTCTTTATGCCTGGGAAGCTGTGGTGAATTTTAAAAACATGATTCTAGAAATGAAAGTTGAAGATGAGACCATTATAGTGCCTTTTGTGGAAGATAGTAGTTCAGAAACTATTGTAAGAGAAAAAGAGGAAGAAGAAATCCAAGGGGATACATTCGTTGTAGAATATGTTAAAGTAGGGGCTATGGAATTAACTGAAGTAAATGTCAAAGAGTACAGTGTCGATAATAAAGAAAATGTAGAATGGGATAAAAATGATTTCATAGACAATTTGAGGTTTTCTGATGCAACTAGGTACTATGATAGGGAGAGTAGTGAAGACTTAGAAGAATTGTTGAGGGAAAAGGTAACTCAGGTTGATCAACTAAATGAACAACAGAGGGATAAACTGTTTGAAATATTAATCCGAAATAAAGAAGTATTCTCTGAGAAACCTGGTAAATGTAATATTTATACTCATTCGTTTGAGATGATACCCATCAAACCTTTTACACATAAAGCGAGAGCTATCCCTAGTACAATAAGAGAAGAGGTAGATGCAGTTATAAAGTCAATGTTAGAAAATGAGGTTATTGAAATTTCGAATTCAGAATTTGTGAATCCCCTAGGTATTGTAATTAAGGCCAATGGAAAGATTAGGGTGACATTAGACGCAAGAAAACTAAATTATTGCTCCTCATATTTTCCATCAGGGAATCCAACAGAACGTGTCCTCCGAGATGTAGGAATTTATTTACGTGTACTTACACATCATAATCACAAGGATTGGGTGAAATATTGTCCATTGATAGAAAAGATTATCAATCACACCATTAATGTAACTACTGGGTTTGCACCAATAAAATTAATGTTAGGAATTGAACCAGAACCAATATTGATCGGGGTACCAAAAACACTGGAAATTAATGACATTCAGTTAAGTGAAGAAGAAAGAGCGAAAATTGCTTTTGAACGAATCAAGAAAAAGGCAGAGAAGCGAAAATTAAAGAAAAAGAGTAGAAAACATAAATGGGAACCTAAGATAGGCGATTGGGTACTAGTTAAAGACCATAAGTTATCAAGTGCCTTGCGAGGTAGGAACAAAAGGATGGAATTGTTATATAAAGGTCCTGCAGAAATTATATCAAAATTTGGTTATCATACCTATGAATTAAAAGATGTTAAAAATGAAAAATGTCTGGGAAGATGGCATAAACAACTCCTTCGACCATACAAGAAACCGTGTGGTACCTTGGAACCTTGATTTCATGTTAAAAAAAAAAAAAAAAAAAAAAAAAAAATTCGAAGTGTCATTGTATATTGGCGCCCAATCAGCTTTGAGATAAAATTTAAATGTTAGCTTACTTGAAAACCATATATTGGTCAGGTACTTACATATTCATGAAAAATGCAGAATGTGAATTGCTATATACTACAAAGAGCTTAAAAATATATTGTATAGAGCTCACAATAACAGCTTCAGAAAGATTGTTAAAATGTTCATCTCCGCATAGAGAGAAAACTGAATATTTACTTTGTAAACATTTGTTAAAATATTTAGATGTATAGATAGTTATCACCACAAGACAAAGAAAGAACTTGTCTGAAGAGTGTAATGGATTTATATAAATATATATACATTTTAGTGCTTAAAGGATCTAGTACAGATATGTGTTATAATAACAAAAGTGAAAAATCACAGTGCAAGTGATAGTGAGAGCGAAGTGAGCAAACATGAACTAAAAGAAGGAAGTATAAAGAAAGACTCTTGAAATTTAACCTTTATATAAAAGCTTCACAGAAGAAACCATAACATATTATAATTAGTATTTAAGGATTAATGTTAAGTCAAATGTATAATTGTTTGTCATGTTAAAAAGATTAATGAGAAAATATGTTAATCACCAATTTCAAAACAGTGTAATTGAAAATTGTATATAATGGGAGTGTTGCCGATTATTCAAAATACAGGAGTAATTTTTAATTTTTCTTTCGGGCAAGACATTTACATTATTTTATTATGAAATAATAAAATAACATAAATGGGGGCATTTGATACCGAAATTTAGATTTCCGATCGAATGGGCTTTTGAAAAAGACACGTTTTAATTTAATTGCCGGATGTGAGATTTGCGATAAGTGTTAAGTAATAACATAAATAGATAATAGAGCAGGAAGTGTTGTAAGGTGAGCAAGATATGAGTAAATAATAGTCGTTAAAGTTGTAGGATAAACACATTATTGGTTTGAAATTAACGAGTCATGACGTCATACCCTATGGTTCGAAATCAGTAAAAAGTCAGTTCGACCAACCTTAAAAGTCGCGCGATATATTTAATAAAATATAAAGTAAATATCGTTTAATCCTAAAAAGGTAATTATATATTCGAAATTCATAAAAGAACATGTTATAATAGAAAGGGACATTTCTAAATTGCGGGAAAAGGAAATAGCATTTTGGATACGAGGCTTTCTTGGATGACGTCATGACATTCAAATTGAAGAACGGTTTTCTTAGCGTGGGTAAGAGAGAAAGCGTCTGGTCACTACTCAACCAGAGACCAGTACGGCAGGTTGTGCTGTGTGGACGTGAGTGCGATTCCTCTACATATACAATCGGCATAGCTCCCGAAAATATTTAAGATACAATAAATAATATATATAAAAAGTTTCCTTGGGTAGTCTATTCAAAAACATCTGCGCGTACCCGAGATAAAGAGATCTCTTGCAGAGCCGGAGCGAACCACATCAAAGGGCAACACCACGTCACCAACAACATTTAAGCATCAACGGCCAATACAGCGATACATCAGGAAGCGAAGAACGACTATTTAGCTTCAATCTATTCGGGGATGTGGGCAATTTTGCAAAAGTTGGAGGTTAACAATAAATTACAAAAAGACTAGGATTATGGTGTTCAAAAAGGGATATAAATTAAAAAGAGATGAAAAATGGAGCATGGAAGGACAGGAAATTACTATAGGGAGAAAAATTGAGTACTTGGGGGTTCAGTTAGGTAGTAATGGAAGATGGCAGTTTTAGCTAAGGGTAAAATTGCCATGAAGGGGATTAGAGCATGTGTATTTAAAATACCAGGGTTACAAATTAAATGGTTAGAAAGAGTGTACATCCAAAATGCTGTATGGGATAGAGGTATGGTGATATGACAAAGGGTGGGAAGTGGTGGACTTAACACTAAGTTTTTGTCGGTTAATTTTGGGTTTACCAGTTGCATCACCTAAGGAACTAGTACTGCTAGAATTAGGTAGAACAGGCAGTAAAGGGTTACTAATTAAAATATTGATAGTTTTGGTATCGGGTTAGATTTCTGGAAGACCAATGTGATTATGCAAGAGAAAACATTAGTGTCTGATAGTTGGGCTTTATCTGTACAAAAGATTATAGAGGAAATGTGTGAAGGGACAGAGAAATTTTAGAAGGAAAGTTAATGGAAAGAGATCAGACAGAGAATTGAGGATATTAATATACAAGAGATATTTAGCAGTATTCGGGATATGAGAACCTTGGCATTGTACAGGCAAATCAAAAAATGGGACGGTAGAAAAATGTATCGAAGTGGTAATAAATCAGAAAAGGAAGAGTTGGCATGGTTCAGATCTGGGGCAATGAAATTAAGGGGAATGAAATAAGGAATGGACCCACAGAAGTGCTCATTATGTGAGGAAATGGAAAATGACCTACAGTTTATTTTGGATTGTAAAAAGACAATTATGGAGGGATCAATGGGTACCAGTTAGGTAGTTGAAATTACCGAGAGAAATAATGAAAATGAGAATTAGTAAGTCTAACAATACAGAAGAGGTTAGGAAGTTAAGTGAATTACTACAGAGGCAGACAAAATGATATTGATTTGCAATTAAATTATGTTTTAACATTTGCTTGGGTGCTTATGAACTAATTAATGCCGTACATTGATTCCTGTGAAAGGCAATATGATGAATTCCTCAATTTAAGAGAGTTTGTGATGGCAAGAATTGTGTTGATAAATTAAATAAAGACTTGGAAAATTATCACAGTTAAATTAGAAACAGCATTTTTATAAATATTTTATCTATTTTAGGATAATCAAAAGGATCTCGAAAGTGCTACAGAGACATTGTCAGAATATTTGGAAAGAGATATTACATCAGAAAACCTGGCAGATATTAAACAGAAAGTGCAGGATAAATATAGGTGAGTACAACCAATTTTTAATATTTATTTTTTAAAGGTCAACTGTAGCATATCTTTGTATATAATATACATGTGATTCAAAAAGATGGACACACTTTAATTGACTGTGTTTCTGAAACTGTATGTTGTATCTGAGTTCTGTGAATTACACTTGATTATCTACTCATTCAGGTTTATAGATATTCAATGTGTCCCCTCCCAACGGGGGGAGGGGACACATTGAGCACTTGCATGCCAGTGCTGCGCTCAGCAGTCCCTGTGCCTTCCCCATGTAGCAGCTACTGCGACTGTATCTTTATGACAGACAGTAACAGTAACATTGTCTGTCTCTCTCACTCACTCTCTCTTCTCAATGCAAGGTGGGTTAAATAGAATATAGCAGATGTAGGAGCAGTTGTTATAGCTTCTCCTTTGTTACAAAATGTTAATTCTTCGTGGGAATATTTATATTTTGTTGTCAGTACTAATAGAAAACCCAATCTTAATTTGTCAAAGAAATTAACGATATGGCACCTAAACGTGAAATTTTTATGACTTCATTTTCAGTGCATCCTGAAAAGGCATCATCAAATTTCCAAACAGAGCTGGCAAAACTAAAGTGCAATGCAATCCTAAAAGACAGATACTACCACTACAGCAGTGATTTAATTAAATTTTACAAAGATGTTGAACAACAGGAATTTTTCAGAATTCATGCGCTTGCCTTAATGTTTGTGTCAATGTTCAGTACAACTTAAGCATTTGAACGGATGTTTTCAATTATGAATTTAAATAAAAGTAAAAACAGGATGTCTCTCTCTGATGCTGTCTTAGAGGTGGTACTATGAATTTCTGCTGCCAAATCTACTGTACCGAATGTTGGTAAATATCACTGATGTGAGATTCCCTTTGTGGTCTGCCAGGAGGAATATGAATCGGTTGGAGAATTCAATGTCACACTGGCAAGTTGTCACAATAGCTTAATGGTTAGAGCAGTCGCACATAAAGCGGAAGGTCTGTGGTTTGAATCCTGACTGTGGCATTGAATTTTTCAGCTTCGATTCTACCTCTCACACATTGCCCTCACGCGGCTTGTGTGTTCAAAAACACCAGCAGTAAGTTTGTTGGCATAAATGAGTAATAATTACCATCTAAAGTTTCTTTAATCCTGAGACATAAAGTAATTAAGATTGTAATCTAAAATATAAACAAATTACTAACTAAAAGCTTCACTTATCTTAGTAATATTGCAAGATGTTTTGCAGCTAAAATGTTTCAAGTTGAGAATGAGTTGGAATCAACTTAAAACGTGTTAGCTGCAAAACATCATGCAATATTACCAAGATAAGTGAAGCTTTTAGATTCTAATTTGTTTTTATTTTAGATTTTGTTGCTTCACTGTTATTAGCTTCATTATTTCCTTAATTAAGATTGTAATTCGCCCTTAGGGTATTTATCTCTGATGTGAGATTTTCTTTGTAGTCTACCAGGAAAAATGTGGATCAGTTGGAGAATTCAATGTCATACTGGCAAGTTATCATAGTAGCTTAATGGTTAGAGTAGCCGCACGTAAAGCAGATTTGAACCATTCATAGAGCACGAGATCCATGGTTCAAATGACATTGAATTTTTCATTTCTGGCTCTACCTTTCAAAGTTTACCTACACACAGTTTGTGTGTGTTAGAATAATCAATTTATTATTGATTGGCTTGATATATGGAATTTAGTTGCTAGCTGAATTTATGCCATACTCGATCTTGCATCACGATATTCCTTGCCACCATGATTTTAGGTCATTCAAATTTATTAGAAAATGGTGTACATAAACTGCTTCTGTCATGAAGCATGATAGGGAAAAATCAAAATGCAAAACTAGATCTTGGAGGTCATTTTGTCAGTTTTTCACAACACAATTCATGATCAGAATTTACATACACGTTAGCAATGTCTTGAAGTGTCATTTAAAATTTGACATGCCAGTTGAGATCTGGTGCATGCCTGCCTTTATCACATAAGCTTTCATTTATGTACATTCACTCAAAGCCATAGCTCACTAAATAACATTTTGTTCCAGGTATTGTGACAGTAGAAGAAAAGTTTTATTGGAGCACGTCCATGAAGGCTATGAGAAGGATTGGTGGGAATATACCGAATAAATAGTGATGGCATATGTACGTGAACTATTACATTTTTTTATTAGCTACGGTAAAGAATTTACTGCTTAAAGCGAACGTCCGAATGGCAGTGAGCAAAGCTCTAGAGCTCAACAGTTCAGAGATTTGATGATCACAAAGCTGGGTTTTTAAGAGCTCTCTGATTCAATTACAAAGTGTTAAAGTCATCCAGAGAGTATCAAATAAAAAGAACTTCACCAGCTTGTATAATGAACTCAATGGTGGCAGCTGTGTCGAATGTTCAGCAAGTGAATGATGAATTCAATGTACCTTGTCTCCCGTGCTCCCCATTCCTTTTTTCTGTTTTTGTAGACAGTCACAAAAATATATATTTCCTCAGTTTCCAGTGAATTTGTAATAATGGTTGATATTAATCATTTTTGAACGGTTTGTTATTTTGTGTGTTGTAATACATCCTGTTAGGCTTAACAGAATGGAGCTTAATGCAAATCATAATTTGGCTTTTGCAGAGTCACTGTGTGCAGATATTAATTGTTAAGGACCCCTTCCCACTTCCCACAAAATAAAAAAAAAAAAAAAAGAAAAAGAAGAAAAGAAAAATCAAAGCATGTGTATTTTGGAACCGGGATAATTACTGCTCTTAGACAAATGGATAGTAATATTATGATGATTCAATATGTGTATCATATTTTGGTTTTTCAGGTACATTTATATTTGGCAATTGTTGGAGGTTTACATCTGCACATTTTCAGTGGAACTAAATGAAAACAGGACTTGGTACAGTGTAAATCGCAGATCAGAATCATGTCTTAATGCCAATATATTGTTTCATAAATTTTACAGTTTAGAATGGTTATTCTTATTATGTAAACAGCTCTGACTTTAATAAGAGAGGCGAAAGAAAGAAGAAAGTTGAATATTGAACATCTTGAGAGACTGATAAAAATCAGAAACTCAAATATAGCAACTGTTGCTTTTTATTCGTAAATAAAAGGTATACAATGATGTATATATTAGATATTTAATTTTTAACTGAAATTTTGAGTTCTGTGTTTGAATTTTGTGCATATTCTTTACCTTCCTAAATCTTGTTGCTCTTTTGAACTGAATACTAATTTTAATTGTACATCATTTGATAGTGTTTTATTTTGCTACTTGCCAGGCTGTAATAAAATTCCTAACTTTTCATACACCACATTCTTGTTGCTGAATTCCAATTATGTATAGTGTTTTCAGAATACAGTGTTGCTCTTTAACAATAGAATAATTTCCTTTAGTGATGTGCCAGTAAAGAAATATTTTGCTGACAAATACTGCATTGTAATGTGTATCACTGTAATTTGTGATAAAATCCAAGCATTTTTAAGTGGGAAGGGCTGGTGAAATTTAACAGATTCTGCTAATAATTAAAAAAAGAAAGCCTTTTCATCTTTATCCACAGTCTATCCACGAAGTTTATGGCCATGTATCCTACCAAACGGCTATTTCAGCAGCTGTTTTTAAATGTATGCATACTCCTCTCTGATAGAATTAGAACTTCATTTTGCAATCTTTTTTTCATCCATATTCCTTCGTTGGAAATCTTTTCTCCAGTACTTAAATCTAGAGTTTTGAAATTTCATACTTATTTTTAAATGTTTAGAGCATGACTTTTTCTCCTCCAGTAGATAGTTTTAAATAACTGTTGACACAGGCAAAAACAATGTTTTAAGTTCAGTTTTAGCTTTTGAACATTTTGTCATTTCACCAATCCTTCCTCTTAGTCTGTTTTACACAAAATGAATAATGTGAAATTTTTATGTGACTTAAATATTTGGTGCATCACTAATTTAGTAAAAACTGAAGTGGATGATGGACTGCATTTAAATGTTGTCATATTATTAAAAAATAAGCAAGTGTGCTTTTGGAAAGAAAAGAAAGAAAAAAATTATAATATATGGGTCTTAAAAGCATTCCCTCACTGTGGCAGCCTTATTCTAAGCTGCACTCAAAGATGAGTCAGCATAAATTGTTTTTGTTTTAAAGCTCTTCTCGTGGCATATGAAACTCACATTTTGGGACAGAAAATTCAGCATTCCCTCATATATGGCAGTTTTATGTTAGAGCCTTAAGCAAGTAAGATAAATGAAATTATAATGTAAATTTGTAAAATTTAATTATTAATAATTATAAATTGTCATTCACAGTAATATTTTCTTCAATACAACCTTGTGTATAATTTGTCTACCACAGTTGCTGAAAAAGCTGTGAACATAACATCCTTATATCAATGAAAATGATTTCACTTTTAATGACAACTAGGACAGTTTTTCAAACATTTGGAGTTGAATTTGAGACAAACTTGATTCAGTAACAAGACATATTTCAGATGCCATTTCTTCTGCTGTAAAGTTGATTGGTGCTGCTTTGTTCTGGTCTCTGGTTGTGAGTTGTGGTAGATGCACTGAAGGAATCTGGAGACATGTTATGAACTTTGAGATTCTGTCTCCAGACATCCATGCTAGATTAATCACGTTGTCTACCAGGAACTAGAACAAAGTTGACTTTGGCGGCAGCTGAAGACGGAAGTGAAGGCTTATGAAACATTTCCTGTGTAATAACAGAAGTGATTCAAGTTTGTTCTAAATTTATTACCAAATTTGAGAGGTAGAATCGGAACTGAAAAATTCAATGCCACAGCCGGGATTTGAACCACAGATCCTCCACTTACCAGGTGAGCACTCTAACCATAAGCTACTGTGACAACCTGGCAGAATGACATTGAATTCTCCAACCGATTCATATTTCTCCCAGTAAACCATAAAGGGAGTCCCACATCAGAGTCAATTACCCCAATGGCAACTTACTGACATAAGTACTTTATATCCTGGGATTAAGTAACCTTTAGATGGTAATTATTATTTATGCCAATTATTATTTACTGCTGGTGTTTTTAAATACACAAGCTGTGCGTGGACAATGTTTGAGAGGTAGAATCAAAACTGAAAAATTTGAACCACAGACCCTCCACTTACCAGACAGGCAATCTAACAATTAAGCTACTGTGACATCCTGCCAGAATGACATTGAATTCTCCAACCGATTCGTATTTCTTTCAGTATTATTACCAAATGTTTAATTTTTAATCACAGCTTCTAAATAAATTAATAAAATACCAAAATGGTAATCTCCATAACATTTGTCAAACAGTTACACAATTTCCACATATATGGGTTATATATGGTAGAACCCCTTTTTAAAAAATTTTAGGAGGTTCAAATATTTAGTCCACTTTTTTTAAAAAAAAAATGTATTCTTTCTCTACTGTGTACAATAAGTAGTGGAGGCATAGTATTCTCTGAAAAATTCAATACCTATGGTATTCAGAAACAGGTACACATTTTGAGAACTCACTGAATCCAAATAAATCATTTTTAGAAAAAGGAACCTGTTTATGTGTGTGCAATCATCTGAACAATGTAACAAAAAAAGAAGGCAGTTAAATACTAAACTTGGTCTTTAAGTTCATTTTCCAGGAACACAAAGATTTTTAAAAAAAGTTTCCACATCCAGATAGTCCACATTTCTGTAAAAATATTGAAGAGACTTAGCAATAAATGTAACCGCTTTTTAGAGAGCACCATATTTTTGTTTTGGCGGTCACATCGCTCTCTCACAACCCCCAGAATGTCTGGAGGACCACACCTGTTGTTGGTTTACGGGTCTCACCGACCTGACCGGGAGAATTATCAAAATAAATTCACCGACCATATCCTCTGATTACCAATCAGAGGACGTATTACACGCATTACCGGCAATGTGCAGAAATCAATAGTTAATCTACCATTTTATGCAGCTAAAAGATTAGTCAACTCTGAATTTAAAAAAATTATTGAAAAATATTACTATGAAAAATCAAAAAATAAAAGATGGGAACTACCAAACAGTAATTCCTGAGTATCCTCGAAAAACAGCAGTTGCAACCTTCAGGTTGATTACAGGACATGATTGTCTGGCAAAACATTTAAACAGAATTGGGATATATTCTTCACTCTGTCCTCTATGTGACCTGCAAGATGAAATGGATCGAGACCACCTTCAAATATGGCCGGCCACTTCTAGTGCCCCATCCATCAGTGAAAAATATTGGAGAGCAAGAGGATTAATGACTTCATTGTCAGAAATCCAGCATTAGCTAACAACAACAAAAACATTTCTGTAAAATGGCTCAGTGATTTTTATTAAATTTCCATAATTTTAAGATATTTTCACAACAAATTGTTTCTTGAATTTTCTTGGAATTGCCTTTAAAATACTATTTGTTATGAATGGCTTCCCCATAACTGGCAAACTGTAAGAGATGAACAAAATCTTATTGCACAAAAAGCAGATCTCATTGAAGCACATAATTTACTTTTTTTGTAATTAACCATTTCCAAAATATTCCTATATTCCTTGTTATGGTTTGAATTTTCCAGTACCTGCTTATACTTTTCTCACATACGAAGTTACATTAACATAGTAGGTAGAGAAGGTATTGCATACAACCCAAACATTCAAAACTGAGAAGTAAGTTAAAAATAGATGGTTTGAGATCCACTGACCCCCCCCCCCCCCCCATAGCATTTTTAGAAACAGTTCCAGTGTCTGTGATCAGTATACCTCAGGCTTTTAGTTCCTAAAAATCTTAAATTGGGTACCCAGAATAGCTTCTTTGCAAATCAAAATAGATTCTAAAATTATACAAATAGAAAAAATGACATTTTATTTCCCGTTACAATATAGCCAAAACATTTGACAGTATCTTTAGTGTACATGCCCATAAACAACTAGCACGTTTTCTAAGCTTTCCATTGAGAAATTGCATCGCCTGTCAGATAACACCATCTTATAAGCCAAAAATAAGCATTCCACATCAACTGATGTCACCAGAGCATGTTTAAATGTTGGTATTAGATGCAAGGGACCAGCACATTCTTGTTCAGGTGTTTTGCCGGGCAAGATGTCAGCAACTGTGTGGAAAACTGTCAGTCTTGTATGTGTGTTTGTAAGTTAAGCACTAATTTGAGTTTTTCAGAAACTTTTTCACCAACATAACCAGGAACCAAGCTGCTCTTTTGTTCTTTTCTGTCGCCTCTTCTATCAATCCCAGTTGCGTGTAGACTGGCTTGCCTGAAGACTAGAGCATCGAAAACTGACTCAATGTGTCACTTCCCCTACATTGTACTTTTAACCCCGTCCACTGCCTCGCAGCAATTAGCTACCAGACCATGCCAACCGCTCAGTCCTTCAAATTTTGTAGTAAGTGGAGTAAGTGATAGCATCCCTGTCACTTTTCTTCCCCATGCCTACTCTAGAACTTTAATATTGGGGCCCAGAAATAATGATTTGATGAATGCAATATCATGGGCAGTTGTTGGGTTCTGCAGAAGTTCTTTAGCTGAAATAATGTTCACTGCATTCTTCCCCAGTTTCAAAACCTTTGTTCACAATGCACCTGAAAATAATGAAGCATAATTAATTTCATGGAGTGTTTATGAATAAAACCTACTTTGCAAAATGCAGTATCCCTTGCAGCAAGGGTTTGAAATTTAAACCACAACCCCATGGCACAACAGCCCATCCAGACCAAGGCTTACCACCTGACTGCAGCGTCCCCCACATCTGCCTACCATAAGCATCATGAGTGGGGTATAGTACTGGAGGTAGGATGTGGTCAGCGCCCCAGTCCCTCCCAGCTGGTTATGCAGTGTTCTTGACCAGAATATGAAATTTATATAATAAAAAAGAAACTCTTTCCCAAATTATTTAGTCAGAAGCTACTCACTACATGAAGTATACTACATTTTTGATAATTCTTAACGCAATGCTAAGTAGTGTTACACAAATTTATAAAATTTACTCACCTATTTATAGCACGCATTGCAGCATATAATTCTTCCATCCATTGAGAAATAAGGAATTTTATCCATTGCCGAATCAGAGATAATCTGGAACTATGACCTTTCAGCACGTTTTATTTTCCACTAAATACAATGTCTTTGCTCTGAAATCTCACACTGTAATGAATAGAGGAGAAGAACTATGCACCGTTCACTGTGATTGTTGTCGAGGCACAACTGGCATACAGGCTTACACAGCATTTCCATGTTGCCACATGAAGAAATTGAAAATGTGAAATTGAAATTAGGTAAAAATAGTTTCTAACATGAAATTACCTATTTTAGATTGTATAGAACCAAATTTTTGAATATATATTTCAATTGAGTTACTGTCCGGTTGATAATGGAGGAAAGTTACCTTTGAAACGCGTCCCGGAAAAATATGTTGTAAGTGTTGTTCAGTGTTATTAATTAACTCACCTTTTAAATTAAATTAAAATATATTTCAATAATTGGTATATACACAAGGCCAAGCGGTTAGAGCATTTGCCTACCATCCAGGGAGCCACATGTGATGGATGAAGCGGCATCAGGGTGGGTTTTCTCTGGTTTCCCCTGCTACTCATTCCACCAACTGCTCCATTATCACCTTTCCAATTATCATTTTGCCTGCATTTCATATCATACCTGGTGCCTGGCTGACCACCCACTTCCAGGTCTTCACTCTGTTCGGTCTATAGGCTCCTGTGCTCCCCGACAGATTTCTGCCTCTAGGCACTGGCTTGTAAGTTCTAGGAGCTGTAAGTCCTACATAAGGGGAGTGTAATCAGGTAAAGGGGGGAAAAAAGTATATACACAGCTTTTATTTCCTGTATATCATGAACAAAATAGGTTCTTACCTAAAATCCAAGGACTGGTGATCAATGTAACTCAAAAATGAAGTCAGTTAAATACCAAACTTTTATTAAGTTCTGCATCTTCCAAGACGCACAAAGATTTTCAAGAAAATCCCCCCACCCCAAACTACCCTTCAGATGGAAAATGTTTTGAAAATTTTTATTTTCTCAAAAATGGCTCTTAATAATTTTGGTTAAAATACCATATATTTAACATATTTTCATGGTAAATGAAAAGTATATCTTGAATTTTCTGGGAATAGTCTCTGAAGTCTTCTTTGATCTGGATGACTTCTACTCAACTGGATAGACATAAGGGATACACAAAATCTCACTACAAGCAGATCTAGATCTCATTAAAGTATGTGATTTATGCCAAAATTTTTGAGAAAATAACTTTTTGAGATATTCCTTGTTATTGGTTTGAATTCTCAAATAAGAAATTGTAAATTTTTTTGTCCTGGCCATGCAAAAACAATGAAATGTCAAGCCATCACATAATGCGCAACTCTTAATAAATTGACCATTGCTTAAGCCTAGTGTATTCTGCTATTCCCATTGCACCTGTGAGGAAATGTGTAATAAAGCCATTTCTACAAATATTTAATTTAACATGAAGTACAAGAATAAGCATTTTAAGAATAGTTTCCACAAGAATGAGTAGAGAAAGTCATGTGAGTGCTCACATAAGATTTTTCTTCATCTTGATCAAATAGGAAGGAATTTCAAAGCCGTTGCATAGCAACCAGCTCTTAAAGATTTGACTATCACTTAAGCCCTCTGCATTCTCCTATTCCCATTCTGTCTACAAGCAAATATTTAATAAAAGAATTTCTACAAATATCTGTCTTTAATATATAAAGTAAACAGAAGAATAAGTGTTCATAAGAATAGCTTGTACAAGAGTGAATAGAGGTGGTCATGTGAGTGCAACAAATCAGATTTTTCTTTCTCTACTGGTAAGTAGAGGAAGTAAAGTATTCCACCCAAAAATTTGATGTCGAGATTTCACCGGAAATAATGTTTTGAGGCCTCCCTAACCCAAAAAAAGCATTTTTAGAAAAAGGTCTGTGTATGTGTGTGTCTGTCAGTCTGTGGTCAGCATAACTCAAAAACGAAAAGTTGGCTAAAAACCAATGTTGGTATTTAAGTTTAATGTCTTTCAAGGATGCGACACAAAGATTTTGAAGAAAATAGCCCCACCCTAAACTACCCTTTACATGGAAAATTTTGATTTTCTTGAAAATAGCTCTAATGATTTTGATTAAAATGCCATGTTTAACATATTTATGACAAATGAAATGTATATTTTGAATTTACTGGCTATAGCCTATGTAGTCCTGTTTACTCTGGATGACTTTTGAATAACTTGTAAACCGTAAGAGATAGACAAAATCTTACTGTACAAAAAATGTAGATCTTGCTAAAACACAATTTATGCCTCAATACATTTTTTGTAGAGTGAACCATTTCAGAGATATTCCTTGTTATTTGTGTCAGTTTCGGAAAACTTAAAACTTTCATGAAATGGAACATCGTTGTTCATTTTTTATATGTTAAGTGTGCAAAGAGGACAGGATCTCAAAGCAATAAGATAATTTCTACAAATGTTTATCTCAACTAATACAAAGAAGATACAGGAATAAGAGGTTGTAAGAATGGTTAGTACAGGAGTAGAGAAAGTCATGTGAGTGCAACACATCAGATGTTTAAAAATAGTTTTTAATGCTTGTTATTCTATTTATGGCACCACAGGTGGTAATACTGGTGATATACGAAAAGAAATTACAAAATTTGGGAAGGAAACATTCCAGGCATAAGTTTAAGCTACTTCCACAACAATTACCGGTCAGGAGACTGAGGAAAACCTAGAGAAAACCTTAGTCACGGAGAATTGTCCTGGCAGGATGTGAACCAGAGACCTCCCATTCATAAACCTGTGTCTTAATGAGCTTGACTAATCTGCATCTGTATTTGGTTAGGAGAGTTTCTTTAAATGCAGGTGTGTACAAAATAGGCATTAAATTACTAGATGTTACACTAGAATTGTACTGCAATTTTGGCAGAAAATTTTGCTGTTGGCATTCAAGTAATTTTAATTTGCTTCTTTATCATGACATTTTCTCCCAAATTGCATATGTTTTATTTGAAAGCATACTGAAGATTGTTCTCATTTCATCAGCATTGAAAATGTCCTTTGAATGGTAATTATGTAAACAATGATGTAGCATTTCATTTTCCAACATATCTTCTTTTGAGGGTAGAACTGGAACTTAAAAATTCAATGCCACAGCTGGGATTTGAACCATAGACCCTCTGCTTACTAGACGTGTGCTCTAACCATTAAGATAGTGTGGCAACCTGCCAGAATGACATTGAATTCTCAAACCAGTTCATATTTTTCCCAGTACACCACAAAGGCAGTCTCACATCAGAGACAATTACCCCAATGGTGACTTACTATTGCAAGTATTTTATGTCCTGGGATTAAATAACCTTCAGATGGTAATTATTATTAACAAGGCCTTTATAGCTTTCCCTCTCTTTACCCCTCTCCAAGGATAACACTATTCTGCTACTGGCTGAAAATGGTTATAACCAATGACACATCAGCCTGAAAGGAAATTAGTGATTTCTTCTGGTCGGTCAGTAAATCTTTACTCATTAAGCTCAACTGTTGCTTGATTCACCACATGTCGTATACATCAGAAACTACATGTGGCCAGATTATTGGTCTGTGGCAAGCTGGTAACACAGTTCAACAAATTTCAGAAACTGCAAATTCATAGAAATGTAATTAAATGTTAATGCCACCCAAAAGAAGTGGTTTATTACATAGGTATTAGAAGAATACCTTACATTGGAAAACGGAAACTGCATTATGATGTAATAAACATGTTAAAGCTACTTTGATACGATTTTTAATTCCCATACAAATATAGAGAGAATTTCTGAAGGAATAAAAGTTTTTATACTTTTCAATGTGATTTCCAAAGTGCATATGATTCTATATGCAGAACAAAACTACTAAAGAAAGTAAAAAAAATAGGGATACAAGGTCCAATGTTTTCATGGCTATGTCATTTCCTAACACAATGCTTTATTGCAACCAGATATGGAAGAAATATATCTAAATACAAACAAGTACACCGTGGCTTACCACAAGGCGCATTGCTCAGCACAACACTTTTTAATATATTTATTAACAATCTGCCACAACAAATACAAGAATCAGGTGTGAAGTGCGCACTATTTGCTGATGACTTAGTAATGTGGACTTCAAAACCAAAAAGCAAAAGTACAGAACTAGAAAAAACCATGCAACAATCCTTAACCAAATTACAAAGGTGGACCAAAGAAAATTTAATGACTGTTAATACAACAAAATCAAACTACCAAATCTTTTCACTAAGAAAAAAGCCACTAAAAATAAAACTAAATTTTGAGGGTCAACAATTACCAGAAACAAAGGAAGCAAAGTATTTAGGAGTTACATTTGATACTAAACTTACATGGACCAAACAAATAGAAAATGTAATACAAAGAGCAGAGAGGCGCCTTTCACTGTTAAAACGTCTAACCGGAATGAAGTGGGGATGTTCCAGAGCAACTCTTAACACAACATACAATGTATATGTTATTAGCTAATGCTGGATTTCTGACAATGAAGTCATTAATCCTCTTGCTCTCCAATATTTTTCACGGAATATTGAAGAGACTTAGCAGTAAATGTAACCGCTTTTTAGAGAGCACCATATTTTTATGTTTTGGCAGTCACATCGCTCTCTCACAACCCCCAGAATGTTTGGAGGACCACACCTGTCGTTGGTTTACGGGTCTCACCGACCTGACCAGGAGAATTATCGAAATAAATTCACCGACCATATCCTCTGGTTACCAGTCAGAGGACGTATTACATGCCATGACAGGTCAGCATGTTAGGGGTTAAGGTTTTATAGAGAAATTAGAGAAATGGAGAGGTTGGAAAAATAAAGACTCCCTAGCCCTCAGGAACCCTAATAGCATCGGGGTCGGAAGAGAACAAGAGACGACCAAGGTAAGGTCAGATAGAAAAGTTACAGTGAGGAGCAAAACACCAGTAAGTGGAAGTAATGTTCTGCTCAGCTTGGGTACCTTGTGGTTCCCATTCACATATACCCTAGACAGAGATCCCTGAGTACTGATAGTTTCAATATATCAGGTCCATCAATAACTGACCGTTCCAACATGCACAAACCACATGAATGTAAACTTTAAAAGGCACAATCAAATGCATTCAAGGCTATACTGGTATGTTGCCATGGTAGCTCAGTGGTTAAGAGCAGTTATATATAGAGCAGAATATCTGTGGTTCAAATGTCAGCTATGGCATTGAATTTTTCATTTCTGACTCTGCCTTTTTAAGCTTACCCACATGTGACTTGTCTGTGCTAGAACAGTCAATTATATCATTGACTGGCCTAATATGAGGAAAATATAGCATAATGTTTAATTTTAAAATATATTTTTACTCCAACACATGTTTGTTTTTGATTAATACTTTGTTGTTCTAAACAAAGTCACTAACTCTCTTGCTCTCCATACCTTTTGCTTAAGGAGGATACTCCCAACACATAAATAAACAATCAAACAACCAAAGATGAAGCAACATTTACAGATCTGAATAAAATTTTAGCCTGTTTTAAAATGCAAGAAATATTCAATGACTGTAATAATGACAAGTTTGAATGAATATAAGATACATGTAAATATATCCAGTATTTATAAGTAAATGTCCAGGACAATCTTTCCCCATTTTCTGGGTTATATGGCAATATTTAAGTTCTGAAATCTTGTAGCATTACAAAATTAGATATTGCTCATTTTAATTACCAATCTCTGAAAACAAAAATCTATAAATACAATCTACAGAAGGTGTATCAAAATTCATAACACGGTTCCTGTTTTTTTAAAATAAATATTTTTTTCCAAACCATTCAATTTATAGGTCCACTTAATTGTTTTAATAATTTAACTTCTGGATTAACATACTTGTACCAAATGTTGTAGTCACACTTCTTATACAGATGTTAAATGTGGTAAAACATTAAAAAACTCTCAGGGGAAAAAAAAATGAGGGCCTGTATGCCTGCATGGTACCATTCCACTGGTCAATGTTGGAGCCAACATCGTACCGCATCAATAACTTCTTCATCATCCGTGTAGTGCTTCTCACGGATTGGGTCCTTCAATGGGCCAAACATATGGAAATCCGATGGTGTTAGATTGGGACTGTAGGGAGGGTGCGTAAGAATAGTCCACTGAAGTTTTGTCAGCTCCTCTCGGGTGTGAAGACTTGTGTGAGGTCTTGCGTTGTCATGGAGAAGAAGAAGTTCGGTTGGATTTTTGTGCCTATGAACACGCTGAAGTAGTTTCTTTAATTTTCGAACAGCAGCACAATACACTTCAGAGTTGATCGTTTGACCATGGGGAAGGACATCGAACAGAATAAGCCCTTCAGCATGCCAGAAGACTCTAGCCATAACTTTACTGGTTGAGGGTATGGCTTTAAACTTTTTCTTGGTAGGGGAGTAGGTGTGGCGCCACTCCATTGATTTCCATTTTGTTTCGGGTTTGAAGTGATGAACCCATATTTCATCACTGGTAACAATGTTTGACAAAAAACTGTTACCATCAGCCTCATGACGAACAAGCAATTCCGCACAGATGGTTCTCCTTTGCTCTTTATGGTCTTCGGTTAGACATTGAGGGACCCAGCAGGAACAAACCTTTGAATATCCCAACTGGTGAACAATTGTGATAGCACTACCAACAGAGACATCAAGTTGAGTACTGAGCTGTTAGATTGACATCTGGCGATCATCTCGAATGAGAGTGCTCGCACACTCCAACGTTGCAGGAGTCACAGCTGTGCACGGCCGCCTAGCACGTGGGAGATCAGACAGTTTTGCTTGACCTTACAGCAATGATGACACACACTTTGCCCAACGACTCACTGTGCTTTTGTCCACTGCCAGATCACTGTAGACATTCTGCAAGCACCTATGAATATCTGAGATGCCCTGGTTTTCTGCCAAAAGAAACTCATCACTGCCCGTTGTTTGGAATGCACCTCCATTACAGACACCATTTTAAAAGCTCTGTATAGCGCTGTCACCTATCAGAAGTCAATTAAACTTTACGAGATAAAGCGGGAATGTTTGAAAATGTTCCACAAGAAATGTCAGGTTTTTCCAACCAAAATTGGCAGAGAAAAAAACATGTGTTGGGAACTATCAAACATTCAAACAGTAATTCTTCAAGGAAGTGAAATGTCCCACTAATAAACCCTAGATAAATCTAGATATCAAGCGAGTCAAAGAAATACTAAATAGATATTACATCTTATACAAAACCACAAAAGACAAAAAAAGTAAGGCAGCATATTGTAGGTATCAGAAGGAATATAAAAATATATTAAAGAAAACAAAATCAAACCATATTAAAAGCATACTAAGCATTAGTAATAATATGGTCAACAAATCTTGGAGAATTATTAACAATGAACGTGGGAAAAACAAAGGTGAATATAATAACCAGGGTTAGGATTTTTAGGTGCAAATTTCAGGTCAAAAAAGGAAGGGAAAGGTACTCAAATAAGGTAAAAAAGGGACAAAAAGGTGCTGGTTTACTCAACTAATTCAACAATTTCTCTTTGCTCTATTCTAATTTATTGAATTACAAACAAGTACATCAAATTATCACTCATCAGAAGAAGGAAAACACTAGAAGCTGTTGCACTTCAAGACATCAGGCATTTTTAAAAGTAAGTCTGTTTCTATTAGGAGATAGAATGTCTTTGTAGATGCTAAAGCTTCTTTTGACATCAACAGAAACCAGTGGGAGAAATCTTGTATTCACTCAGAATAACAATTCTACAGATGTGGCAAAATCCTCAATGTCTGGATTCTTCTGAAGACTAAACTCAAGTTTGTCATTAGCAAAGCCATCTAACTGCTCCCTCATTGTAGTAAAAATATCCCACTGCTTCTCCTTTTCCAAACCTTGTTCTTCTAATAGTTTAATAGCTGCAATCAGGTACTTGTGACTATGAACACTATATAGTTATGTCTGCAAATTATGTATTTTCTCCAGTAACAGAAGTTGCTGTGCCTTGGAAATTGCACCTGCATCTGCTGGATCCAAAAAAAGCACAAACTCTTTAATTTTGTCAAAATTCTCACACAACATAGCAGCACACTTGATTCAAGATCCACAGCAAGTAATGACCAGGAAATTTGGAAGAGGCAGGCCAGTGGTTTCCTTGCAGACTGCAACATGATTTGGAGTTTTTAGCAGAATCTTCTTCAGGGCAGAAATGAACTGATTTGTGATGTTGTATTCATTCTTTATGGATTCACAAACTCTGTGAAGGGCATGAACCAAGCATGTCACATGCTTCAACTTAGGAAATAAAGGCTTCAGTTGGTTAACAGCTGAAACCATGTATGGAGCCTGGTCCGTAACCATAAGAAGTTTTTCAAACTCGATACCAGCAGGCCAGAGCTTTTGACTAAAATCCATAATTGATTGCGTTACTGTACTGGCATTGGCTTTCTGCAGCTCATACATTTTTAACAATATGGGCTTAACTTTCTCCACTGCTAAGAGAAAAACGAAAATGTTTAAAACATATCGTTCCATCAAATCTATGGTTTCATCCACAATGATTCCCACATCACCATCAGACACTTTCTCCTTGATTATTTGTATGATTTCTTGGTAAACAGGCTCCATGTAGTTTTGTCTTAGAGTGCTCTCATTTGGTATTGGCATCCTTGTGTATTTTTCAAGAAATCCCATGAAGGTTGGATGGTTCACCTTATTGAGAGGAATTCCTGCTTGTGTAAGAGCTGCACACAACTCAGTGTTGATTTCCTTAAAATTTTGACTTTTCGAAGAACTCTGTTGAAACGCATTTTGTAATAGGGACTGCCGCAATTTGTTTGTCTGAAGAGCCTTGTTTATTTGATGGTTAGAGCTGGAAATGTGCTGCTTCATTGATCTTGCTGGTGTTTTTCATCTAACAAAATTCCTGAATCGCAAATAGTATATCAAATAACAGTTCCATCTGTGTCTATGAAATCTTGTTTGAATTCCTGAGCCAGAACAGTAAGTCAAGCACTGGAGACCTTTGGCATGGTAAAATCTAGTAATACATTTGTTTAGTAATGTAACAAAAGACTAACATCAGTTCACCTGCTAACTCAATGTGACTGTTATACAGCTCATTTGCGTGCTGTCCACACTCTTATATAACACCATGACAATTAACAGAATGTTCTCATTCAAGCTGGAGCTGCAGTCTTAGCGATTTCTAGTAGCTTCAAGCAGAACCCAGAGTCAATTCTTGGAACCACACATGTATAGTTACTGCTGTCATTGTGTGACCTTGGAATCCACGCAAACACATGATGCCTGTCACAGTAACAAACACATTCACAAACAGTAGGCTACTGATTCTGGTGAAATTAAAAGGATAGAATGATATTCAATGATAATGCATCATTGTCAGTTGCATTATTCCAGGCTGCTTTATTAGCGGTATAACAAGAAAAAGAAGATTTGTTGTACACAATTATTTTCCATTGTTGTAGGTGTGCTTTCAACTCCTGTGCAGTGTTTACTGAAAGAGGTAGGCTTACTCTTCACATGTTCACAGCAAGCTGAGATGTTAATTAAAAGTTAAATAATTTATATTGATTAAAATCATACAGAATAAACTGGAAGGAAACTTAAAGGAAAAAAGAGGGAAAAGGAGATTATGGACATGGATAGGGGAAAAAGGGATAAAGGTACCCAAAAAGGGAAAAAGGCACATGAAAAAGTGCCTCTTTTGGCAACTAGAAACAAAACTTTACACTGTAGTATCTTCCTGAAGAGCTTCAATTTATCATAACAAAAAAAGTGTGCACCTAAAAATCCTAACCCTGATAATAACTAATACTAAACAAAGGCCAGCTAAGAATTGAGGATCCAATCTCTAGTTTTTAGAAAGTATAAATCAGTTAATATTAGATAAAGACAGGAATAAAATATATCCATATATATATACAATGTATATATAAAGCCATTATTTACTTACTGCAGCAAAGTTCTTGTAACAGCAAACACAAAAAAGATACAAATCTTTCAAAGCCAAAGTCTGAGATTAATTACAGGTGCTATCAAAACCACACCAATAGCAGCTATGGAAATACTAACCAACCAATGCCCCATTGAATATGAAATAGAAAAAGCGGCTCTTATTCAACACGAAAAGTTGATCAGACTCCCATTCAATACATGGCACAAGAGAAATTTTACACATACACTAAAGACTCAGGAGAGCTTTCTTTCCAAAATACAAGACATCAAGAAGAATGTATACCTTCCTAATTCAAAGGAAAACTTCATATCTCAAGTCAATCCGACACAAACATTAGACATCACATATTATTTACACCTGACAGAAGAAGTTAAGAAAAGTGATACTCCAACTAGTGTTCTAAAATGATTGGCATTAGAGACAATCCATACTAGATTTCCAGAACACGAATGGCTCCATATTTATACTGATGGGTCATTGATATTGTCACCGCGCCCGCCGCATCTAATTGCCGACAACAGCAGTGTCACCCATCGCATTATTGTCGGCACTACCGCAAAGGAGCCGAAGGAAAGAGACAGAGAATGGCCGCATTGTTGGGGCGCTTGCCGAAAGAGAGAAAAGGATAGAAGCTTCTGGAACGTTCCGCTTTGTATTCCACCGCATAACTGAACTTTCCAGAATAGTGCCTGGGAGATATAAATAGCGGTAAGTGCGACAGAAGAAGGCAGTCAGACGTATGTGAAGGTTGAGGAGTCGTGCCGACGAAGAAGAGTTAGTTCTTTGTGTTACGAGTTCGGAGCCGTGCTGTTGGAGAATCGAAAAAGACTTTCTTGTTGTTGCAACGAGTGTACAAAGTTACTGTTTACGGAAATAAAAGTGTTTCTTTATCTCGACTACATCTGTCTACTTTACTTTACACCCACACCAAAAAGTGACACTGGTGTCAGTAGTGGGATCCGTCGAATTGCTTCTAGTTTCGTTACATCGTCGTTAGAAGTTGCAACGTTAGAACCAAGATGGAGGGAGATTCGGAAACCAGGATGATGGCAATGATGAAAGAATTATTCGCCGAAATGAAGACGGCAAACGACAACCTCACTGCCGAGCTGAAAGAAGAAATGAAGACGGCAAACGACAACCTCGCTGCCAAAATGGAAACGAGAAACGACAACCTCGTTGCCGAGCTGAAAGAAGAAATGAAGAGGAGAAACAACCTCGCTGCCGAGCTGAAAGAGATGAAGACGGCAAACGACAACCTCGCTGCCAAAATGGAAACGTCAAACAACAACCTCGCTGCCGAGCTGAAAGAGATGAAGACGGAGCTATCGGCGAAAATTGATGGCGAACTGATTGGCGTGACGGAAGATGTGGAAGAACTCGGAGAAAAGGTGGTAGACCTCTGCCAGCACGTGGACGTCGTGGAGGACGACGGGGAACGTCTTGGCGCCCTGGTAGTAAGAGTTGACGAGAGCGTCAAAGTACTGGATGCCAGGGGCAGACGGAATAGCGCGGAGCCGGGGAGGGAGCACCTAGTGGCCGAGGCGACAGTTGCGCCCGTTTCAGATGATGTGAGGGAAGACGTGAAACAACTCGGCGAACTGATTGGCGTGACGGAAGACGTGGAACAACTCGGCGAACTGATTGGCGTGACGGAAGACGTGGAACAACTCAGCGAACTGATTGGCGTGACGGAAGACGTGGAACAACTCGGCAAACTGATTGGCGTGACGGAAGGCGTGGAAGAACTCGGCGAAAAGGTGGAAGACCTCTGCCAGCATGTGGACGTCGTGGGGGACGACGGGGAACGTCTTAGCGCCCTGGTAGTAAGAGTTGACGAGAGCGTCAAAGTACTGGATGCCAGGGGCAGACGGAATAGCGCGGACCCGGGGAGGAAGCACCTAGTGGCCGAGGCGACAGTTGCGCCCGTTTCAGATAACGAAAGTGTACGTCTCGGGGAAGACAAAGGGACAGTTCAGGGACGGCGTCGAGGATCCTCTGGAGGAGTGTGTCGGGTACGTAACCAACCAGGATACGACGTGGAGGACGATCAGCAGGGAAGCGCACAAGCAAACGAGCATCACGCGAGAACCGACTTGGCGTGTGACATGGGGGGACCGTCGAAACCATCCAATCACCTGACGCATAGTGCCGTGAACGGAAGAATGGTGGACATCATCGTGGACGGCAGGATACAGGAGAGGCCGTGCCGAGCATGAGTGAACACGAGTGCAGCGGTGGACGCGACTCGCGCGGATGTGGCGGGGTTTGTTGCCGGACCCATCGGAAGCAAGGTGGCTGCGAAGGTGCGCCAGAGAGGTCGGCGGACATGGTACCTGGTGAGCCGTTTTAAAGTGCGCAGGATGGCCCGTTAACACACCAGGAAGAAGGGCAACTGGACGAGGGACCGTCAAGACCGGCGGTACTGTTGCAGAATTTCGAAGCAGGATGGCATACATCGTCCTACCCGGACCAAGGGACACTATCCAACAGCGAGACCTAGGATCGTGCCTCCTGGAGAAGAGGTTCGATGGGTTAGTCCACCGGGGCGCAAGGGAGATGCCGCAGTGATAGTGCTGGTCGGGACGACCAGCTCTGAGGAGGGAGCAGTGTCACCGCGCCCGCCGCATCTAATTGCCGACAACAGCAGTGTCACCCATCGCATTATTGTCGGCACTACCGCAAAGGAGCCGAAGGAAAGAGACAGAGAATAGTCGCATTGTTGGGGCGCTTGCCGAAAGAGAGAAAAGGATAGAAGCTTCTGGAACGTTCCGCTTTGTATTCCACCGCATAACTGAACTTTCCAGAATAGTGCCTGGGAGATATAAATAGCGGTAAAGTGCGACAGAAGAAGGCAGTCAGACGTATGTGAAGGTTGAGGAGTCGTGCCGACGGAGAAGAGTTAGTTCTTTGTGTTACAAGTTCGGAGCCGTGCTGTTGGAGAATCGAAAAAGACTTTCTTGTTGTTGCAACGAGTGTACAAAGTTACTGTTTACGGAAATAAAAGTGTTTCTTTATCTCGACTACATCTGTCTACTTTACTTCACACCCCACCAAAAAGTCACAATATCAAACCAAGATGGAGCAGGTGCTGGAGTTACATGTCACCTCTTTTCCTATTACAAATCTTTAAGTTATGGAACTACAAACTTTGATGGAGAAATTGAAGCAATTCGAATGGCCCTACAAAATCTTTTGTACAGAATTTCACATTTTCAGCAAGCAGTTATTCTCTCAGATTCCAGGGCAGCAGTTATAGCAATTACTTCCAAGTTGTCACCAAAAATAAACCAAACAATTATAGAATGTTGGAAAATCCTTACCCATCTAACAGCACTTCAAAAACACTTAGTCTTCCAATGGCTACCAGCTCACTGTGGACTGAGTGGTAATGAGAAAGCTGATTTTCTTGCAAAAAAGGGTACCGGCAATGTGCAGAAATAATAGTTAATCTACCATTTTATGCAGCTAAAAGATTAGTCAACTCTGAATTCAAAAAAATTATTGAAAAATATTACTATGAAAAATCAAAAAATAAAAGATGGGAACTACCAAACATTCAAACAGTAATTCCTGAGTATCCTCGAAAACAGCAGTTGCAACCTTCAGGTTGATTACAGGACATGATTATCTGGCAAAACATTTAAACAGAATTGGGATATATTCTTCACCACTCTGTCCTCTATGTGATCTGCAAGAGGAAATGGATCGAGACTACCTTCAAATATGCCTGGCCACTTCTATTGCCCCATTTAACTCAATAAATGCTGCTTATTTCAAGCAACATTTTCCATAACAGGCATTAAGAATTTGCAGATACTTCTAAAGGAAATGTTATGCTAAAGCTTTTCGTACTAGGCCAAGTGTATCTAAGCTTCTCCCACCCCTACCTTTCCTTGTTTTCATTTCAGAGCCATGCCTCTAGCCCCGTATCACAACAGTTCATTGGTCAGTACTTCTGCTTCATGCTCCATAAGACAATAAGAAATTGAAAGATGGTCCCAAACAGTGCATATTACTAAATTTGATTTTCATGTCTCAAAAGTATTGTTACTTCCTTCTGAATAATTAATTCCTTCCATGTTGTAGCCATTTTTCTCCACAAATTCTAATAGCATGCCAAACACTAGACTAATGCAAAGATACATACATTGGCAGTACACCTGGATTTTCACACCTACAAGGGCTGCCCCAGGAGTACCCGACCTAACAAAGAAAGCACAAAATGTTTGAGAAGAAACATCTTTATTTCTTTACATAGTCTTCTTTCAGCTTGATACGTTTTGATACCCTGTTTATGTGAGAACCATTGAGCTCTGCAAAACAGCCATCACTGCATACTCCACCTCTTCATTATTGGCAAATCTATTACTACCAAGTCATTTCTTAAATTTGGAAACATAAAATAATCAAATAATCTGGTGGTAATGACTGTGTGAACTTGTGCATTGTCTTGATGAAACAAAACTTCTCTTTCACTAAATGTGGCTGTTTTTGCTTGATTTCATCGCTCATATGGTGCAACAAGATCACATAATACACGCCATTAATTGCTTTTCCTTTTTGGAGATAATGAAAATTATCCTATATGCACCCCAAAAAATTGATGCCATGACCTTGCATACAAATGAAACTAGATTTTTTTTTAAAATTTTTGACTGATCAGCTCATTTGGCCTACCACTGCGACGTTCATCTTAGCAGCTTGTACAGACTCCTTAAACTCTGCCACTCAATATTTTACTGTTGTAAATGACTCCCCCAGAGGTGAATCTAGCTCAGCTTTAATATTAGTTGGAGTAAGACCTTTCAAATGAAAGTATTGTATCACATAGCAATGATCAGTTTTATTCATGTTTGCAAATTTGGCAAGAGCATTCGCTGTTGATGGCTGCTAAACAACATAGCATTGTCAAACTTCAAACTTAAAGCTTATAAAGCTGATACCTCCTATCATAATAATTTGTTTGAATCAACAACTGCAACCTATATGTAAGGTTGGGTATTTTTGGGATAGCCCTTGTACATGAATGTGTGAAATATAGCTCAAGCTGAAGAAATAGAAGGCATAATTTGTATCTATAGATGTTAACTGCAGTGGAAGTACAATCTGCAGATTTCAAGAATAACTATTACTTGGTCAACTCTTGTTCTCTTCCGACCCCGATGCTATTAGGGTTCCTGAGGGCTAGGGAGTCTTTATTTTTCCAACCTCTCCATTTCTCTAATTTCTCTATAAAACCTTAACCCCTAACATGCTGACCTATCATGGCATGTATACGTCCTCTGATTGGTAATCAGAGGATATGGTCGGTGAATTTATTTTGATAAATCTCCCGGTCAGGTCGGTGAGACCCGTAAACCAACGACAAGTGTGGTCCTCCAGACATTCTGGGGGTTGTGAGAGAGCAATGTGACCGCCAAAACATAAAAATATGGTGCTCTCTAAAAAGCGGTTACATTTATTGCTAAGTGATCTGCAAGAGGAAATGGATCGAGACCACCTTCAAATATGCCCGGCCACTTCTAATGCCCCATCCATCAGTGAAAAATATTGGAGAGCAAGAGGATTAATGACTTCATTGTCAGAAATCCAGCATTAGCTAACAACAACAACAACAGAATAACTATTAACAGGAGTGTGCAACATAAATGTTTACTCCTGTCCTCATCAAATTCACATACATGCAGTGAGTGTTGGTAACCAAATAAGTCAAAGCTCTAAGAAAACTGCAATTACACAAACTGTCAGTAGGTACCAGTAGATAAGTTAGTCTTAATTCCATTTGGAACTGTAGTTGGCAACACAGCACTCAGTAAACAATATTCTTCTCATCTAAGAAATGTAAAAGTTTATCATTGTGCCCAATTGTTTTCACTAGTAGGGCATGAAATCACCAACTTTAATATTTTTTTAAAACAGCTTTTATGAACTGAAAGCATTGTTCTACTGGTCATTTTGCTGAGATGTCTCAAAAATAATGAAATAAACATGTTACAATCACATGATTTTCTTTACCCAATATTACTCATTTTGATACAGCTTCTGCAAGCTGTTCTTATAAAGGCTTATTTTTCTAATATAGACTTCATGTTAAATCCCAATAAAACATATAGTTTCATTAAATATTCTTTCAAGATACAACCAGAATAGAGAACCCCAGATAGAGGTTTAGAAAATGGCTTGCTATGTGCTGAATTTTAAATTTTATACTTGTTTCATGTCATTCCAAAAAAAAGTGAATAGCAACAGCCATTTAAAAAACTTGCACAGGATTGAAAAATTCAAACCATTATTGATAGATGCCTCAGAAATGGCAGAGGCCACAAAAAATTATTTGAAAAAATAGTGTGCTTTAAAGAAATCATCTTTCGTATCTCTTATGATTTACTCATTAAACAAGATACATAAATTCCTTCCATGTGAAGTGGACATCATGGGTTTTCTCAGAAAGTTCAACACATACACATTGTTAAAACAAGATTCTGCAGTTTTGGTTTTGTCAAACAAGTTATAGGGCTGTATACAAAAAGTCTGATGTGCTTGATACCGAAATTTAGATTTCCGATCGAATGGGCTTTTGAAGAAGACACGTTTTAATTTAATTGCCGGATATGAGATTTGCGATAAATATTGAGTAATAACATAAATAGATAATATAGCAGGAAGTGTTGTAAGGTGAGCAAGATATGAGTAAATAATAGTCGTTAAATTTGTAGAATAAACGCATTATTGGTTTGAAATTAACGAGTCATGACGTCATACTACATAGTTTAAATCCACGTTCGAAAGTTAGTTCTACAAACCTTAAAAGTCGCGTGAGATATCTAATAAAATATAAAGTAAACATCGTTTAATCCTAAAAAGGTAATTATATATTTGAAATTCATAAAAGAACATGTTATAATAGAAAGGGACATTTCTAAATTGCGGGAAAAGGAAATAGCATTTTGGATACGAGGCTTTCTTGGATGACGTCATGACATTCAAATGGAGCGAACGGTTTTCTTAGCGTGGGTAAGAGAGAAGCGTCGAGTCAGTACTCAAAGAGAGACCAGTACGGGAGATCGCGCTGAGCGGATGTGAGGGCGATGCCTCTACAGATACAAATATTTTCGGCATAACTCCTGAAAATATTTAAATAGGAAATAAAGGATATGAAAAGTTGTTCTTGGGTTGTCCATTACACTTGCGCAAACCCGAGATAAAGAGATCTTATGCAGAACTAGCTGAGGCGAGCTACATCGAAGGGCAACGTCACATCACCAACGACTTCAGCTTCAAATGGCGATCTAATAACCAGGACATCACAACGATTTTACAGCTTCAAATTGGCTTCCCAACGTGTGGCGCCGAAAGAATGGACCAAAACCCCAAGACGACCAGATCAGCATCGAACCAGCAAACAAGAAGGTGCCCAGCGTGTGAACATCTGTGAAACGTGTAGTGAACAAGTTTAAGTGCAGTTAAAGTGAAATAGTGAAAATATTGAAAATTTTGGTGAGTAGAAAAACACATGTAAATAGCTTAGAAATGGAAGACAGTGACACTGAATTTTTAGGTTTCGATAGTCCGGAAATTGAGAAAAGTGTAAGTAGGATGGAAGAATTTAATCAGAATGTAATTGGTAGCAGAATATGCCAAGAAGTAGAAGATCAGAACGTTAGAGAAACACCTAGAGGTAGTTCAGAAATGTTTAGTAGTAATTCAGAAAGGCCAGCATTTATGTCAGAAATAGAGAATATGTTTCAAACGATAATGAAAAAGATGAGTACAGAGTTAAGTCAAAAGATAGATGAAAATAGTAAAGAATTAAGAACAGTGAAAAAGATGAGTACAGAGTTTAGTCAAAAGATGAGTACAGAGTTAAGTCAAAAGATAGATGAAACTAGTATAGAGTTAGGACAGAAATTAGAGAAGGGACAACAGGAATTGGGAATGCAATTGGAGAATCAGAAGAGAGCTTTAGAAACCTTTAGGGAAGAAGTTAGGGAGGAAATTAATAAAGTTAGTAGTGAAGTGAAAGAAAATAGAGAACAGGTAGAACAGGTTAAGGGAGAATTAGAGACAATAAGGCAAGAAGTAAAGAATTCTGAAAAGAAATTAGGTCAACAAGTGAGTGAAAAATTAGATAAAGAAAGGGAAAAAGTAACATATAGATTAGACAAACAAAGGGAAGAAATTAGAGAAGAGTTACAGGGGTGTAAAGTTAGAATAGAAAGATCTGATGTAGAAAGTGAAAGGCAGGCTAGAAATTTGGAGGATGTTACAGACCAAATAAAAGGAGTAGTAACAGAAATTACTCAGGTAAAAGAGGCCTTAGAAAATTTGAAATTAAATGAAAATGCATGTAATCACAACAATCTTAGTAATGAAGTTGCAAGAAACGAGGCAATACCAGGTGTATCAGCTGACATTTCGATGCAAAATAGGGGTAACAGTAATTCCCATTCTGATCTCGGAAATAGCTCAGGGATAGGTGACAATTCAAATTTACATTGGCCTAACCATGTCTTAAATGAAATGACACCTCCAGTTTTTGAAAATGAAGATTCAGATGATCCTAAAGCCTTTTTAGAAGGGTTACAAGAGTACTTCACGGTGAAACGTATACCAGAGGAGTACAAGATGGTGATAGTAAGAAAATGTCTAAAGGGTAATGCTGCTAATTGGCTAGGCCTTTCTATGGGTAACAATAATGACTACCGGACCTTTAGGAACATCTTTTTAACCAGATATTGGGGAGCTAGTAGGCAGGCTAATATTAGAGTTGAATTAAGCAATGGAAAGTTTAATCCTAGATCGGAGGAATCGATGGTCAACTATTTTATGAGAATAGCGAGAAAATCGAAGATGTTGGATCCTCCTCTAGATGAAAAAGATCTAATAAATATAGTTACTCCACATTTTCCGGAAACGCTTCAACACTACCTAATCATAGCCCGACCCGATAGCATTGCAGCTATGATCGAATTATTATCAGCCTTAGAAATCAATAAGCCGAAACACGCATTTGGAAATAAATATGAAGAAAAAGAAACTGTAAATTCTTTCGGGCAAGGGGCACAGTATTATCAGAATAGAAGTGAGATTAGGGAAAGATATAAAGGACCAGTACCAAGGATGGAATCATTCCGGTGGGAAAATCAAGGTAGATATAACCAGGAAGGGCGTCACCAAAATAGAAATGGTAATCAAAGGGGAAGAAATATAAGGGTGAATTATATGAATACAAATAGATTTGATCGAGGTAGACGGGGACGTTATTTTGGACATAGTAGAAATTCAAATGATGGGTATTGGACAAATGGAGATAATGAGTTTAGACCGAGGTCACCAAGACAGGAAGAAAGGTATTCTAATGGACGAAATTCCCCCGAAAATGCGGAAATGGTCGAGGCCATTAACACGGTCAAAAACATGGTAGGAAGTAACCCCGATTTAATGCAGGAAAACAGAAGTAACAATTCGGGAAATAGTACAGGAGCAATACATAAAAATCAGGGAAACGCCAGACCCGGTCAAACGCGCCTTCAGTGAGAACTGGGTATCCTAGTAATGATTGTGATAAGTACTCGGAAATAAATAGTCCTGGAAGGCAAATGATGATACAAAAGAAAAGAGAATGGAAAAATAGAAACGACGAAAACGAAAAAGTAGGAGATCCACCTAAAATCAAAATTGGAGTAAATGGAAAACAATACAATGCAATTATAGATACGGGATCAAATAGCACAGTATGCTCACAAAATTTTTATGATAATTTACAAAGTAGTGGTTTTAAAGTAATGTCTTTACCAGTTAATGGGATATATTGCTCGCTAGCTGTGGGAAAACGAAAAGAGAGAGTAAAATTTCAAGCAATGATAAATATTGAAATAAATGGGAGAATACTTGGAATTTTATTTCTGATTGTAGGAAGACTTGTGACAGATATTATAATAGGTTGTGATTGTCTTTATGCCTGGGAAGCTGTGGTGAATTTTAAAAACATGATTCTAGAAATGAAAGTTGAAGATGAGATCATTATAGTGCCTTTTGTGGAAGATAGTAGTTCAGAAACTATTGTAAGAGAAAAAGAGGAAGAAGAAATCCAAGGGGATACATTCTTTGTAGAATATGTTAAAGTAGGAGCTATGGAATTAACTGAAGTAAATGTCAAAGAGTACAGAGTCGATAATAAAGAAAATGTAGAATGGGATAAAAATGATTTCATAGACAATTTGAGGGTTTCTGATGCAACTAGGTACTATGATAAGGAGAGTAGTGAAGACTTAGAAGAATTGTTGAGAAAAAAAGTAACTCAGGCTGATCAACTAAATGAACAACAGAGGGATAAATTGTTTGAAATATTAATCCGAAATAAAGAAGTATTCTCTGAGAAACCTGGTAAATGTAATATTTATACTCATTCGTTTGAGATGATACCCATCAAACCTTTTACACATAAAGCGAGAGCTATCCCTAGTACAATAAGAGAAGAGGTAGATGCAGTTATAAAGTCAATGTTAGAAGATGAGGTTATTGAGATTTCTAATTCAGAATTTGTGAATCCCCTATGTATAGTAAATAAGGCCAATGGAAAGATTAGGGTGACATTAGACTCGAGAAAATTAAATCATTGTTCCTCATACTTTCCATCAGGGAATCCAACAGAACGTGTCCTCCGAGATATAGGAATTTATTTACGTGTACTTACACATCATAATCATAAGGATTGGGTGAAATATTGTCCATTGATAGAAAAGATTATCAATCATACCATTAATGTAACTACTGGGTTTGCACCAATAAAATTAATGTTAGGAATTGAACCAGAACCAATATTGATCGGGGTACCAAAAACACTGAAAATTAATGACATTCAGTTAAGTGAAGAAGAAAGAGCGAAAATTGCTTTTGAACGAATCAAGAAAAAGGCAGAGAAGCGAAAATTAAAGAAAAAGAGTAGAAAACATAAATGGGAACCTAAGATAGGCGATTGGGTACTAGTTAAAGACCATAAGTTATCAAGTGCATTGAGAGGTAGGAACAAAAGGATGGAATTGTTATATAAAGGTCCTGCAGAAATTATATCAAAATTTGGTTATCATACCTATGAATTAAGAGATGTTAAAAATGAAAAATGTCTGGGAAGATGGCATAAACAACTCCTTCGACCATACAAGAAACCGTGTGGTGCCTTGGAACCTTGATTTAATGTAAAAGAAAAATTGGAAGTGTCATTTGTATATTGACGCCCAATCAGCTTTGAGATAAAATGTAAATGTTAGCTTACTTGAAAATCATATATTGGTCAGGTACTTACATATTCATGAAAAATGCAGAATGTGAATTGCTATCTACTACAAAGAGCTTAAAAATATATTGTATAGAGCTCACAATAACAGCTTCAGAAAGATTGTTAAATTGTTCATCTCCGCATAGAGAGAAAACAGAATATTTACCTTGTAAACATTTGGTAAAATATTTAGATGTATAGATAGTTATCACAGCAAGACAAAGAAAGAACTTGTCTGAAGAGTGTAATGGATTTATATAAATATATGTGTTACAATAACAAAAGTGAAAAATCACAGTGCAAGTGATAGTGAGAGCGAAGTGAGCAAACATGAACTAAAAGAAGGAAGTATAAAGAAAGACTCTTGAAATTTAGCCTTTATATAGAAGCTTCACAGAAGAAACCATAACATATTGTAATTAGTATTTAAGGATTAATGTTAAGTCAAGTGTATAATTGTTTGTCATGTTAAAAAGATTAATGAGAAAATGTGTTAATAACCAATTTCAAAAACAGTGTAATTGAAAATTGTATATAATGGGAGTGTTGCCGATTATTCAAAATACAGGAGTAATTTTTAATTTTTCTTTCGGGCAAGACATTTACATTATTTTATTATGAAATAATAAAATAACATAAATGGGGGCATTTGATACCGAAATTTAGATTTCCGATCGAATGGGCTTTTGAAGAAGACACGTTTTAATTTAATTGCCGGATATGAGATTTGCGATAAATATTGAGTAATAACATAAATAGATAATATAGCAGGAAGTGTTGTAAGGTGAGCAAGATATGAGTAAATAATAGTCGTTAAATTTGTAGAATAAACGCATTATTGGTTTGAAATTAACGAGTCATGACGTCATACTACATAGTTTAAATCCACGTTCGAAAGTTAGTTCTACAAACCTTAAAAGTCGCGTGAGATATCTAATAAAATATAAAGTAAACATCGTTTAATCCTAAAAAGGTAATTATATATTTGAAATTCATAAAAGAACATGTTATAATAGAAAGGGACATTTCTAAATTGCGGGAAAAGGAAATAGCATTTTGGATACGAGGCTTTCTTGGATGACGTCATGACATTCAAATGGAGCGAACGGTTTTCTTAGCGTGGGTAAGAGAGAAGCGTCGAGTCAGTACTCAAAGAGAGACCAGTACGGGAGATCGCGCTGAGCGGATGTGAGGGCGATGCCTCTACAGATACAAATATTTTCGGCATAACTCCTGAAAATATTTAAATAGGAAATAAAGGATATGAAAAGTTGTTCTTGGGTTGTCCATTACACTTGCGCAAACCCGAGATAAAGAGATCTTATGCAGAACTAGCTGAGGCGAGCTACATCGAAGGGCAACGTCACATCACCAACGACTTCAGCTTCAAATGGCGATCTAATAACCAGGACATCACAACGATTTTACAGCTTCATGCTGCTCTTGCATAACTTTCTCTACTCCTGTACAACTATTCTTACAAACCTTATTCCTCTATCTACTTCATGTTAGCATTTGCAGAAATTGTCTCTTGTTGCTACTTTTGTTGTAGGTGCAAGGGAAATATGGAAATACGGTAGGCTTTAAGCAATAGTCAAAGGAATACAATGAAAAAGCAGAAGCTATTGACAGTGAAGCAATATAAATCAACAAATATAATAAATATTTAGAGATTAAATTCCACTTTCTTTAGTAATTGTAAATGATTTCCAATAACAACTACATCAGTTTAAGTCAATCATGCATATCTTCAGTAGCAAGGTTTATTATGGTCATCATCATTAGGAAATGCTAGATGACATATTTTTCCTATTGTATCACCAAATACTACTACTAAAAGCAAAACAAATTTGTTGTCAGAATCAATTTGTGGTATTTCAAACTGCATTATGCAATCCTTATTCTTCAAAATGAACATCTTTTACCAAACCATTAAATTTATGAGTTCATTTAATTGTTTTAATAATTTAACACCAAAAATGATGTGCCACAGCTAATTTATCAACTATTTATACTTAATATTTCTAAAATGTTCATGACTGCTTAGCAAGTCATCTCTACAGAATTGGTATCTCAGCCTCACCAATATGTGTCCTGTGTAATGATCCAGCAGAAATGAATGAAGAACACTTGAAGACCTGTGAAGCATTAAGATCAGAAGAAACTACAGTTCAAAAGTATTGGAAAGCACGAATGCTAATGGCTTCATTGCCAGATGCAAGGCACTAGAAAACAACAACAACAACATGTTTCTAAAATGTTCTTTTATACTTTTTTCCAAATGATGTTTAGTTTTACCAATGTAGACACTATCCTAATCCAAATAGCATTGATAAATGCTAGTTTTTTATAATTTGAAATTGTATCCTTTTCAATATATATATTTCACAAACAAGCAAAAATTGTGACATCTGACATTTCAGGTGATGCTAATGGCTTCATTGCCAGATGCAAGGCACTAGAAAACAACATTTCAGGTGACCATAAAGATCCAGAATACAAAGATACATTAGGTTTATACTCTTACAATAAGGAATAGCATGTCTCTTATGTTATATTTATTTTGAGGAACCAAGATTATTCCATGTTATTTAAAAAGTTTGTAAATTTATTACTAGCCCAAGAATGGTAAGTTAAATTTTTTTAAAATTACAATCGTCTTCTATTTTCTTTTATAGTTGTTTGATGTTTAAATTGTTCTATATTTGTATATATAAAATCTATTAAAACCATTACTTAACACAGTGTTAGTAGTGTTCTTACATTCTCTGTTAAATTCTTCCTTATTAAGAAACTTATAAACAAGGCTTAAGGAACAACTAAGAAATGCAAAATTTAAACAAACTGATAAATCAGCGGTAGCTCATCTCTTCTGGTTGCCCAAACATGACATAAAACATACAACTTTTAAAACCAATGCAGAGCTTAATGTATGGGAAAAAATATTTATAACTAAAAATGCACACAAGGTAACAAATTTTGAAATCCCACCAGTGGACGTCAAGTTTACAATTAAAAGAGAGGTCATCACCATGAGCAGTTCAAAGGAGGATTCCAGCATAGACATCAGGAGGCAATGCCTACTAAAAAAAAACCCGGCACAACAGCCCATGAAGAGCCCAGCCTTCCCACCCAGCAAATGCATCCCCCACCTCGGCCCACTACAGGTGTCATTGATAGGGTGCAGTACTGGAGGGTGGTACGTCGTCACCGTCCCAATCCCTCCCGGCAAGTTATGCTGTCTTCACGACCTGGGGCCACTACTTTTCCATCAAGTAGCTCCTCAATTGGTCTCCAGGCAAGCGCACTACCAACTGCGCTACAGAGGCGGTCCAATGCCTACTAGGCATAAGGCATACTGCCGATGATGGCGGCAGTTACCATCAAAACAATTGTCCAAAGATAACATAACTTACTAAGTGAAACTAAAGTGTCATCATACTACTCCTAGATTTTAACCAATGGGATCTACATTTATTGTTTAGTAAGATTTTGTCTATCTCCTGCAGTTTTTAAATCCCCTTAAAAACTTGATATGTTCTTTCACTGTGCTGTTCTATATCAAAAACTAAATCTATCACAAATAAAAAGTCACCTGGATTTTTGAAGGCTTCTGTCTAATCGTGCCCTCTCAAAGACAGCCCAAAAGCACACAAAATTTTAACACAGCCAATAACTCTAGAGAGTGCATAAGTTTCACCTTATCTGCTGATTGTGTTTCACTATCTCTTCATGGTAGGCACAACATAATATTGCTGTAATATTAGTGTTACCTAAAATGGTTCATTTATATACTTATTATTTACAACATGTTTCTTTATTAATGATGATGATGATGATGATGATGATGTGATGGTGATGATGATTGATGATGGTGATGATGATGATTTTTCTTTTTTTAATTAATGTCCTCCAACATTGTGTCATATCGGACGAATGAATGAAATGAAATGGGTGAAATGATGCTCAAATGAGCCCGAGGTCCATGGACCTTTTAAGTTACCTGACATTCGTCTTCTCAGGGTAGGGAAAACCTCGGAAAAAAACCTTACCCGGATAACTTACCCTAAGCGAGATTCGAACTCGCAACCTCTTGAATGTGAGGCAGACACGCTAGCCATCACGCTATCGAGGCGGGCAATGATGATGATTATTATTATTATGATGACGATGACGATGATGACGACGACGATGATGATAATAGTAACAATAATAGGATCAAAGAGTGTCAAAGTATGTTAAAAATTTTAAAACTTTTTATATAAATAATTAAGATTAAAACCTTCTCTGTTTTACATCTGATTATGAGCTATGTTTAATGATTCAAAGGACTTCAGAGGTTCAAGTTACGTATTTCATTTGTCATGAAAATATCTTAAACATAGGTATTTTAATCAAAATCATCAGGATCATTTTTTGAGAAAATCAAAATTATTGATAAATTTTTCATGTAAAGGGTAGTTTGGAGTGGAGAACTTATTTTGCAGGAGAGTTAATATTACACTGTCACCCATTTCTGAGCTATGTTTGAACTTTCAAGTCTCCAGGTCACTGCGAAACATTTAAATGTTTTTCCATGTCAAGTGTAGTTTAGGGTGGAGGGATTTTTTTGAAAGCGAGTTAATATAACATTCATCCAGCTCTGGGCTAGGTTAAAAATTTTAAGAGTCCAGGCCATTGTGAAGTCAGTTGAAAAAATTGACATTTTCAAAAAAATTTCCATATTAAGGCTAGTTTGGGGTGGAGGGATTTTTCTAATAGGGAGTTAATATTGCATTGTCATCCAGTTCTGAGCAATGGTCAAAATTTGAGATCTCTAACTCATCGGAACTTAGTTTAAATAGATTGCAAAACAGTACCGAACAGTCGGACAAGAAACAGAGTTAATAAGAATGTGGCACCAAATGGAAGACGATAGCCGAGAATACCAGTGTATCAAAAACAAACTGAAAAACTGCTATTTCATACCAAAGCCACATATTAAGAAATGAATTAATTTCCAAAACAATTTAGATTTATAGAAAACATAGCTTTAGAAATAATGAACTTAAAAGAAAAATGAAATATTGTGTTTTAGAGTCTGTTATAATCACTCGCAGTTACAGTTACATTGTTTATTCATTCATGCAAGTTTGCAACCAGTGTAGTTCTGATGATACATTGCCATAGCTCCATCACAGAAATCAGATGCTCTCGCACCCTGTATGGTCGATGTTCTTCCCATTCCTTTACCTTGTAGATTCATATGTGTACAATGGAGTTCAGGTCAGGAGATCTTGAGGGTCAGTGCATGGAGATTATTTCTAGATGCCTCGTTAGCCAATCCTGGATTATATTAGAGGTACGCATGCCACTGTGGTGGTGCATAAATACACATTGTTCTTTTTATGGAAACCTAGCATGAAGGTATGGCAGCATAGTGTTTTCGAGAATATTTACATATACAGACTGCACTTTCTGGCACTTGAATTAACTCCCTTAGTCCTGATAATGTCATATAGGCCAACAAATGTACTGAAATTCTGCTCGAATGACATGGTGAGGCTCGTATCTAATTTCCCTTGGCCTATGCAGACATACAATCTCCTCCTGGTTAAATCAAAATAGCTTCTCTCATTCCAGATAACCAGGTCCCAGTAATGAGTAGTCGGAAGCTTTCACGGCCAGAGTTAGAGTTAAGGTCCCAGTAAGCCTGGAACAGGTTTGTGCGCATTGCAACCTTGCCTTGTGTGTCTGAGTGAGATGAGTGAGAAGGAGCTTAGTGGGAGCTCAATGCGATACCGATAGGGTTACCATATCATGTCAAAAAAACTGGGGGAATTCAGTTAACGACATTTATTTCACATACTTTTCATTTCCTTTGACATTTTTCAGGAAATCTTTTTTGCAGATAATCCTGTCATAACATTGAGCGCAAGTTACATTTTTCATGTTGTACATTATGATCAACATTAACTTTACATTTTCGGCAGCGAGCTTATTTCGCTAATCTGTCCACTGAACATTTAGCAGAGAAAATATTCTCTCTACAGCTGCTTATGTGCAGGTATGGCAAAATAGTGTGTACTACTTTCCACAGTTCTATACACTCAACATTATTACTCATGTGTTCGTACCATTTCTCAACAACACTTCCCTACCAATGTTGCAGAGTTCATTTTGTGGTAAGTTCTTAAAGCACTTATTCCATCAAAGAGTACAGAGTCATCAATAACTATGCTAACACTTCTTAAAAATAACACACTTTTTCCACCACTTGCCACTCTGGTTCTTTATCCAGAGTTATCCATTGAAACACAGACATACCAATGGGTTATCCAATTATAACTAACACACTAACAGTATAAAAAGTATACATATGACGGTCCACGTTCAGATGGTGGATCTCCAGAATTTCCTCCGTATTCATTTTTAGAACTGGTTTCCTGTCTACTATGAACTTGTAAATAGCTAAATTCTTCCCCTGTTTCGGTTTTAGAAAGGGTAGTGACAGCATGTCCACGTTCTGTATCACAAAAATGTTCCCCAATTCCATTTTTGCAATCCGTATTGTACGTTTTCTGGGCGGGTAGCTTGCCGCCGAAACATTTTATCTATTTTATCACCTTTTTAATTGCCTCAAATCAGCAGGCTTTTAATTTTCTCTTTTGACAACTGCTTAAATATGACCTATTTCTCAACATTGTAGTTCTAATTTAATGCAGACGTTTAAAAGTAGTCTATATGAAGGCTATATAAACGACAAACGGGAAAAAAGCACAGTTTAGTTAAGCAGTAAACAAATTGCGATTGTATAAATACACAATGGCAATATCCGAGTCCAGAGTCACTTATCTATTTGCAGTTTTCCCGCATTATCACACCAAGTTGTCTGTGTCACAGACATAAACTAAATGAGCTGCGGGCTTAGAGGGATTGTTGTGAACTGCAATAAAATTCGTGGAAGGCAATAATAATACTCGCAGACGATACAAGCAAGCAACAAGAATGCGTGGCGTAAGCATTCTTGTTATTCTGCGCTCTCTGTTGCATGGAGTGGTACGCACCTAGCGCACTGTTAAAATAACACTGATTACCAACACTAATGGTTATTTTCCTTAAATAAACAACGCACCTGAAGGTAAGCTTGTTTCACACTTTTAAGCAAGAAAGGATAGGAAATGCTTACACGGTACACTTCTCCCTAGCGATTTTCCATGGTTGAATAGAATGTAAACGTCCTTTTTAGGAAAACCGTTAAAGGCAGACGGGGACTCCCCACACTGGAGGTGAGGCCGTTATTTACGCCACAGCGTACAACAATGTATAAAATTGGTGACATTCTTGGTGATAAAGAAGCAGAAGTCGATGAAATGAACCAGAATGTTTTGCTAATGATATTCCTTATTTCAAGTTGGCCCCCATTACACAATATGATGTACAAAAAGGTTTCTCCAAGTGTAGTATAAAGATACAACTTCTGTGACATACCGACGTAAAGCATCCCTAAGTAATATGATACCATCCCTCACCCATGTTTACTTTGTAATTAGTTTAAACTGGAAACATAAATAAGTTAAGGCTCTTATATGAGTCAGCATAGAATATTCAGCTAAAACGCGTGTGGCAAGTGTGTGGACATTGTTTCCTTTTCTTGTGCTGCGTAAGCAATGATCTCAACTGGAAAGTTAATAGCGTGTTAAGCTATAAAACATCCCGTTGGAAATGACTTGTTGGTTACTTATGTTCTGAAAGTCACCTGCCGCCAGTATTCAACGAGGGCTTTACTAAATTCTTGGAGTTTTACTAATAAACTTCTTCTTACCTTTGAATTGTGCCTTATTAATTGCTGAGCTGCCTTGTTCTCGAGCTAAGGCTCGGGGCTTACCTACAATCCCGAAATCTACAGTCGTGTGTGCAAAACACTGTTACACGACATCTGGTGGCAGCAGCGGGATTACAAGGCAATTACAAGGCGAAGCAATCAGAAGACGGCACTTCTTCGACTTCGACTGAACTTCTTCCTGATTCAGGGTGTCTTCTGAAGAGCTGAATCAGATCTTCATCTTCTAGAACTTCGCAGATCTTTCATCGAGGTGGAAGACCTGCAGTACTTCAGGAGGGAAGGCGCCCACGAACCTCCGAACGTCTTTGCCTCCTCTAGCCGGAGGCCGGCGCAGTCCGTCCGCCTTCTGATGTCGAGCTCGTCAACAAGCCGGGGCTCTGGTTGTCAGCTGGGGTCCTCGAGGGGACATTGATCAACTCAGCAAGCCTGCAGCTATCCTTCTTCGCGGCGACAGCTACACCTGGACAGTCCCGAGGGACGGCGAGACTCCCTTCATTCTTTCCAAGTAAGTCCTCGCCATCGTTATATGTGGCATTGTGTTAATCGTAGACAATCAGACTAAGTAACCCCTTGCCATGTCTTTCGCAAGTAGAAGTAGAGTAGAACTTCCGACAGAACCGGATGATGAGGTGGAACAAACGAATAGTTTCGTGTCAGTAACTACTGCAGTTAAATTATTGGAAACAAAATTTGACGGAAACCCAAAAGATTTGCAGGAATTTTATAGACAATGTGGAAAATGCTTATAGATATTTGTCTCCAGCAGATCATCCTACATTTTTGAAATTTGTCTTAGCCAGAATTACTGGAGATGCTAAGGTAACTTTAAACTTCAAGGAAATTCCCGCTGCGGGGGCTACTTGGGAAAATGTTAAAGAAAAATTAGAAACGCACTATGCAGTTCACAGAACGTTAGATTAGTATGCTAATAAGTTGTTTACTAGCAAGCAGACACACAATGAAAATGTAACTCAGTGGGGAGCAAGAGTAGAAAAGATGACCTTCGATTTAATACGATCCACTTAAAAAATAATGAATAATTGGAATTATGATAGGAAAATGGGAGGCAGAGATATAATAGTGCATTTAAGTAGAGCGTGTTTTGTACAAGGTTTGGCAGATGGGCAAGTTAAAACTATAGTTAGGGTGAAATGCGATCAAATGTCGATGAAACAATTAATTGAACTAGTAGTAGAAGAGGAGAGTGCACAGAGGTCTTGCGAAAAATTTAAGGGTTATTACTGAGAAAGAAGGGCAGTGGCAAGTAACAGTTCCCACCAGTTCCAGGGTGCTCACATGGGCGTAAAGAGCAGGCCTGAGAACGTGAGGCGCGGACCATCAGGGGTTCACGCGATAGCATCTATAGAGTGTTTTAGGTGTGGTAAACAGGGGCATGTTGCTAAAGAATGCAGAGGGAAGGCCTACTGCAAGGCATGCCGTAAAGTTGGACATGAGACGAGGGAATGTCTCACACAGGGAAACAGGCAGTAGGGCTACCTGTGCAACCTGTGGTAAGTCCAAATGAAAGTAAAGGTTACAACCCAGGTGTGAAAGAGAACCTGACAAACAAAATAGGTGTGAAAGAGAACCTAACAAGCAAAATAGGTGTGAAAGAGAACCTAGCAAACAAAATAGGTGTGAAAGAGAACCTAGCAAACAAAATAGGTGTGAAAGAGAACCTAGCAAACAAAATAGGTGTGAAAGAGAACCTAGCAAACAAAATAGGTGTGAAAGAGAACCTAGCAAACAAAATAGGTGTGAAAGAGAACCTAATAAGTAAGTTTAATGTTACTAATGGGGTACAGGAAAATCCTTACGTAGTTTTTGTATTAAGTAATGATTTAAAGGAAGGTTATGGAGAAGCACTGATTGACACAGGGTCATTAGTCTCTCTGGTAAGACAAGAAGCCTTACGGCCAGAAAAAATAAAGAAAGAGAAAGTTTGTTTTCAAACAATAACTGGGGAAAGGTTCAAGGTTTTTGGATGCGCAGAAATAAGTTTCAGCAACGTAATGTTTGGGCCGGATCATAAATTTTATGTAGTTTCATCTACCTGAAAAATTAGACCTGCTACTAGGAAGGGATTGGTTAGAGGCACACAAAGGTGAATTAAGGGTCCCGTGGAAGCATGCGGCAATAAAAATAAAACCGATGAGTGAAGTTTTAGTAGAGTTTGATACATCAGAACAAGGTGTAAGGTACTGTAAGAAACAGGAAGTAGGTGATAATTTAGTTTGTGCTGAAAGCATTGTAAACTGTAAGGGAGGAAAGTTTTGCTGTTTAATAGTTAATTTAAATGAAGATGAGAGAATAGTAGCAGTAACTCCGCAATTGACAAAGTCTGATATAAAAGGGAAAGAAATTAGAATAAGGAAGGAAAGGAGAAACGAACTACTCCTTTCTAAGTTGTCGGGCTGGGTTGCTCAGTTGGTTAGACGCTGGCCTACGGATCCCAAGGTCGCGGGTTCAAACCCGGCCCAGGCCGATGGTTTTTAAGTGTGCTTAAAAACGACAGATCCATGTCAGTAGATTTACTGGCATGTAAAAGAACTTCTGCGGGACGAAATTCCGGCACACCGGCGATGCTGATGTGATCCTGGCAATTGACAGCGTCGTTAAACAACAAAATAATTAATTGCTTTCTAAGTTCAGGGTTGCACATGTAAAAGAGGGGTTAGAAGAATTGAAGAATTGGGGTAGTAAGCGGTAGTGATGCCCCTCCTATAGCCTCTCCTACCCAATTCCCATCCTCATCCTGCCCGTGGTGCACCCTGCTTTTAACAGATGAGGCTCTGGGGACCGAATCACAGCGGTATAACTGTTTCATCTAAAATGGAGGAAATGTCATTTACATATGTGCTGGCCTATCACAGCACAACAGCATCCCTCAGAGGCACATGAGGGGAAGGTCGGTGGATCTAAATATCATCTATTTAGTCCTCCCGGCTAGGTCCGATGGACCCGTTGACCAACGATAGGTGTGGTCCCCCTTGCAAAATGGGGCTTTAAGTCGGGTGATGTAACTGCCACATTGTAAAACTGGTGCCCGTTAAGAAAACAGTTACATGAAAGCCACATACATGAATATGAGTCCTAAAGATAAACATTCCGGAGTTAAAACTGTCCCCCAATCGGATCTCCGGGTGGGGACATCTTTAGGCAAATTTCATTTAGCTGTTGCAGCCTTTCGACTATTGACAAATCATGACTGCTTGGCAAGTCATCTCTACAGAATAGGTATCTCAGCCTCACCAATATGTGTCCTGTGTAACGATCCAGCAGAAATGAACGAAGACCACTTGAAGACCTGTGAAGTATTAAGATCAGAAGAAACTACAGTTCAAAAGTATTGGAAAGCACGAATCCTAATGGCTTCATTGCCAGATGCAAGGCACTAGAAAACAACAACAACAGAATTGAAAGAAATTTGTTTGGAATATAACGATATATTTAGGTTACCAGGGGATAGGCTTACAGAGACTAAGGCAATAACACATCACATCCCAACACCATCTTTACCACCTGGTAGATCTATCACATTAAAGAATTACAGAATACCAGAACAGCACCAACAGGAGGTAAATAAGCAAGTGCAAGATATGCTAGACCAGGACATTATAGTCCCGAGTTCGAGCCCAAGGAATTTTCCAATTTTAGTAGTTCCAAATAAAGTGGATGCTTCGGGTACTAGAAAATGGAGGATTTGTATTGACTTTAGGAAATTAAACGAGGTGACAGTAGGTGATAGCTATCCTCTACCCAACATACAGGAAATTCTAGATAATTGGGAAGGTCTCGTTACTTTTCGGCTTTAGATTGTGCAAGTTGTTATTGGCAAATACCCTTAGCACCAGAGGACCAAGCAAGAACTGGCTTCAGCATCAGCCAAGGTCACTTTCATTTTAACAGAATGCCCAGTGGATCAAAATCAGCTCCTGCTACTTTTCAGAGGTTAATGAACACCATATTGATGGAATTAATTGGAATTAGATGTTTGGTCTACTTAGATGATATAATTATTTTTGGTGAAACTTTGGAGGATCATAATTCTAGGTTAAGACAAGTTTTTCAAAAGTTGCGAGAAAATCAAATGCAATTAGAACCAGATAAATGTGAATTTCTTAAAAGCGAATTGCAGTATTTAGGTGACATAGTTACTGCAGAAGGTGTTTATCCTGATCCGAAGAAGGTTGAAGCTATAAGTAAATTTCCAAAACCTAAGACACCCAAAGATATAAAGTCATTCTTAGGCTTGGCAGGTTACTATAGAAAATTTATTGCAGCATTTAGCAAAATTGCTAAACCGCTTAATGATTTGTTAAAGAAAGGAACAGAATGGGAATGGTCGGAAAGGCAGGAACAAAGCTTTCAGGAATTAAAGGGTAAATTGTTGGAATATCCAGTATTGCAATTTCCAGACCTTACTCAACCCTTTGTTTTGACAACTGATGCGAGCAATTATGCAATTGGGAGTATTCTAAGTCAAGAGAAAATTGGTAGCGATAGGCTTATAGCTTTCTCGAGTAGGACATTGAATGACGCAGAAATAAACTATAGCACAGTGGAGAAGAGTTACTAGCTATAGTATGGTCTTGTAAGCATTTCCGTCCATACTTACTAGGTAGAAATTTCACAGTGGTAACAGACCATAAACCTCTTTTATGGATTTTCAATGTTAAGGATCCGCAGATGCGCTTAGTAGGTATCCCCTTCCAGAAATTAATGCTGTTCTAAAATCAGAGGAAGAAATTTCTAAAGAAAGAAAGCAGAGGTTACTGAAAGAGATGCACGAATGTCCTATACGAGGGCATCAAGGTATTCAAAGAACATATGAAAGGTTAAAATTGTACACTTCTTGGCCTAATATGTTTAAGGATGTAGAGAATTACATAAAACTATGTTCGACTTGTCAACTAAATAAACAGACACTTCCAAAGACTAAAGCTGAATTGCAAATAACAGACACACAATTACAACCTTGGAATAAGGTGTACTTGGATATTGTAGGTCCATTGTCAACTTCAGATTCAGGAAATAAATATTTATTAACATGTCTGGACAATTTGACTAAATATTTGATAGTAATTCCCATGATAGATCAGAGTGCAAACACTGTGGCGGATAAATTTGTAAATGAAATTATTCTTAGGTATGGGATTCCTGATGAGATTTTAACAGATCAAGGATCTCAGTTTATGAGTCCGGTATTTCAAGGCTGTTGCAAATTACTTAAGATTAAGAAGTTGCACACAAGTGTTTACCACCCAGAAACCAATGGAAGTTTGGAAAGATCACATAAGGTTATTGTAGAATATTTGCGTTGTTTTGGAAACAAGTTACAAGCTGACTGGGATAAGTGGGTTAATTTTGCAAGCTTCACATATAACACAACCCCTCATACTGCAACCAAGTATACACCTTATGAATTGTTATTTGGTAGAAGGGCAAATCTGCCAGGGATATTGCAAAGAGAGCCTCAGCCATTGTATAATTACGATGATTTAGTGAGAGAAATTAAACAGAAATTCCACGTAGTATGGCAACAAGCAAGGCCTAATTTACAGGAGCGGAAAGAAAAACAGTGTGAAAAATTTAATGAAACTATAAAGGCAAGGAAATATGCCAAAGGAGATTTTGTGTTAATATATAATGAGCAAAGAAAGAAACTAGATCGTTTATGGAACGGACCTTATGAAGTGACTGAGGTAAAGGGCCCAAACGTTTCGTTGAAAAAGGTAGGAATAATAGGTAAAAGGACAATCGAAACTCATGTTAATAGGACCAAACCTTATTTTGCAGGTGCGGTAGAAGATGAGGGTTAGTTATCTAATCAAGGCGATTGTTTTTTGTGGTGGTGGGAACAGCTTCAGGGAGAAGCGTTAGGAACTGTGGTTGAAGAACAAGATATAAAAGCTCAGGTAAAAGTAATTAGCAATCACGCAGGCGTTTACTTCGACCATGTAGGAACATTGTATTCCTATCCAGCAGAGTGGAGTTTCTTAACATATTGTGACTTTTGGTGGGTGGGTGTGAAGTAAAGTAGACAGATGTAGTCGAGATAAAGAAACACTTTTATTTCCGTAAACAGTAACTTTGTACACTCGTTGCAACAACAAGAAAGTCTTTTCCCATTCACCAACAGCACGGCTCCGAACTAGTAACACAACAACTGTCCCTTCTCCGTCGGCACGACTACTCAACCTTCACATACGTCTAACTGACTCTCTCACACTTTACCGCTATTTATATCTCCCAGGCACTATTCTGGAAGCTTCAGGAAAGCTCAGTTATTTAGCGGTGAAACACAAAACAGACAGTTCTAGAAGCCTCTATCACTTTCTCTCTTTCGACAAGCGCCCAACAATGCGGCCATTCTCTGTCTCTTTCCTTCGACTCCTTTGCGGTAGCGCCGACAATAATGCGCTGGGCGACACTGCTCCCTCCTCAAGGCTGGTCGTCCCGAACAGCACCATCGTAACGGGCCAGACGATCCAGGTGTACCACTAACATCTTCCCTCGGGGCACCTTCTGGATGCGGTAGACTACGTCGTTAATCCTCTTTACCACTCGGTACGGTCCTTGCCACGGTTGTTGAAGTTTTGGGCAGCGTCCCTTGGTCCGGGTAGGGCGGTACAACCAGACCATGTCACCTTGCTGGAATCCTCGGCTGTTGACTTGCCTGTCGTACCGGGTCTTCATGCGGTCGCTCGCCATCTGGATGTTCTGACGAGCCATCTCGTGCATGTCGTGGAGATGGTCTAATGACTCTCCACATACTCGGTTGCCGGCCGTTTCGCTTCCGGGGGGCTCCCAAAAGCCAGGTCACAAGGGAGGCGTAGCTCTCGGCCGAACATTAGGCTTGCTGGTGTCATCCCGGTAGTGTCGTGTGTCGACGAACGGTAGGCCAGCAAGAACAGTGGTACCTTGAGGTCCCAGTCTCTCTGATGGCTGGCCACGACCTTCCTCAAGTGCTCCTCTAGGGTCTTGATGTATCTCTCGACCATGCCGTCCGACTGTGGATGTAGGGGTGTTGTGCGGGTCTTGTTCACCCCAAGTCTTTCCAATGCCTCCTTCATTAGGTGCGACTCAAAATTGGTGCCCTGGTCGCTGTGGAGCTCTAACGGGACCCCAAAACGGCAAAATAGCTGTTCCACGAGGCAGTCTGTAATTGTCTTCGCCTCTTGGTTCGGGATGCCATACACCTCCGGCCACTTGGTGAAGTAGTCCACAGCTACCATCAGGTACTTGTTGCCTCGATCGGACACTGGGAATGGTCCAGCTATGTCGACGGCGATGCGTTCGAAGGGCGCTCCGACGTTGTACTGCTGCATGCGACCCCGGCTCCTAGTTTGGGGGCCGCGACTCGCCGCGCACACGTGACATTGACGGCACCAGTTCTCAGCGTCTGCTCGGAACCTCAGCCAGTAGTAGCGCTGTCGGAGTTTGCCGATCGTCCGGTTTGCTCCTGGGTGTCCACCCGAGGTACCGGCGTGCACTTCCTCCAAGACTTCCGGGACCCTACTTCGGGGAAGTACCAACTGCTCTTTCTGGGTCTTCCCATCAGGTGATTCCCATACCCGGAACAGCACGCCCTCTTTGGTCTTCAACGAGTCCCATTGGGCCCAGTACGACTTGTATGTAGCGCTTCTGGGTGCGATGTCCTCCCAGGTTGGTCTCGTCCCTGCCTGCACTTCTCTCAAGAGTGGTCCCAAGTCGGCGTCCGCCAGCTGCTCCCTCCACAGGTCCGCGCTATCCCATCCGTCCGCAGGCACTGCCGTGACCACTCTGACAGCTGCGGTACGCTCCTTCTCTTCCACTCTTGCGCATTGGCCGCACTCTTCTAGGCAGGGTCTTCGGGACATGGCGTCTGCGTTGCCGTGGCTCTTCCCTCTGCGATGTTCGGAGGTGAAGTCGTACTCCTGCAACCTTTGGACCCAACGGGCTGTCTGGCCCTCCAGGTTTCTAAAGCTAAGTAGCCAGGTTAGGGCGGAGTGGTCTGTCCTCAGGTGGAATGGCTGACCGTACAGGTACTTGTGAAAGTGCTCCAAGGTCTTCACTACCGCCAGTAGCTCTCGTCGGGTGACACAGTAGTTCTTCTCTGCCTTGGACAACGTCTTGCTGTAGTAGGCTATCACCCGCTCGTGGCCGTTCTGGACTTGGGATAGGACGCCTCCAATGCAATGGTCGCTGGCGTCGGTGTCCACAATAAAGACGTCGCCTGGTTGTGGGAATCCCAAAATAGGAGCACTGCAGAGCGTCCTCTTGAGCTGCCGGAAAGCGCCTTCGGCGTCCTCCGTCCACACATAAGGTCGATGTGCTTCCGTCAAGCGAGTGAGGGGTTTGGCGATGCTGGAGAAACCCTTTATGAAGCGGCGGTAATAACTGCACAATCCAAGGAAACTGCGCAGTTCTCGCTTATCCTTTGGGCGAGGCCAATCTCTCACGGCCTGTGTCTTCTCCGGATCCGTGGCCACTCCGGGTGGTGAGACTATGTGGCCCAAGTAGTTGACTTCCCTGCGGAAGAGCTGGCACTTCTTGGCGTTCAGCTTCAAGCCGGTCGCCTGCAGTCTCTGCAGCACCTTCCTCAGTTTGTCAAGATGGTCTTCGAATGTCTTGCCGACGATGATGATGTCGTCCAGGTATAACAGGCAGGCGTCATAAGTCAATCCTCTCATTACTGACTCCATGAGGCGTTGGAAGGTAGCTGGTGCGTTGCAGAGACCAAAGGGCATAACTGTGAACTGCCAAAGCCCTTGGCCTGTCGAGAATGCGGTCTTCTCCTTGTCTCTCGGGTCTAGAGCCACCTGCCAGTAACCCGATTTCAAGTCCAGGGTTGAGAACCACTGCGCACCAGTAAGCGTGTCCAGGGTGTCGTCAATCCGGGGTAAGGGGAAGCAGTCCTTCCTGGTGACAGCGTTCAGCTTCCTGTAATCTACGCAGAAGCGTAGCTCGCCATTCTTCTTCACCAGAACTACAGGGGAACACCAAGGACTGTCAGACTCTTCGATCACTCCCTTGGTTCTCATGTCCTCCAGCATGTCTCGTACCGCCGCTTGTTTAGCCAACGGAACGCGTCTAGGTGGTTGCCGAATAGGCCGGGCGTCTCCGGTGTCGATGTGGTGAAGCACTCGGTCCGTGCGGCCGTAATCGCTGCTGCCTTGGCTGAAGACGCGCTGATATCGTCTCAGCAGTTGTTGGACCTTCTCTCTCTGTTCAGCGGTCAGGTGGTCGGCCGCCCTCTCCAGTAATTCTTCCAGCCGGGGCCCCAGGTGTTGCGTCGGCACCGGCTCCTGGGTCTTGTCTATTGGTGTTACGCTGACCACGGGCTCGCACCTCCCCAACTCCGTCCCGGCCTGGACGTCGTGATCGGTGTCTGTTGGGTTGAGCAGTCTCACCGGCACCTCCTCTCGGCACGGCAACAATGTCCCGGCTACACAGAGCCCGTGCACATGCGTCTTCCGGTCCAGCAGCATGTTCTTCTTGCGCTGGCCTTCCAGTCGCGCCGTCACTACCATCTCGCTTCTCGCGGGGACAACTACGTCTTCCCTGAGAATGACCCTGCAGATTCCAAGGCGTTCCTCGGGGTGCCGGAGCATTACTTCCTCTCCCTTAAGCCGCAGAACCTTCTTGCCGATGTCGACCGTCGCCTCGTGGCTCCTGAGGGCATCCAGTCCCAGTATCACCTCCTCCGCCACCTCCGCGACGAACACCCACAAACGCAAGACACTTCGCCCCAATGTCAACTGCAGCAGAGCCTCCCTCTCCACAGGCAAGGTGTCACCCGATGCCGTCACTAGTTGGTACGGTCGGCTCGGTTTTCTCGACGGCAAGCCCCTGGCTACGTCAGGTCTGACGACAGTCACGGCTGCTCCAGTGTCAACAAGCACGCGGCACGGCTTCCCTCTCACCTAACCGTCCGCGATGAGGCTGTCATCCATCCGTCGGCTGACGGCGCGCAGTGTCACTCGAGGGGATGATGGTGACGGCGCCGACGTGCCCCTCGCTACGCCGGTCATTACTCGTTTTCCGGCTGCTCTTCTTGGTGCCGGCAGTCTCTCATCAGGTGTCCCGGCTGGCCACACTCCCAACACACGCCACCTGGTCTTCGTCGGCGTCCCTGGATTGGTCTGCGTTCTTCATCGTAGCGGACACTCCTTGTCTTCGAGGTCGGGGTAGCCGTCACTTTGGCCGCTTCCATCCTTAATGCGGCCGTTAGTGCCTCGTGGATTGTCTTGTAGTCGCCGAGCATCAGGCGTTGACGTATCTCGGCATCGCGTACCCCGTCGACGAAGGTATAGGCGGCTTCTCGGGATACGAATTCGGAGGGGAGCTCGACCAAGGCTTTGCTGGCCAGCTGTTCGATTGCCAGGGCGAACTCCTGCAGCGTCTCCACTGGCAGTTGCATCCTAGATTTCAGTTGGCTGCGGCAGGCTGCGGCTAAGCGGTGGTTTCCGAATCTCCCTCCATCTTGGTTCTAACGTTGCAACTTCTAACGACGATGTAACGAAACTAGAAGCAATTCGTCGAATCCCACTCCTGACACCAGTGTGACTTTTGGTGGGTGGGTGTGAAGTAAAGTAGACAGATGTAGTCGAGATAAAGAAACACTTTTATTTCCGTAAACAGTAACTTTGTACACTCGTTGCAACAACAAGAAAGTCTTTTCCCATTCACCAACAGCACGGCTCCGAACTAGTAACACAACAACTGTCCCTTCTCCGTCGGCACGACTACTCAACCTTCACATACGTCTAACTGACTCTCTCACACTTTACCGCTATTTATATCTCCCAGGCACTATTCTGGAAGCTTCAGGAAAGCTCAGTTATTTAGCGGTGAAACACAAAGCAGACAGTTCTAGAAGCCTCTATCACTTTCTCTCTTTCGGCAAGCGCCCAACAATGCGGCCATTCTCTGTCTCTTTCCTTCGACTCCTTTGCGGTAGCGCCGACAATAATGCGCTGGGCGACAATATGTAGATTTAGAACCTGTAAAACAGCTATGGAGAAAGACAAAACAACAGATTACAGCGAAACATGTGAAAAGGTAAAAAATGAAACATGGTATATGTATACCAATTGTAAACCTTCCATTCCGTATCTTCATTCAAAACGTAAAGTGATAGGCTAAAATATGTCTTAGGCGATTTGATAGGGTTGAATCAGAATGTTAGACGCAAGCGCAGCCCTCTAAATTTCATTGGGAGTGCATTAAATCTTCTTTTTGGAACAGCTACTGAAGATGAACTTCAAAAATATGCTAAACACATAAGGCATTTAGAATCAGATCATAGGGATTTTTTGCGAATAGCTTCGGAACAGATGCTTGCTTTAAAATCTATACTGATCACTAGGAATTCCACTGTTAAAGAAGTAGCATTAAATGAAAATAAAATTAAAGAAGTACCATAATAGAGAAGTTGTCATTAGAACAACAAAACAAAATGCAGCTTTACGTTATGAACTGGAGACAAGTATAGTAATAAATGAATTAATACAACAGATTCAGAGAGAGATTGAAGAGCGTCAACACACTTTCGATCTTCTCATTAACGTATATTTGAATTCACAAAAAGGAATTTTACAGTTTCAAATTATCACGGTGCAAAAGATAAGAGAGCTTTTAAAAAAGGAAAGCATGCCAGATCTAACGATGTTCCCTCCTTTCCCTTCTTCACAACTTTTGTCCTTGATCCAGCCAACAATTATACTCAGGGATCAATGTTGGTTTATATTGCAAAAATAGCATTTTTGCACGAGAAACAATATCAGTTGTATAAAATATTGCCATTTCCAGTGATTATGCAATCAAATTTGACTGCAAAGTTCATTGACTACCCGAAAGACTATATTTTTGCGGACAATCTACAACAATATGGATACTTAACAGTGATGGACTTGGAAAAGTGTCATAATCGAAATAAGTTAACCTATGTGTGTTCAGAAGCAATGCCTATTCTGACTTATGTTCCAGGTCGGGATTGTATAGCCACATTACTACATCCAAACACCCAAGAATTACTTCAAAATTGTAACGTAAAGTACTTACCTTTATCTCACACCCTTTGGATACCATTATATATGAGTAATGAATGGTTATATGTGGCACCGCAGGTTGAACTGTTTATAACTATTTGTAATGAGAAACGTGAATCTCATAGACTTTGAGGAAGAGGACTAGTGTCCTTAGGTAAATTATGTAAAGGGTTATCAGCAAGAAGTGTGTTGTATCCACTGGCCCATTTTGAGACAAACAATACCTAGGAAGACATTATTCCCTTCTCTCCTTTGGACACCGATTGTTGTATAACACTTCCTGATCAAGAAGAAATTCATAAAACTCCTTTAACCCTTCCTCTACATAATATAATGTCTTCAGTGACGGATTTGAAATTGGCCGGTTACAAAATAGACGAAGTGCAGAAATGAATTAAAGAACAGGAATCAAAGGAAGCCAATAGACCAAGGGATTGGTAAGATTTTGTATATTCTGGTTGGAGCTAAGTATTATGTATATGTTTTATTTTTGTGATTTGGATATGTAGTTGTTGTTATTGTAAATGTTGTAAAGATTGTAGCACCTGGTTATTTAAGCAATGTCCACCCAAGAAGTGTATTGACTCAGTAGGTGAACGTATGAGAGCCTTAGGTGATGGATGTTCTCAAAAGCTTGAGCTTGTCATAAGACAGCAACAACCTTTTTCTTAAGGGGGGAGCTGTCGTATAAAGAAACAACGTCTGTGACATACCAACGTAAAGCGTCCTTAAGTAACATGATACCATCCATCACCCATGTTTACTTTGTAATTAGTTTAAACTGGAAACATAAATAAGTTAAGGCTCTTATATGAGTCAGCATAGAATACTCAGCTAAAACGCGTGTGGCAAGTGTGTGGACATTGTTTCCTTTTCTTGTGCTGCGTAAGCAATGATCTCAACTGGAAAGTTAATAGCGTGTTAAGCTATAAAACATCCCGTTGGAAATTACTTGTTGGTTACTTATGTTCTGAAAGTCATCTGTGTAACGCTGGTGGACCTGCCGCCAGTATTCAACGAGGACTTTACTAAGTTCTTGGAGTTTTACTAATAAACTTCTTCTTATCTTTGAATTGTGCCTTATTAATTGCTGAGCTGCCTTGTTCTCGAGCTAAGGCTCGGGGCTCACCTACAATCCCGAAATCTACAGTCGTGTGTGCAAAACACCGTTACACGACACAAGGCTCTACTTGCTGACAACCGAAAATCCTTCAGGTTTGACCACCCCTCTGAAAGTGCATGTCGCTATTCAGCGCAGTTCTGCTAAAAATGAGGGTTAAGATATGTATGATTTCTTTTGTAATTTCTTTATCTGTTTACCCTCCCCTTACAAGCAAGTGCCTAGGGTCACATGTCCGTCGGGGAACATACGAACCTATTGATCGACCAGAGTGAAGACCTGGAAGCGGGTGCTCAGCCACGCTACAGGTATGAGGGTGAGGAAGAAGGTGATATGAAATCGAGAATAGGAAGGTTATTACGGAGCAATTGGTGGAATGGTGGCGGGGAAACCGGAGAACTCCGAGAAAACTCACCCATACGCCGCTTCGTCCACCACAAATACCACATGCGGGACCCTGGGATCGAACCCAGCCCGCCTACGTGGTAAGCGAGCGATCTAACCATTCAGTCACAGCCACCTTCTTTTGTAACTACTAAAAGTAAATGTATTTTTCACGTTTTGTTTTAAGTTGTAAGTCATATTTCCAGCATTTTTGGTCATATTTTGGTATTTCAAGAGTTTCAGGTCATAAAAATCCGGTCTGTTGTTACCATTAGGTAACTCATGCTATGAGACTTCTGAACTGTGGATAAACTAAAATGACGTTCAGTCGATTTTGAAGAAGACCATGGCCCAAGCTCTGTATTTATTAATTTAATAAAAGCGATTACTCGTGAAGGCTTAGTTAGAAATATGGTCTACGTAATTTGTGCCTATAAATATTAAATCAGTTTATAATATATACACATTACTATTACTACTTTTGCCAGAGAGTATAGAATTCACAAAGTTGGCCACTTTGTCGTTCAAGGAGGCTGGCTCTTTTTGTATGCCAGCTCGTCGCTATTGGTTAGCGATTGTCCAATTGAAACTCGATTACAATTAAAAACAAGCGTAACCGTAATTTTCAATTGCTGGAGAATTGAGTGTTGTGTGCAATTGTGGAGTAAAGAGTGTTTTGATACGGAAAACGATTTAATATGAATATTCCGAACATTGTATCTTGTTCTTGATACGTTATCTTTCAACGTTATTACTTAAGGTGTTTTGTATAGCCAATCATGAGTCTTCCTTCGTGGGAAAGTGTGTTAGTTACCTGGGTAAGTTTTGTTTTACTTTAATCTTAAACCAAAATAACTAAAGTATTTTATTGCTCTAAGCTCTAGGTACCCCGGGCCCTTTTGAGCATCATTTCATCCATAAAGCCGTAAAGCTTCCAAGAGCTCTGGGCCAAGAAAATAAAATTTTGAAAAATTCATTTCATTCATCGATATGTCCTAACCGGCCAAAAGACGTTAAACTATATAAAAAAAACTAGATTGTGCATTTTTAGAATACATAATATAACCTATTCTGCATGTGTGAATGTGAATTTTAAGTGAACGCGATTTTAACATGGATATGTGAAAATTATTACTGAGAGGCTCTGTATGGTGAAGTTAACTTTCTTCCCAACGCCGACCTACTGATCCAGGTCGCGGAATCATAACCGCCCCAGACCTATGGTTTTTGAGTGTACTTAAAAGCGACAGCCCTATGTTAATAGATTTACTACCACGTAAAAGAACTGCAGGTCGAAATTCGGGCACGCCGGAGGTGCTGATATGATCCTGGCTATTGACAGCGTCCTTAACAAACAAAACAATTTTTTAACTCCAAAAGAAGCTTTATCAGGTTATCGTGTAAGCCTAATCTCTATTTTCCTGTATAATAGCGGCCTGCAAAAAAAAAAAAAAAAAAAGCCCTTGAGGCACAAATTGTTAACTCTTCAAAGAAGAATGAAACAATATGATATGATAAAAAGCGAAACTCACAGCTCTAGACCTTGCTGCTGGAAGTAATATATCTCAACAGTAAGTAATAATGTAGTTGTAAAAAATTTAGTTGACATCGCCAACATCTTCAATGACTTCAATATTATGATGGATAGAGTAACATTGCCACAAACTGGCACTTATAATATGATCCACCATCCTGAATTGATCAGAAATGAAATTAGCATCTTTCATAAACGAGTTATGTGCAAAGAAATAATTAAAATCACAAAATCTGTAAGAAACTGCTTCTCATCCAGTCCTGCTGGAACTACTGGATTATATGGGATATTATAAGGAGCTGAAGCCTGGCCGCTATTATACAGCATAACTCTTTATTTAGTAGTAAAAAACTTTGTTTTATGTGTAACTTGAGATTCCAGAGCCAATAGAGCTCTGGAATATTGAACATATAAGGAAGCAACCTTTACCAGTTATTTTATTACTTTTTTCAGCAATACTGATCTCTCGGGGCCTACAGAGTTAACTTTGCTTATGACATCCCAGTCATTATTTGACTGTTCTCATAATTAGAATCCGTAGATTTATTAGTTATTTTAGAGGATTGGGACTAGAGAAAGTGTCATTTGCATATGGAACAAATCACCTGTTATATTATGAAAAAACTGAAGCTATTAACAGTGAAGCAATACAATTTTAAAGGATTTAACAAATCTTAGAGACTATTATCTTAATATCTACTGAAAGTTCTTGAATTTCAGTGCAGACTGTGTAGTTTCACATTAATTCTAATTATGATGCATCCTGTGTTATTGAAATTTAGACTGTTAGGCTATGATGGATAGTATAGTGTGTATAAGAACAGGATCACAGGGCCCTATGTTATTGAAATTTAGGCTGTGTTAGGTTACAAAGTCTAGTTTAGTGGTATATGAATGGGATGACAGGGTCTTAAGTTGTCAGAGAGTCAACATCTACTCCTGCCACCATGGATTTTATTGACCTAGAGAAAGCTTATGATAGGGTGGAGCTACAGTTACTATGTGACAAAGGATTGAGTCAACACATGGTAAAAATTGTGATGGCACTGTACAGTGAGAACAACTTTTGTGTGAGGGTGGGGAAGGAGTAGTACCTAGGGAAATAGTGCAAGGTAAAGGGTTAAGGCAAGGATGTAAATTAAGCCCAATACCATTCAATTTATTGATTACATTTATTTAGGGATAAGAAAGAGCACTACTGTATGCCTACAGTAAATAATACTGTGACAAAATGAGTCCAGTTATGTTTTCCTCACTTTTTCTTCTAAACTTTGGGCAAAATACACAGTTCTGTTTTACTGACGTTAACACAGTCTGCAGTCTTTCGTGATATTACAACTCTCAACTGTTTTCTTCTCATAATCTCGACCCACTCCTTCCTGTGTTTCTTCATTTTCTGTGTCTCTCAAACAGCTAACCGACGATACAATCACTCAACACTCGTTAACTGCTTCACGAACTTCCTTTCAATGTAACTGTACTCATGCAGCTGACACACACATACTAAAACCAAAACCTGACTCCCCACTCTCTTGCTTCACCTCTTTATATAGCAAGGATGACATAACATGGACCTTTTTGGAATTTCTATAAATATGCCAGCTGTTGGACACATCTTGAATGATCTCAAAAATCCCTTTGTGTTGCCGCTCTGATCGTTGACACATGTTCACGAATAGTCGCTTGAGACAACCTGACCTTGAGCATGTTTGATGCACTTATCGCTTGTGGTTGAGACAGCTCACTTCCAAGCCTTTTCTGTGTTGCCGCTGCTGTTGGCTGGTTTCACAATACCATGATCCCTGGGTTAGTGTTTGCTGGTGATCTGGTTGTAGGATTAATTACAGCTGATGGTTGAATCAAGTGCTTGGGGATAGAAAAATACTGCAATGAATGGAACATAACTATGAATCAGGAAAAACTCACAATGGTATTTAAGAAGGGAGCAAAATTGAATAAATATGAAAAGTTGAAGGAGTATAAAGAAGTATGTTTACTTTGTAATTAAAATAGAGGTGATTGGGCCATGGGATAAACAAAACTAGCACTGACAAAAGGAAAAGGAGCTGTGTTAGCAATCAGAAGTTGCAAGCTCAGAGTACCGAACTTGGGAGTTAAATGTTTGGAGAAAGTTTATAATGTGGTGGTGGAACCAAAAATGCTTTCTGGAATAGAAATATGGGGACTGTGGTGGGGGGGACTACTTGATGAGGTCCATAGGATGTTGTGCAGGGCAGTATTGGGCTTACCAAGTGCAGTGGCATAAGAAGTAGTACAGACGTGAGATGGGAAGAGTGCTGAGAAAGGGTATGGTTAAGAAAGAACACTGAAATATTGGTTTAGGATCTTGAATTTAAAAATAATTTGTTATGGCAGTGTCTAGAGTTTCAGGAAAAGAGTAAGGGAAACTGGATAGACAAGTGGCATCTGAGAGAATCTGGAAGTGAATGGGATGGCGGAATACTGGATGGATAGGTATGATGATCTGAGAGGCTGGCCTATAGTGCTTTTCAAATGGGAAGAGTTCTGATCTGCAGCCAATGAGAAGTTTACATGCACAGTGCTGCAAGCTCATTAACCCCACTCTTCATATATCTTGGCACGCGTCAATCCCCACTGAAGGGGAAAGCCATATGACAACACAGCAGGACTCCGATTGGTTACCGGCTTGGAGACGCTCAAGGACAAACTCATTCCCATTTGAAAAGCACAGTAAATGCCCATCATACCCAAGTATGTATTGGCTTAACACAAATAAGATTTGACTATCACCAAAGTCTACTGTGTTCATTTCTATAAATGAGTTTCCAATAAGTGCCATGGAAATAAAACTTAATATGTCTATTCATCTTTATATAAAAAAATGGGAGTTCTAAGTCAGCAGCGTAAGGAAGCAGACGTGTCGTGTGACAGCGCTTGTAAGAGAGAAGAAGAAGGGAACAATGAACATGACAGCTGGGGAAACAACCTATAATACAATGAGATAGTAGTTTGAAATAGAAGGATTATTAGAAAGAAGCACAGGTACAGAAATGGCTGATAGAGAAGAAGAGATTAATAGAAATGTTGAGGAAGTCAGGGATGAGATTGTGAACATTAGTGAAGGACCTGGAAGATAAGAGCAGATGGTGCAATCTAGTAATTACAGAATTGAGGAAAGAACAGGAAGCGATGCAAGAAGAGAGGTACTAGAACATTTAGGAAGAAGATTAGGGATGGAAGTAAGGTGGTATGATATTTGTGAGGATGTTAGATTCGGCAACAGAAGAGGGAGAAGAAATATTTTAGTAAAATTCATTGGCACGCAGTTGGCCCCAGATGTAATAAAACAAACCAAAAAACTGAAAGGGATGGATATTTACATCAACAGGGATTTAACTTATAAGCAAAGAGGCCTACTGAGAAGCTTAATAGAACGAAGATCAGCACATAAGCAAGGAAAACTGTTGTACATCAGAAATTTGCAGCTACGGATTAATTAAAAAATGACAGAAGGGACATTAAGCAAAAAAAAAAAAAAAAAAAAACCAGGTAGACTAAAAGAAGACAATGAGCCAAGGAAACAAAATAGACACAAGTAACTAGGATCAAGGATACTACGCTAACTGATGAGGTGAGTGCTCAAGAAATGCGAACTTTTCAAAATGTGCAAGCAACATGTGTGTTGGGCAAATAACCTTGGGAAAAATTACTGTGAGTGAAGTTCCGGCTGGATAGGAAGGCATGGAAAGGCAAAGAAGAAGGAAAAGGAAGAAAGTCAAACAATAAGTGAATTTATTAAGGTGGTAAGTAGTGAGTGCAAGGGAGCAATTTCAAAGAAAATTAGAAAAAAATATGAGTGAAAAGATGATATAGCAGTGGATGTTTGTACGTGGGAAGACCAATAAATGGATGAGTATAGTTGTGAAAAGAAAGGAAATTAGAAAGATACCTATGTGGAAAGACAAGAGCAAACCAGCAACAGATACGTGTTGCTGTGTGGCAAGACGTAAATGGTTTTGAAACTTGTAGTTAGGAGTAACAGGGGGAGGGAAGATACGTTGTCAAATTAACCATTATTCGTAAAAGTGAAACGAAGGAAGTATACATGAAGTAGGATACATGGGGAGAAAGAAAGAAAAGGAGAAAGTGTTAATAGTGAGTGATTATAGAAAATATTAGGAAACAAAAAATGATAGAGGGGTAACAAATTATAAAGAACGGGTGGCATAGGAAGAATGAATATCCTGTGAAGCCCTCTTCATATTGAAGGAATTTTTTATAGTGGGTAATCCATGAGTTAGACACAAGGTTACTAATAAAAAGTGTGATTATTATTATGAAAACAGTTTTTGTGGCATTAACCATAAGCTAGATGTTTGTACTCGTATATAATTGCTTGGATTTTCCAGTATTGTATTAGATTTTTTTGTGGTGCTAGGTCACAACTCATTCGTTTCTCATGATTTGTTGCAAGGATTATGGAATTTCAAAGTCGGCATATTGCAAGGATTTAACTATTGCATCTGTCTCCGTATATGAAAGGGATGGAAACATAAGCTTGTATAGGAATATTATTTACTTACGCCAACAAACTTACTAATTACAGCTTCACGGGTGATCAGCCATGTGAGGTTTAAAAACATTGAGCTTTCGGCCATTGTAGACTCTATGGCCTTCATCAGAATGAAAAATGACCGTTAGCTTTCCGCTCCCCATGTATATAAAAGGTTAGGTGGGAGGGGGTTGCGTTGCCCTGGCCAATGAGCGGGTGGCGATTGTGATTGGGACTGCTGTTTCGCGCTATGTTTGTCACTGGCCATAGTGTTTTCTTGAGGGTCAGTACTTGGTCCAGAATCACTGTAGTTGCTGTTGTGGGGGGACCACAGACTTCAACTAAGCCCTGCCTGGACAATAGCCATGAAACACAGCAACTACAGTGATTCTGGACCAAGTACTGACCCTCAAGAAAACACTGTGGCCGTTGACAAGCATAGCGTGAAACAGCAGGCCCAATCACAAATTGTCACCCGCTCATTGGCCAGGGCAATGCAAACCCCCTCCCACCTAACATTGTATATATATGGGTAGTGGAAAGCTAACGGTCATTTTTCATTCTGACAAAGGCCATAGAGTCTACAATGGCCGAAAGCTCAATGTTTTTAAACCTCACATGGCTGATCACCCGTGAAGCTGTAATAAATAATGCATGCCGTGAAAGCTTTTAAATCTTACAACAAACTTATTGTTGGTGTTTTTAAATGCACAAGTCATGTGTGGGCAATGTTTGAGGAGTACAAATCGGTTGGAGAATTCATTGTCATTCTGGCAGTTTGTCATGATGACTTAATGGTTAAAGCACCCACCTGGTAAGCGGAGGTTCTATGGTTCAATTCCCAGCTGTGATATTGAATTTTTCAGTTCTGATTTTACATCTTGTATAAGAATAGTTTGTGGAACAGCATAAAAGTAATGTTAAATAGTAGAGAAAGTGGTGTGAATTTGTCACTCACACTTGAAAAGTTCATTAGTAGGGTAAGGCAAAAATGGTTCTGGAAGGTTCAAAGGATAATGACTTGGGCTCGGATTTTTAGGTGCTAAAAACTTGGAAAATATTTATTTTTATGTGCTAAAAATGACAAATATGTGCTAAAACAAATAAAATATTTTAAGATCTGAATGGCTGAACTACCCAATATAAATGTACCTATTACTTACCAGACATTATTCTTGGAAGGGATCACCAGGTACTGTAGAATTACATTATAGACCACGTGATTCCTCAGATTTTCCATCCCGAAAGATTTGGTAATTGTCACGAAAAATTGTCTTGAATTCAAGAACGATCATTCCACATCACAAGAAGTAAGTCTGGCATGATTATAACATGGAAAGTTACTCACACTGGCATCAATAATTTCTTCATGTTGCCCATCCAGCACATTTGAAATTTTATGGACTGTTAAATCCACTGTTTTGAACATTTCCTTGCATTTTCTTTTTAGGGTTTGTGCTGCAGGATCAGAAAGAACATTAAGTTTTTTTTCCACATCCTGTACTACTTGAGCTGCTTCTCCCAAAGACATTCCTACTAATTCCAGTTTCTTTATGGAATCACAGAAAACCAAGATTTGCGGAAAAGTATGCAAAGTCATTTCTTAACACAGTGTCTCTTATTCAAGATGTTCTCGGGCTGTGAGCCAGGTGTAGTGAAGATCCATCAATGTTTCGGGAGTGTGCATCTCTCCCATCATCAGTATGATGAATGACTAACAAGAGTGAAAGGACCAGTATATGCACTGTCTGCTAGTACAGACCGAGCGGAAAACACCAAGTCTAATCTGGAGGTGGTTCAACGCTCCATTGGAATCTGTGTTTTCTGAGCTGGTCAATCTCCAACTTTAAGGCTGGTTTCCAGGAGGGACTAAACTGCAATCCTGTGTCCCGGTTCAGTGTGCTCTTCTCGGAGGAGATGGCAAAGACTCCTTAACCCTCCTGTAACGATTTCTGGGAACGGATGCCGGATTGCAGTAATCAGGATGTTTATATTTTCTTCCAACTTAGGATACTATAGATGACATATCAGTTCTTCCAATAATGAATAACAATAACATCCAACTTGTGTAATTGAGCATTAAAGAAGTGGAAGTTGTCTTGTTAAAAATAATTTGCTGCTGCTTTTATGTGATTTTGTGAAAATTATTTTAAAAATGTTTCCTTTATGTGATTTTAGTGTAATTTATGTAAATATCCGAAAATATCTATTTACATAAAAGATCAGAAAATGTGCATTTTTATGTTCAATAAAACTTAAAATATTTGCTCCGTTGTAAATATCCAGAACATTAAACTAAGTTTCAAGTTCATACTAGGATGCAAACAAAATATGTATTTACCTAAAAATCTTAACCCTAATAATGACATTTGTAATAATGTTATATGAGGATAGCATAGGTTTTGGAAGGGTATCCAAACCTTCCAAGATTTGAGGTTTTAATATTGTAACAAAATGGCAAAAATTCAGGTTTCATTACTTTCCTATGACTTTATTGTCCTTTAAAATGTTACTACAAATAACAATTTTCTTCTCTTAGTTAACACAGTCCTACCATCTATCACAACTCACCACTGTTCTTCTCATAACCTTGTTCTGAGCCTTTCTTCACTTTCTCTGTCTCTTATATACGTAAGCATGGCATTACAATCACTTGCGACAACCGTTGTATCTTCCGGGACGACACACACGCCACATTCTCGCACGCTGATGCACTGACTTATTCCTGTAGTTCTACTCTCAAGCTCACCATTCTCATTCACTGACTGCTGTCTCTTGTCCTTACTGTGGATGACATCACACAACCTTTTGAGAAACTTTCCACACATACGCGCAACACCATGACTTAACTAAAAGCCTTGTTTCTGTCGCCCATTGCTACTGTCATGTACATACAGCAGGCATGTGAGGCAGCCTGGCCTTTATCGTCTCCACCTGCTTGCTGGCCTGGCATGTGTGAAATAGCTTGCCCTGATCTGTCCATAGTTGTACGCCGACCCCAGTGTCACATTATTATGGCCCTGTTATATATGTTACCTGTGTTAATTATAATAGGAAAGATAAGAATGCTACTCTTGAGTAGAGAGAATAGCATGTGAAATCAAAGCTAATACTAGAGTAGAAATAGTTAAAATACTAAAATACTTTGTAACCGAACAGAGGTATGGAAAATAGTAAAATAAGGGTTCATTCATTCAACTAATTGTTTTTGTCATTTCAGGTGAACTGCCTAAATCTTCATGAGAATGTGAAACACATAAGAGAATTGAAGGATGGGCAGTTTTTCATCAGCGTGCTTAATTTATTGTAAGTATTGATTTTGTTTCTTTGTTTTGCTGTAGTTGCTTTCTAATGCCTTTCCCATTGAGGAAGTATTGTATTCCACCCAAAAATTTGATGTCAAGATGTCACCGGAAATATGTTTTGAGGCCCGCCTGATTCCAAAAAAAAAAGCATTTTTAGAAAAAGGTCTGTGTGTTTGTATGTCAGTCTGTGGACAGCGTAATTCAAAAACTAAGTCGATTAAAAACCAAAGTAGGTATTTAAGGTTAACATCTTTCAAGGATGCAACAAGAAGATTTTGAAGAAAATTGCTCCACCCTAAACTACCCTTTATCTGGAAAATGTTTATTTTCTTGAAAATGGCTGTAACGATTTTGATAAAAATGCAGTACGTGATATTTTTAGGATAAATGAAATGTATATCTTGAGTTTTCTGGCTATAGCCCATGTATTCCTATTTACTCTGGATGACTTTTGCATAACTGGACATTTTATTAAATATAAAGGGTAGTTTACTATGGTGAGATTTTCTTGAAGATCTTAATACCACATTTGGCTTTTCATTTTTGAGCTATGCTGTTTACATAATTACCTGCAGACCTTTTTTCTAAAATTAGCTTTTTTTTTGAGGAGGTTCCCTTCAGAAGGCCTTAAAACATCATTTAATGCTCAAGCACTTAGCAGTAAAGATATTCACCTTATACTTCGTTCAGAGTCTTTTGAGACAGTGGAAGGTAAAGATACAACCTTCCACTGTCTCAAAAGACCCTGAACAAAGTATTAAACATATTTTCAGTGAAATCTCTCCATCAAATTTTTGGGTGGAATACAATACTTTTACTTACACTATGTGGCAAAGTAAAAACATATGACTACCTCCTATTTGAAAGCTAATATCAGAGCCATAGTACCAGAGAAAAATGGTTTTAAGCCTTTCATTTATTATTGTGTGTTGTGGTTTCCAGTGGTGTCGTCATTAACCTAAATCATTCTTTAGAAACCTGAAATCAGTATCAGACAAGCCACAAATTTCCTTTTTCCTATCATAATTTACTTTGAGTTACCTTCCTATTTTGATGTAGTTCACTAATACCCTGTATAATGAAATAATGCAAATTAATCATTCATAGAGATAATTCTACAAGGTTATATTAAAGATCTTGTCAATGAGAATATGTTTTGTAATTGTGTATTTTAAGTTTTATAATATTCATCTTCTCTTTTAGGGATAAAACATCATCCATCGAAAAACCAGCAGAGCCCCTGGATATTGTTAACATCTTTTTGAAGAGTAAGTGATTTTGTTAATCATTGTTAAAAGTAAAATAAAATTAAAAAGAGGTATTTAGATAGTGTTTTACACTGCAACATAAACTTTTACATATATTTTGTTTTATTGGTTTTTTAAGGACTTCATTTTAGTTTGTAGTTTAAAATTGACTGCCTCTGTAGTGCAGTTTGTAACGCACTTGCCTCTGACGTGGACCTGGGTTCGATCCCCTCTGGGACGTCTGGCACGGGGTGCACTCTGCCTGGAGGGACCAATTGAGGAGCTACTTGATGGAAAAGTAGTGGCCCCAGGTCGTGAAGACCACATAACTGGCTGGAATGGATTGGGACGCTGACCACGTACCACCCTCCAGTACTGCACTCCACCAATGATGCCTGTAGTGGGCCGAGGTGGGGGACGCAACTGCTAGGTGGTAAGGCTTGGCTCTTCATGGGCAGTTATGCCTGGGCTTGGTCAGTTTAGTTTAAAATTACAATAAGGTTATTTTGGAAGAAAATCTTTATGAAGATAGATAACAGGTTTCTCCAAAAAGATAAGCAAGATTTGTTATAGGGGTTTTAGCATTATTATGTGCTCAAATTTTGCACTTTCAATTTTTTTGCTTTGTACAATCATATTGAAATACATTTCTAGATTTATGAAAATGAAGTTTGACAGCTTATTGGGCTGTTAAAACAATGTTCTGATGTTTCATTATATCTTTGGTTTGCTGCTAGTTTAAAACTATGTTGTTAGTGTTGAAATAATGGTTTTGCTTCATGTTTGTTTACAGGAGAATATCCAGGATTCTACCTGGAAGTTGATTACAATGAGGAAGACATAATTTATATATGTTCTATATTCCTTTTTCATTGTGTGTTAAAAGTACAATCGGTTGAAGTTATGGAGAAAATGTACAGCCTAAATAGTGACATGCAAACTTATATACGAAATTTTCTTGAAAAACTGCTGCTATATAATGGCAGCATAAGCAGAACTATACTGCAAGAAGCCATTATTGAACACCAGAGTAAGTATTAGAAGTATTGATATTCTTTATTTTTGACAAGTGTTTTCAGAATATTGGGAGGGTGAGAAACTTTCTGACCATCCTGCAGATTACATATTTACAATAGTACTAAAGAAATTACTGAACGATGCATTGCTGCTCAACATTAAAGTCATACCAATAACTGTTCACAATGGAGATTGAAATAGGGCTACTTAACTTATTTGAACCTCAAATCGTCAGGCATAATCAGGAACTCACTTTTGGAATTTACAGAAAACCCTTGCACACAGATGACTACGTAAATAAATAGCTTCCATCCAAAACCCTACCAACTTGCCAATATTAACAGTTTAATATTGTTGTTGTTAGCTAATGCTGGATATCTGACAATGAAGTCATTAATCCTCTTGCTCTCCAATATTTTTCGCTGATGATATTGAAGAGAGCAATAGCAGTAATAGTAACCACTTTTTAGAGAGCACCATATTTTTATAACAGTTTAATATACAGACTACTTAACACTCCCTTTGCAAAAGTGAACATAACAAGAAACACCTACATATACTCTATATAGTGTCAGTCAACACTAAACCATACAAGTTCAACAAATTCAACAGCTCAATGGCGCCGCCGTGGCCGAGCGGTTAGCGCGCTCGCCTATCACCTAGGCGGCCCGGGTTCGATCCCAGGGACCCGCATGTGGTATTCGTGGTGGACGAAGCGGCGTCAGGGCGGGTTTTCTCCGGGTGCTCCGGTTTCCCCCGCCAACTCATTCCACCGGTGCTCCACCTTCATTCCATGTATCATCAGTGTCACCGCCTGCGGTGCCGTAGTAGTAAAAGCGGGTGTTAAACACTACAACAACAACAACAACAGCTCAATCATCAGGGAGACTAGCATATTAAAACCCAAAATGAAGTTTTCCAATACAGAAAGTTCACATACCACACTTTCACAAATTTAAGGAAATGCTCAGAAGCAACTCATCGTAGCATCTCAAGACAATACAGCATACAAAACTTACTCTGCACATCTTTAAAAGACATTTGTCACATTAAAAGATACAGTATATATCAAAGAAATTGTGCATACTGATAATTTGATCAAGTATATGTGGGCGAGACAAATAGAAATGTGAAAAGCACACCCCATTGCATAAAATACAAATTGAAAATTAGCTGTAGCAGCACATTTTTGTAACCATCACTATGATATTCAAGAATCCAATCTTTTAGTTACCTGACTGAGCTCTCAGTATGGGAAAATATTCAAATTATAAAAAACAAGGACTGCTTTATAAACTCAGGATGTATACTACACTGAGGAACAAAAAATAAACTTTTTTTTTGTCTCAGAAAGAAAAATATGTGATCTGATAGTATTTTTACTTTCTGTGCTATGTGTAGTAAGTAGAGGAAGTATTGTATTCCACCCAAAAATTCGATGTCGAGATTTCACTGGAAGCATGTTTTGGATCCACAAAAAAGCATCTTTAGAAAAGGTGTGCTCATACCTGTCTATGGGCAGCATAACTCAAATGCGAAAAGTCGGTTAAAAACCAAAGTTGGTATTTAAGTGTTCGTAATGTCTTTTAGATATGTGACCTTAAGATTTTGAAGAAAATTCCTCCACCCTAAGCTAACTTTACCTTTAACGATTTTGATTGAAGTGCAATAAGTTTGAGATATTTTTATGGCAAATGAAATGTATATTTTGAATTTTCTGGCTATAGCCTATATAGTCCTGTTTACTGTGGATGACTTGCATAAATGTGAATTGTTTAAAGAAAAAAGAACAGTGGTAAAGAATCTTAGTAAAAAGAAAAAATAAATTATGAAGAACAGAAGAAGACTTACAAGATAAGTTTGGGAAAAATGAATCAAGAAAATTCTATGAAGGGATAAGAGAGATAAGAAATGGATTCCAACCAATCAGATTACATCAAAATTAATAAAAAATGGAGGGAGAGAATTGTGGGCTAAATTACATCAACTGATAGAGAAGATATAGAACTCTCAGCAAATGGCCCAGGATTGGAACACAGCGATTTTCTGCCCTATACACAAGAAGAATGACAAGTTAAAATGCAATAATTACAGCTAAATACAGGGCTTTTGAATCGGTTATTCACCGCTGCACAGCCTTTTGCCTGTGCGAGTTTGAAGCTGTCGTGGCCGGGTTTGCCGCTACTAACAAGCCGCACATAAAACATCTTAAAAATCTTACGTTATAGAAAATCCTGGCAATGTCGAGGACGATGGTTTAATCGATCCACAGCTTCTGTTCTTTTCAGATAGGCATGGTTTCTTCTAAATGGCCGTGTGAACACTAATAACAGTCAGTACTGGGCATCTCAAAATCCACATCGTGTTCACGAAATCCCTCATTATGATCAGAAAGTTGGAGTTTGGGGTGCTGTTAGCGCTAGACGCATAATTGGTCCTATATTTTACGACCAGACTGTAAATAAAGAGGTACCAAAATGACATTTTCACCCCATTTTATTATGAACTGGCAGAAGAAGAGAAATCATATGGGTGATTTCAACAAGATTCTGCTACTGCCTATACAGTCCATGAATAAAATTAGGGAAGTGTTTGAATATAGAGTGATAAGTGCTGGTATATGGCCCTCTCGCTCTCCTGATCTAACAGTATGTGATTTTTACTTGTGGGGTAACCTTGAAAGACAAAGTTTACGAGAAAAATCCTCACACATTGGAAGAACTAAAACAAAACATTAGAAATGAAATCAGAGACATTAAGTAGCCCAACTTAATCGTGTGAATCAGAATGTTTTCCCGATATAATGCCTGTATAGCGGAGGAGGGACGACATTTCTAGCATTTTCTATAAGGTAAGATTTTTATACATGTTTTACGCGTGGCTTGTTAGTAGCGGCAAACCCGACTGCGGCAGCTTCAAACCCACACAGGCAAAAGGCCGTGCAGCGATGAAGAACCGGTTCAAAAGCCCTGTATAACCTATAAAATATTTACTAATATATTAGCAAGATACTTGGAACCATATATGTTGAGGAGATACTTGGAAACTATCAGAGTGGCTTTTGGAAAGGAAGATCAGTAAATGATCAAGTTTTTAGCCTAAGAATTATACTGGACATAGCTTATGAATACAATGTAGATATCAATACATTGACTACAAGCAAGCTTATGACAGCATAAACAGGGAACAACTCTTTGAGACATTGAAAGAGTTTGTAATACCAAATAAAAAATTGGTACATCTAATCAGAATTACTTTAAATGATGCAAATAATAAAGTTAAAATCCAAGGAAAATTATCTCTAAATTTCCAAACAACAGTGGGATTAAGACAAGGAAATTCTTTATCTACACTCCTATTTAATATAGCAATGGAGAAAGTAACATGAAATGTAAATATAAACCCAGGAGGAACAATATGCAATAGATTAAGACAATTATTATTTATTTATGCCAACAAACTTACTGGTGGTTCAAATCCCAGTTGTGGCATTGAATTTTTAAGTTTCAGTTCTACCTCTCAAGATTAAGACAATGTTTAGTTTTTGCAGGTGATACTGTAGTATTGGGCAGGACAACTAAATATCTAATGGAAACTGTAACAGACATGACAACTGCTGCAACAAAAATAGAATTCTGCATAGAATAATGTGTCCAAACCTGAATTTTATAACAACTGAATATCTACACCATGTTATTAAGAACCTGGCAACAGTGGAAAATAAGAAAACTAATGGCAACTTGTGTGCGCTAGATAGAGACAGATTACCCCATTTAACTCCATACTGTCATCTAAGGGTGAGACAGACTAGATCCTGTATGATGTAAATACTGGGTGTTAATGAACTACACCGAAATAATTTTAGCAATTGTAGACGTGACTAATGTAAGCAAGTTGAGATAGGCAATGCATGGTCTGTGGCTTAACATAACGCAGTTGATTGTGTTAAACCTAATTGGCATCAAATCCTGATAACTTGGTGTTTAAACAAGGTGGGTGAGATTATTGGATTACAATGTCTCTAAAACTGCTTCCTGAGCATAGAAATATGGAAACTTAATAGCTCGTTATTGGCGTTCTCAAGATTTAATGCCTCAAAGATATCTCAAATCTCGAACTAGTCACCTGCCAGTGTAACGCTGAACAGCGATTAACTGCCTTCTTGCATCAATAGTCTACTCTAGTAGTGTCTTGTAACTGTTCTAGTGGCCCAATCCGTAACGCCGAAAACTGTTGTTCCAGAGGTCATTGGTTCGGTTACTGTCATGTGGTTAATTTTTTTTTCTTTGTCATAAATTACAATAGGCAATTCCTTTAAACCTGACGTAAAGAGTTGCATTTACTTTTCATTTTATGTAACTTCATTCACCCTTTAAACCTCCTCCCATTTAGACGTACATCATGTGAGAGTATTAAGCAGGATTCAACCCTTATTAGAAGGAATTGTAATTAATTGCACTCACAAGTTGAAATTACTCTGTAAAATGCATTGTACAAGAATTAAAACCTTAGACAAAATATTAAAACAAAAACAACCGAACAAACAAAACAAAAATGAAAAAAAAAAAGACAAAGTGAAAAAGACGCAGACTCGTTTACCTTTCACTTGAAAGCTAATGTCATAACCATTGCGCCAGAGGGAGTGCTCTGACTGTCTCTTCATTTTTGTAAACCTTAGACAAAATATTAAAACAAAAACAACCAAACAAACAAAACAAAAATGAAAAAGAAAAAAAGGACAAAGTGAAAGAGACGCGGACTCGTTTACCTTTCACTTGAAAGCTAATGTCATAACCATTGCGCCAGAGGGAGTGCTCTGACCGTCTCTTCATTTTTGTGTGTTGTGCACTCAAGTGGTATCATCATTAGCAGTGGCGTACTGGCACTTTAGAAACTTAAGCTGTAACTTCCACATTTGAACCAACAGGCTATAAGTCTCCTATCCCAAATTACTTGTTTCAGAGATCTCCACTTGCTCTGAAAATATTTCGGTGTAGTTCATTAACATCCTGTATATTCCAATTTGTTCTTTGTCAAAAATTAATTCTATTTGAATTAAGCTTGTCTTGTACTATGTTACCTGCGGTGTTTGTTCTTATATCCCCACAATTTTGAATGTGCATTGAAGCCTCCCATTATAATGGTTTTATTTATTATTTCTGTGTTATTTAAATCTGGTTTATTGTTTGGTGGGCTATAAATGAAATAAACTGTGAAATGTTATTTATTTTTCCAAACATCTACTCTTGCAATTTCTGACTGACTTCTGCATTTTCTTTATGATTTTGATATGTTTTAGAGAGTGAGACAGAATATTAGAAGACCCCAAAAGAAAATTGTTCATGTGAATGTTTGTTAAAAGTGTAATTTGTTTTTTGATGTTGGTATGATTTGGTTAAATGGCGAAAACATGTTAAAAATTTTCATTGTTACGAACAACTAAGTTTGCCCAAAGACGTCATAAATCTTTCCATATTTGATTTTAATGTATACGTATAAATATTAGAATTATATGTGTTCCATAATAAAAGTAAGGGAGGATGGTTAGGGATCGCTTCCCTAACAAGAAAGAACTATTTGATGGACGCATACGCGGATGAATACGAAAAAGGCGGTGTCACGTGAGAACGCCATAAACTGTCCACTCGCGCGTGTGTAACCGAAGTGAAAGGACATATTTAGGTAGTGTGAACATAGAATTTTCACCAGACTTTCATCAAGCATTGGTTCCACTAAATGAGAAGGTGGAAGCATTTTAGATCATTTAGAATGGTGCTGAGAGGAATTATTTAATGTAAAGTATCGATGAAGTGTTAATAAAATAATACATTGTAGTGAAGAAACATAGTGTGATTTTTCATTCCATCCGTTACCACGACCTAGATAGAAAAGGAATCTCATAGCACAGCACATTCCGTAATAATAATTGCAAAAACCGCACCAAGAGGTAGAACTGGAACTTAAAAATTCAATGCCACAGCTGGGATTTGAACCACAGACCTTCCACTTACCAGGCGGATGCTCTAACCATTGAGCTACTGTGACAACCTGCCAGAATGGCATTGAATTCTCAAACCAGTTCGTATTTCTCCTGGTAAACCACAAAGGCAGTCTCACATCAGAGACAAATTACCTCAATGGTGACTTACTATTGTAAGTACTTTATGTCCCAGGATTAAATAACCTTCAGATGGTAATTATTATTTATTTATGCCAACACACCAACTTACGGTTGGTGTTTTTATCAACAGTAAGTTTATTGGCATAAATAAATAATAATTACCATTTAATATGTTTTGTTTAACTCAATTAAAATTCCACTTGCAAATTTGTCTTCTTTTGGGCAATAATTGAGTTATGTACCCGTTTAGCTTATATTTACTTTTGTTATAATATATTGGCTTCCATGATTCCAAAAACATGTATATCTTTTTCATTAAGCTTTTTGTAGAGTTCAGTTTTCTTATCATGGCTTAGACCTCTACAATTCCATTGTAATGCTTTTATAGTAGGCTCTTGTTCTCCCAAGGCAGTCCCGCTTTCAGAGATCCGAATTACTACAATGTAACTGAATGTTTCATTGGGATTCATTTTCGCTTGGGCTAGTGGCAATTGTTTTGATTAAGGACACCATTTTTTTATGATATGCCAATTGCTTCACCTGTTTCCAACCGTTATTGAGCATAAAGGAGTGCTCAAGCCATTGGCCATTGGGTTCTTTGGACCTAATTGGGAGGTTCAGTTTCTTAACCACTGCCTTTTTCCCACATTTGCCAATTGTGAGTCAATGATTGTTCCGTGGCAGGTCCAGAACAGTTAAAAGATATATAGAAAGTAGAAGGGTGAAATAAGACTGAAGGAGCGGAAAGACGAAAGTGGAAAAGATCCCCTTGCCCTTGAATACTCTAATACTGTATGGTCTGAAAATGGATAAAGAGTTTATCCAAGGAAAACTGGAGTTTCAGTTTAAAGACAGAATATCCATTTTTGGTCACCTTTTAAAACCTGTATGGACTTCGGTGGGACTGTTCTAATCCTGGACACCACACAGGAACTTAATAAATTAGTTGGTCCAGTAAAAGGCATGCACTAGATCTTGCAGTGTCACACTCCTTGTTGAAGCATATTCAGCCTCCCAGCCAGCTAGAATAATAAAAGCAAATATGTGAGCAAGTTAGCTGGAATGTGTGGAGATCCATGGAACCTATGTGGTGACCTGGCACCTATCTGTGCTACATGCTCTGTTCAACTATCTGTAGCATCTGTCCTTATTGATTGTCCACGTTACACTCATGAGCGCTAGTCCTTTGTCCTGGTTCTTCACTGTGCACCGTTTTAGGCAACGACCCAGTAGCTGTAGCTACAGACTGTGGTTTGTTGCAAATATTGATTTTGGGAAGCAGGTGTAAGGTGTATTTTATTCTGTTGGTTTTGGAATTTCAGAATTTTTTACTTGTTTTACCTTACCTTTTAAACAGTTTTATCAGCTTACGTTTGTAAGTTACGTTTCATCAGGTTTTAACTTTTAGCTGTTTTAACTCTCGTTTTTTAATTGTTTTAGCAGCCCTTTTTTAGTTTATTTTAGCTTTCACTTTTTAGAGGTGAAGTTTTATTAGTTGTTCCCTTGTTTTATTTTTGAACATTGGGTCCTAATGACCTCATCGATGAGCCCTTAAATACCACCACTCACTCTCTCACTCACTCCACAGGACTTTGAAAGGGTTATATTGAATAGTTTACAGTAATTGTGTTCAACCTTGTATTATAAAGCCAGCCTTCTGAACTAAGGAAAGGTGTGACAGACATAGCATATTTTAACATATCAGTGACGTTCAGTTTAGTTACAAAACTACTGTTGTACATATTACCTACACTATGGTAGATAAAATGTGAAACAGTTGTGACTGAAAACTTGCATTATTTACAGCCCACTTGATACAGTGAAAATAACATTACAAACAACTTTTGTCTCACCATAATATGTCAATCACATTGCAGTGTGAAGTTTGCTTTTGAACCTAAGGATGCACACTAGTCATAACTTAAGCATCAACTTCGAGTTACAAGTTCTCAGGATGTAAATGGTCTGTTGCAATTCAACAAATGCCAGTCTTAATATGATTTTTCAAGTTAACAATTGTTTGATCATGCTGTACTTGTGGAGTACAGATTTAGTAGACATGAAACAAGAAATGAATTTATCTGTATGTATATCAGTGCGTAAGTGATTTTGTGGGTTTGGTGTTCTTTCTTTAGTTGTTTTTTCTTTTAAGTTCTTCCTAATCCAAAACTTCTATTATACTGCTCTTTTTCTTGTCATACATGGCATAAGATTATGTCATACAAGTTATTACCATATAGTTACACTCATTACGGTGCTAAATGTGTTATTCAGAGCAATTGTATTAAGGTATTTGACCAAAGGCAGTCCTAATAAAGGCTAACTGGTGTTTTAATAGCCAAACACTATGTTTTAATTTCAGAGTGTGATACAAAACCCATAGAAAATGACAGCTTCGGTAATGATTGTTCACCAGTAGTGCCTTTTTCCAGTACTCCGAAAAGGAAACCAAGAGTAATAGAGCTACTGGAGGTTTGTATTCATTTTTACGAGTGATGAAAGATGCTTGAAAAAACAACTGAGTATTTTGACTACTAAATGACTTTAGTATTCTAATATCTGATCTAAAATAAGAACAAATTAGAAACTAAAAGCTTCAGTTATCTTAGTAATATTGCAAGATATTTCACAGCTGACTAGTTTCAAGTTGTATCCAACTTATTTTCAAAACTTGTTCTTATTTTATATTCTGTTGCTGCACTGTTAATAGCTTCAATTTCCTTAACTAATATCTGATATTCCTTTCATTCAAATAAGCACAAGCTAGACTGAAATGCAATTGTGTTGTTAAATGTTTTGAAGTGTTGATTGTGCTTTTAGTATTCCCTTTAAGGAAATGCCTTAGTTTTGCCCCTTTCTTTCCAAAATATTAATTTTCCTGGGGATTCTGGAATTGTATTGTAACCAACATAAAATTGGCTGGGTAGGAGTAGTCAGCATCCTAGCTTTGCAATCCGAGGTCCTGTGTTTAATTCTGTACTGGAATGGCAGAATTTTTCTTTAATTAAAATCTCTACCTTCTGCAGTCTAGAAGTATGTATGTGGGAGTGATTGTGTTTTATTCATTTTCATTGGGAATCAACCATAATCATTGTTAAAAGAATCTACAGTTAATGAATGCTTGTCATGTTAAAAACCATGAACTTAAAGGGGTTATAGAAATGGCGAGAGGGAGACCCATACACAGCTTGTGTGTTTAAAAACACCAGCAGTAAGTTTATTGACATAAATACATAGTAATGTATAAGGGGGTTTGAACAACAAAGTTTATGAAAGTGAATCCTGGCTGTTTTGTAATACTTTAAACAAATGTTTTGTTGATATTTTTGCAAAAGAAGTGAGTTTGGATTCCAATGGTTACGAAGATTTAAATAACATTCATAAAGCAGTCAATAAACATAGCTATAATTGTAATAACATAGAATGCTAAAAACAACTGAAAATGTTTGGGATAACTCCAAGAATAGAATTTTTATTGAATAATCAGTTTAAGCTCTTGGTTGAACAGCATAACCATGAAGTAAAAAAGAAAAGAGCTTAAGTTTTTCATTTTGTATGGGCTGTATGTTTTATACAAAAACAGGCATTTGCTTTTAATGGTCATAATGAGAATGAAGGATCTTCAAACAGAGGCAATTATATTGAATATTTAAGTGAATTAGCAATATATGATGTCTCTGAAAGACCGCTTGGAAAAATTGACTGTTTTTTGTGCAACTTTATCTGATATTCAGAATGACTTAACTTCAAGTGTGAGTGCCATCATGACGTATGGAATTAAGAAAGAAATTTCTGATGCCTTCTTTGTTTCTTTGATATTAGATGAAACTTCTGACATTAATGAGTGAAGAACAACTCCGTACTGTTTGTTACACAAATGTTGAAGAGAAGTTTGATGTACATATACAAGTTCTGACAGAAAAGCAGATTCTCTTTTGATTCATGCTCTCACTTTTAGCAAACATTTCTTTTAAACGGTGATAAAAAGTTAAAATTCCGAAGGGAAATGCTGTTTAGGTTGGGTCATATTTTAATGAATTTATCAATATTCTTTGGATTATGTACCCAAGTCTGATAGGACACACCACTGTTCTACACAGATTCAAATATAGAAATATACTTCATTACAAATAAGGAAACATGATATATTATGGTAGCCGCAGAATTTAAAGGCAGCTGATATGTGACTGTTTCTGTTCTTTTTCCTGTTGTACAAATGCACTTTGTGGGTGCAAATGATACATCACTGGCTGTACAGCCTGATTTCACAGCGTGTTTAACTATACAATACTGCAAGGCATGTCAAGCCATGATTGGATTTTGTGTTAAGCCAGCTGCCATTAAATTGTGCAACAGCTGTAGTGGGTAACATATGTCAAGATTTAATATATCAGTTAAATGGTCTATTGACTTTAGTGTTGCCATATTAAGTAGAATCAACTGAAACAAATAATGAAATTTCGAAAGCTTGCAATAATAGAGCAAATAGTTTTGTTTCAAAATGCATTTAAACATGTAGATATTTATATCTTTCAATCTTAATAAATATTTTAAACAGTATTTAAGTTACACAAAATCTTCAATTAAAATAGTGTGAATGTTAAGCAATTATTATTTTCTCAAAAATTAACTCAAACACACGAAAACTGCACTGAAATTTTTTGTTCTATCCATTACAGTCATCTTATTCACCACCAATCATAGGACAGCTTCCACCCTTTATCTATGATACAGACATACAGTACTGCCTTATTGGTTTAATACCTCATAAAAGTAAAACTGGCAAAGGTATTCAGCATTAAAAAGTCTAATAAGATGGACTTTTGTTTTTTTTATTTGTGCTCGCTTTTGTTTCAGTCTCCATATGCACAGCAATTGAAGTTGTTGTCAGAACGAAAGCGTGATATTGATAGGCTTAAAACTGAACTAGAGCAAGAGCAGGCAGAAAAATCTGAAATGCAGGAATGCATAAAAGAGTTGGACTCTCAGTTGAAGCAGCAAAGTAAGTTTTTTAGTTTAATTTTTTGATTTAGAGTGCAATAACCATAAGTGTTTTTTAATTATTTTTCTCATTTGGTTAACATGGTTTTAATATCATTTAGCACATGTACAGAAGGGATGAGGAGTTGGAGAACATGGAGTCATCTATTAAAGGTCTGCACAGGCTGATATTCTTAGGTTCAGCCTTTTCCAGTCTCAACCAAGCTCGAGAATAGGTTATAGTTAAGGAGACACATGTTTGGTGGATCATGATGACACTGAATGTGTTAATGTGCAATAAAAAGTTTCAGAATGAATTCTATTGCAATTGCCTGCATAATTACAAATGTTTACTCTTGTGATTAAATGCAAATTTTAGCGCAATTTGTGAAGTGTTTATTTGTGATTTACCACGAAATAATTTATTGCGATATTTATTTGTGAAATGAACATTTGTTTACGATTTAACATGAAATTAACATTTCATTGCTATATTTCTGTGAAACTAACGTTAAAAGATTTATTTCAGGAATAAAACAAGATTGTTTCACTTTTTGCAACATAGAAAGCCCAATTCGAGATCAAACTTGAGAGTTCAAGCTCCGTGTGGCTGGAAGAAATGCAACTATGTTTACAATAAACAGGAAAGATAAATGAGAGCGGCAGGGAAAGTGGGTTGACGGATAACCAGTGGCGTACGTGAGCGTTCAATTACACATGCTATAGCTACAGTACCACCACTGGAGCAAAGTGCCGGAGACAATACTCCCCTCCCCTCTACTGGTTTTCTTGCACTCTGCAAACACACGTAGCTTAGACTTGGACAATAAGTTTGTGTGTATTTTATGGAAGACTGCAATAGACAGCAGGGAGCACAAGTTTAATGCCAAAAATGCCTGGAGTTTAACACTGAGTTTGTTTCATGTATTGATGGACTGTAGAGCCAAGGTGCATGATTGTAGAGTTATATTAAAACAAGTTCATTCTGACAGCTTGAATGAGTTTCCATGGCACTGAACGTCTTCCTCCATGGCCTAGGGGTAATATACTAGCCTCTGGTTCCCTAGGTCACAGGTTCAAACCTGGTGGAGGGCGATGGATTTTTTACGGGCATAAAAATCCTTAGCATGGTTTCCTTCAGAAGGGAAGTAAAGCTGGTGGTCCTGTGTCATAGATTTACAGTGTGTAAAAGAACCTCAAGCATGATAGAGAGACCTATGAACAAAATTAATCAGTCTTTCGTCACCAATGCAGTATGGGACACTGAGAACCACAGTCTTGTACCTATATTTCAATTTCTAATGGTGATTGTGAAGGAGCTCTTTCAGTGTAAAATACTTTGTGAGATAAAAGAACCAATATTACAGCAGGGAACTTAGAAGCCATGCTTACTTGTTATTTCAAGGATCATGCTGCATATAACATTTGATCTTTGATATTTTATTTCACCACTTTTATCCCACTTTGAGCCTTCTTTTTATACTGACATTAACAATTTTTATTCACCATAAAATTGTCCCTAGTTATAGTGTACCACTCTGCCCAGGCCCAATTTGTAGTTTTGCTGTAAACAAAATTTTGCAGTACATCATCATCATCATCATCATCATCATCATCATCATCATCATCATCACTTACTGATCTGAGACTGCCTTTGTGGTTTACAGGGAAAAATATGAATTGGTTGGAGAATTCAATGTCATTCTGACAGGTTGTCACAGTAGCTTAGTGGTTAGAGCACCCACCTGGTAAGCGGAGGGTCTGTAGTTCAAATCCCAGCTGTGGCATTGAATTTTTCAGCTACAATTCTACCTCTCAAATATTAACTAGTTAAAATTAATACACAAATGCTATGTAATCAAATTTTGGAACATATTTCACTTACACTGCAGATTAACAGGAACTAAGTTTACAGTTAACTAGTTGAAAGTATTGAAAGTACATGAATTGTTATTCATGTGCACGTTTAGAAGCAATATATATAAAGTATTGGGAATTTTTATGCATTTCTGTATGTCTTCTCTTTTGTAGCACAACAATTAAATCAGAAGAATGCTGAGATAAAGAAGCTTCGTGAAGAAATGCGTGAAATATGTGCAACTCCTATGAAGGGTGAACCCCTTCATGAAGTTATACTTACAGAGGAAGTGAAAAGCCTTGAAAAGTGTGTTTCTGCACTGCAGGAGGAGATAGGGGGCGTGCAAGAAGAAAAGAGTGCTTTAACAATGAAGGTGAATATTTCAGTTTGAAAATTTTTCACAAATATTCTCATTAACACAGTTGAAATTTTAATACAGTATAACCTCGTAGGAATGAACTTGCTTAAGACAAACTCGTGGTTAACGCGAAACAAACATTTGCCTCGGCAGGAATACATTGGTTCTTATAGAAAGTTTTATCAGGTAACACAAATTTCAGTCAAGGCAACTTACAATTTCTTTCAGTCCCTTAGCGTAATTAAATTTCATTGTAACACAAACTTTTGATGTTAACAGTATTTTTAAGTGTTAATTTTCTTTCACAATGAATGCAAGAAATGTTGGTTTCAAATACCAGACATCTGACAATGAAGTCATTAGTCTTCTTGCACTACAAGATTTTTCATGGTCAGCCAAAGAAGTACAATTTGAGGTGTTCCAAATCCATTTCTTAATTTAGTTAATATAGTAGGCAGATTGGAGACTGGTATATTCCAATTCTGTGTAGATGTTTGGCCAAACATGAGTTGGAGTCAACTTGAAACATGTTAGCTGCAAAAAAACTTGCAATATTACTAAGATAAGTGGCACTTTTAGTTTATAATTTGTTCTTATTTTAGTCATGACCTGTTAACAATCTAAATGCAGCTACAGATGATTTGTGTGGAAGGACTGGAATTAACTGTGAATTTTGAAGCAGGGGATACCATATTTTCCCTTTGGATTGTGTTATCAAATTGTTTCTGTTGATTTAATAAATGTTTTAACAGAGTAATACATACTTTTAGTGACAGGTCTATAAATAACTGAGCTTCTTTGCCAAAGCATCAGCATTTTCATTTCGCAGAATTCCACAGTGGGATGGTATCCATTGAAGTACAATTCAAACAATATCAACAAAAACCAGTTGTTTATTTCTGTAGCTTTTCTATCTGACCTTACCTTGGTCATTCTCTTGTTCTCTTCTGACCCCGATGCTATTTGGATTACTGAGGGCTAGGGAGTCTTTATTCCTCCAAACTTTCCATTTCTCTATAAACTCTTAACTCCTAACATGCTGACCTGTCATGGCATGTAATATGTGCTTTGATTGGTAATCAGAGGATATGGTCGGTGAATTTATTTTGATAACTCTCGGTCAGGTCGGTGAGACCCGTAAACCGACAGGTGTGGTCCTCCAGACATTCTGGGGATTGTGAGAGAGCGATGTAGCTGCCAAAACGTAAAAATATGGTGCTCTCTAAAAAGCTATTACCATTATTGCTATTGTTTTCTCCTAAATCACTATTAAGAAATACGACTCAAGGGGTAAAATGTTCCAAGTTAAAATAGTCCCCCATTCCTCTAAACCTGCACATATCAAAAACATGTCTTCTCTTACTAAAATTCTAAAATAAGAACAAATTAGAAACTAAAAACTTCACTTATCTTAGTATGTTGATATTCTTTTTCTCTTTTGCTGACCCAGGGGTTTCAAGCTATGTCCAGCTCATTCTCAAAGCCATATAAACAAAGTCGTTGCCAAGCTACAATCTTTTATTTTTGTGAAAAACAATTATTCATATTCAATTTTTTATTTACCAATCTCTGAAAACAAAAATTTATAAATACAATCTATAGATGGTAATTCAAAGTTCATGACATGGTTCCTGTTTTTTAAAATACAATTTTTTTCCCAAACCATTAAATCTATCGGATTACTTAACTGTTTTAGTAATTTAACCTCTGAATTAATTTCATGATTAAATGACCAAAAATGATCTGCCACAGCTGATTTATCAGTTTGTTTATATTTAATATTTCTAAAATGTTCTTTTATTCTGGTTTCTAGATGACGTTTAGTTTTACCAATATAAACTTTATCACAATCTGAACAGCTAAATTGATAAATGCCAGATTTTTTATAATTTGGTATTTTATCTTTTTTTGAAAAATTAAGTAAATTTTGTATATTAAATTTATTTTGAGGGACCAAATTTATTCCATATTCTTTAAAAATCCTTGTAAATTTTTTATTAGCCCATGGATGGTAAGTAAACTTTTTAAAAATATAATTATCTTTTATTTTTTTAAGGGTTGAAACTTCTTTGACAGCTTTTTGATATTTAAATTCCCCTATGCTTTTATGTATAAAATCTGTATTAAAACCATTAATTACTGCAGTGTTAATAATATGTTTATATTCTATGTCAAATTCATCTTTATTAAGGGGTATATTTATTAATCTATAAATTAAACTATTAAAAACAGCAAATTTATGTGCAAAAGGATTAAAACTTTTATATTTTATGTAATTATCAGTGTGAGTAGATTTTCTGTAAATATCAAATTTCAATTTATTTTTATATCTTTTAATTTTTAAGTCCAAAAATGAAAGGAATCCATTATTCTCAGTTTCCAAAGTTAATTGTAAAGCTTTATCTTGTAAATTTAAAAGTTTTAAAGCATCATTTATCTGTTTATTAGGGACAACAGCAAAAATGTCATCCACATATCTATACCATATTTTAAAAATTAGAGGGAATGATTTTGTAATTTGAGTTTCAAAAAAACTCGTGAAAAAATTAGCAAGAAATGGCAAAAGTGGACTACCCATTGCCAAGCCAGAAGTTTGTTGAAAAAAATTACCATTAAAACTAAAGAAATTTTGATCTAAACAAAGATTTGTAAGTTTTACAAAATCATCTACTAAGTCATTATCTAATTCTAAAGAATTTAACCATTTTTTTAAAAAAATCAATAGCTTTTTTCTAGGAATGCTAGGAAATAAAGAAACTACATCAAAAGAAACTAATTTATCATTCTCAGATAATATTAGGTTATTAATCTTTTTTACTAGTTCAAAAGAATTTTTAATACTTAAACTCTCAAATGTTTCAAAATTACTAAATTTTTTGGTTAACCATTTAGCTAAATTATATGTAGGTGAATTAATTGAATTTATTATGGGTCTCATTTTATTTCCTGGTTTATGTATTTTTGGAAGTGCATATAACCTGGGTAAAACAGGATTATTGACTTTTAAAATACTTTTTTCTTTTTTAGGTATCATTTTTAATTCATTAAGAGTTTTATTAAAAGTTGAAATACATAATTTTAAAGGATCATTATCAATTTTTAAATAATCTTTACTTTCAAGCAAAAGTTCTACTCTATTAATATAATCAGCTTGATCTAAAATTACAATTTTGTTGCCTTTGTCGGCTTTAGTATAAATTACATCCTTTTCTTTCAATGATTTAATAATCTGATTATTATAATTACTTTTAGGATGATTTTTATTTATATCTTTCAAAATTTTAGTGCATCTCACTTTAATCAAAGATTTATTAATGTCATTTAAATCTTGACTGGCAATTTCAATATCTCCAACAAAATCATCTATGTTTTTTGAAAAACTTACACAAGTTTTCATACCTTTGTTTAGAAAATTTATTTCTTTCTCGTTAAAGTTACAATTTGATAAATTAATTACATTATTTTTTTTAATATTTGGTTCATTTATATTCAATTTCTGTTGTTTTTGGCATAATCTATTTAACTTATTTTTTAACCTATTAGTTTTTCTTTTCATGCTAAAATTTAGATACTCAAACAATTTTGATTCAAAATTAACCCAAATTAAGTTTCCTAAAATACTTGTTAATTTTAAATGTAAGTCATATAACCAAATGTCTTCTCTTCTTAGACGCTAAGATGCTAAAATCTAGCATTTGCTTTTAACAATGCATTTGTATTCATACGCGTATACGTCCATTTCCTACAGTGTACCCTGTGATGTCATCTCACATGTTAAATAGTTCCCGGAATGTTGAGGAAATGATCTCTTTCTATCCTCCCTACAGTTTTAATATTAAATATAAAATGATTCTTATAATTATACATATTACTTAACATTAACGATGTTATTAAACAAATATTATTCTCAACAATGAGGCAGTGGTAATACACTCACAGTACTTAACAAATCCTTACCAACATAAAAATCAACTATATTTACAATAAATATTTACATAAATACTTTCTTTTCGGGGTCTGACCACATATTCTGTATCAAAGTCTTACTTCTTAGTCAAGAAATCAAAGATTCCTTCAATAGAAAAGAGGGTAATGTATCAGTTTTTATTGATTTCCAAAGTGCATATGATTCTATATGCAAAACAAAAGTACTAAAGAAAGTAAAAGAAAAATAGGGATACAAGGTCCAATGTTTTCATGGCTATGTCATTTTCTAACTCAAGGCTTTATTGCTACCAGATATGGAAAGAATATATCTAAATATAAATAAGTACACCATGGCTTGCCACAAGGTGCAGTGCTCAGCACAACACTTTTTAATATAGTAATGATCTGCCACAACAAATAAAAGAATCAGGTGTGAAGTGTGCACTATTTGCCGATGACAAAAAAGCAAAAGTTCAGAACTAGAAAAAACCATGCAACAATCCTTAACCAACTTACAAAGGTGTACCAAAGAAAATTTAATGACTGTTAATATAACGAAATCAAACTACCAAATCTTTTCACTAAGAAAAAAAAAACACTAAAAATAAAACTAAATTTTGAGGTTCAACAATTACCAGAAACAAGGAACCAAAGTATTTGGGAGTTATATTTGATACCAAACTTACATGGACCAAACAAATAGAAAATGTAATACAAAGATGTATACATGTCAAAGATGTTGACATGTTCAATGTTCAATGTTCACCAGTCTCCATGGCTACTTGTACGCAATCTAATCTAATCAAAGAACAGAAAGGCACCTTTCACTGTTAAAACGTCAAACAGGAATGAAGTGGGATGTTCCAGGGCAATAACAGAACATACAATGTATATATAAAGTCATTATTTACTTACTGCAGCGAAGTTCTTGTAGCAACAAATACAAAAAAAAAAAAAAATTCATATCTTTCAAAACCAAAGTCTGAGACTAATTTCAGGTGCTATCAAAACCACACTAATACCACCTATGGAAATACTAACCAATCAATACTCCATTGAATATGAAATAGAAAAAGCAGCTATTATACAGCACGAAAAGTTGATCAGACTCCCATTCAATACATGAAATTAGAGAAGTTTTACACATACATTAAAGACTCAGGAGAGCTTTCTTTCCAAAATTCAGTACATCAAGAATGTATGCCTTCCTAATTCAATGGAAAACTTCATATTTAAAGTCAATCCGACACAAACATTAGACATCACACATTATTTACACCTGACAGAAGAAGTTGTGATACTCCTACTAGTGTTCTAAAATTATTGGCATTAGAGACAATCCATACTAGATTTCCATAACATGAATGGCTCCATAATTATACTGATGGATCACTGATATCAAACCGAGATGGAGCTAGGGGTCAAAGGAAATGAATATTTTTCTGTGTGATTCCATTAAATGTATGTTTGACATGTTTTATTTAACCTGAACTGTGTTTTAAGTAGAGGAATGCTGTATATATGTGTCATAATATATGTCAGTTTTGCTTTTCAGTTTGTAAACTGGATCTTCAAACATACTTTGCTATTTTAATTTAATTTGAAAGGTGAGTCAATTAATAACACTAAACAACACTTACATTTATAATTTTCCGGAACACGTTTCGGAGGTTAACTTTCCTCCATTATCAACCTATGACTGAATGTAATAATGCATGTCCTTGTGGACGATACCGTTTGAGACCAAAGAAAAGTCCAGGTCTTCAGCAATCAACTTAGCAGTTTTCTGTTTATGTGCAATGATTACTATAATTCATTTCAGCTTGCAAAGTTGGAGGGCCAATGTATATTTTGGCAAAATAAAGCAAAAGAAGCCATTGCCAGCTCAGAGTTATTGAAGCAAGATCTGAAGGACAAGGAAGATCAGCTGTTTCATCTTCGTGAAATGAATGACGACCTTCAGAAGTTTGTACAAGAAATGAAATCTGGACGTAGCAGACACAGTTCTGATTTTGAATGCTCCCCTCTTGGAAGATGGTCTTCTCCAGGTATGTTGAAAGAAATACTGTTTAGCTATGGCTTAAAAATCACTGTGCTTTAACAATTTTATTTAAACAGCAACAGTGGCACGGTTTCTACCAAAATAAAAGTAGTTATCCTGTATCCAAAATTGGTAATGACTGCTTAAAATGCTTCCAGTCCTAACATAAATGCACTTAGTATCACTCTACTGTGGCACTTTTTTATGAAGGGAATGATGAGGTCTTTGTTTCAGAGTCGTATTTAGTGGGCAACAGATAAAGATTATGATGATGAGGGCTAATGTTTTTTCAAATAAAGTGTGGATTCTGCCAAAATTAATTTTATTTAAATTAAGATAACATATAATCACAAATTCTCACTTTTTAAACATATTCTTCAAGCTGAGACAGAATATTAGAAGACCCCAAAAGAAAATCGTTTATGTGAATATTTGTTAAGAGTGTAATTTGTTTTTTGATGTTAGTATGAGATGGTTAAATGACGAAAATGTGTTACTAATGTTCATTGTTACGAACAACTAAGTTTGTTTAAAGACGTCATAAATATTTCCATATTTAATTTTAATATATATGTATAAATATTAGAATTATGTGTGTACAATATTAATAGCAAAGGGAGAATAGCTAAAGATCGCTTCCCTAACAATGCGGGAACTATTTGATGAACGCATATGCGGATGTATACGAGAAAGGTAGTATCACGTGAGGTGACGCCAGACTCCTTTCACTAGCGCCTAAATGTTCGAGGTGATAGGACGTGTTTTGGGTAGCGTGTGAACATTGTAGAATGTTTACCAGACTTTCATCAAGCTGTTGTTCCACTTTTTGGAAAAGTGGAAAGACTTAAATAATCTAAAATGGTGCTAAGAGAATTTATTTAAATGTTGTTGTTGTTGTTTTCTAGTGCCTTGCATCTGGCAATGAAGCCATTAGCATTCGTGCTTTCCAATACTTTTGAACTGTAGTTTCTTCTGATCTTAATGCTTCACAGGTCTTCAAGTGTTCTTCATTCATTTCTGCTGGATCGTTACACAGGACACATATTGGTGAGGCTGAGATATCTATTCTGTAGAGATGACTTGCTAAGCAGTCATGATTTGTCAATAGTCGGAAGGCTGCAACAGCTGTTTTCCTTGGTCTCTGGGGGATTATATCTGGATTGGAAAGTAGTGTAATCCATTTTTTATCTTTGGCATTTGTTTCTATTTCTTGTAGATATGAATGACAAAAATTTTTAATGATCAAGCGTTTTATTGAGGAATATGAGAAATTGAATTTAGACTTTGGTTTTATTGTTGTGCCTTTCTTTGCAAGTGAGTCTGCAGCTTCGTTCCCCATGACTCCACAGTGTGCTGGAATCCATTGGAGATGAACAGTCTTATTAACTTTTTGGAGTTGTGTTAACATTTTGTAGCATTCTCTAATTTTTGTTGACTTCTTTGTAGTATTTGAACATATTCCCTGAATTGCAGCTTTAGAATCTGAAAGAATTACTGCCTTGTTAAATTTATTTAAGGGAAGATTTAATAATTGTCGGAGAGCAATGTATATAGTCTCTATTTCTCCATCATAATTTGTTGTGTCTCTGCCAACAGAATGATAAAAGGAAAAATGTGAACACGTAACTCCAGCTCCAGTAAGGTTTTCCTTCGAGGATCCATCAGTATATATGTGCAGCCATTCTTCTGTGGGATACCTAGTATTGATTGTTTCCAGAGCTAGAAGTTTTTGTATTTCTTTTGGTGTGTCTGATTTACTTATTTCCTCTATTAATTCCAAATTGAAGGTAGGTTGCAATAATTCCAATGGATTTTCTCTTATAAGTAGATTTTCTCTGGTGTTAGGAATGTTCAATTTGGAACAAATTGAAAAATAGAAAAAGTAAAGAGAAAAAGTATTCATAAAATAATACATTGTGGTGAAGCAACATCGTGTGATTTTTCATTCCATCCGTTACCACGCCCTGAGGGAAAGAAGAGTTACATCGCTCTAAATTGAAGCCACTCTTCGATAAAAACAGCACCAAATGGCTTGCCCAACGTGGGGCACGAATTTTGGATGGAATGGAAATCTACGGGAAATGAACTTAAGCGAAATACCAAGTGACGCCAAATCTTCGCGCCAAAAAGAAAGAAGACGCCATTAGAACATCGTTTGAAATTTACGACTTCGGAAACACCTATGAACGGATAATCAACGTGGGAAAACACCAGAGATCGTCTAGTGAAGCCAACCGCCAAGGAGATGCACATAACTGGATAAATCAGCGAGAAAAAAGTAGGACCAAAAATTTTTATTTTTACATCCATTTTATTTTTATGTTACTGCGAAGCGGCAAAATAGTAGGACTTTTAAGCCAAAGTGAACTGAATAAAGAAACTAAAATGTCGCAAAAAGAGAGAGGTCTAGTAACAGGAGTAGGGGAAGGGGCAGATAGGCCTATTTATCAGATAGAACCAGAAAGCGAGGAACAGGTAGCAATAGGAAAAGACCAAAGGTTATTAATGATCATGTTTGAAAGACTAGAACAAAACTTAGGTAAAAAAATGGAACAAAATAACGTAGAATTGAGACAACATAGAACAAAGTTTAGGTCAGAGTATAAGCCAGAAACTAGAACAGAATAAGGAAGAGATAGGTCAGAAAATGGAGGAAGTGAGAAAGGACTTAGAACAGAAAATGGAATTAGGAAGACAGAACTTGGAACAGAAAATAGAATTAGGAAGACAGAACTTAGAACAGAAAATAGAATTGGGAAGACAGGAGTGTAAAGAAAATATGAAAGTAATGGAAACTATGTTCCTTTCATAGAAGTTTGAAAACAGTGTTGTTGTAATTAATTTAATTTAAAAGGTGAGTTAGTTAATAACACTGAACAACACTTACAACATATTTTTCCGGGACGCGTTTCGAAGGTAACTTTCCTCCATTATCAACCGGACAATAACTGGATTTCCATGGTGCTTGATGGTGCAGATGGTGATGCTTCTTCTGGTGTTTCTTCTGGTGGCGGTTCGATGAACTTACTGAAAATGTCTCTCTGAGGAATGTCGAAATTAAATACTAGGTCTCTATTTTTTAAAATAAAGATTTGTTCCCATGTGGACAGTTCTTGTTTTCCGGTTATGTGTTTAAGAAGTTTCGGTTCTAGCTTTATGTCATGATTTTTTGTCCAAAAGTGAAATGCAACCGCTGATTTTTCTAATTGTTTACTCTTAATGTTTCTAACGTGTTCCTTGGATCTAATTTCTAAATTTCTTTTGGTTTTTCCTATGTATATTTCATTACAATCACTGCTTTCAATTTGGTATATGCCAGATTTTTTGTTAGGTGGAATAGCATCTTTGATGTTTGAAAGTAGTAGAAGAAGCATCACCATCTGCACCATCAAGCACCATGGAAACCCAGTTATTGTCCGGTTGATAATGGAGGAAAGTTACCATCGAAACGCGTCCCAGAAAAATATGTTGTAAGTATTATTTATTTATGCCAACAAACTTACTGTTGGTGTTTTTAAACACACAAGCCGTGTGTGGGCAAAGTTTAAGAGGTAGAACTGGAACTTAAAAATTCAATGCCACAACTGGGATTTGAACCACAGACCTTCCGCTTGCCGGGCGGACGCTCTACCACTGAGCTATTGTGACAAACTGCCAGAATGGCATTAAATTCTCAAGTTAGTTCGTATTTTTCCTGGTAAACCACAAAGGCAGTCTCACATCAGAGACAATTACCCCAATGGTGACTTACTATTGCAAGTACTTTACATCCCAGGATTAAATAACCTTCACATGGTAATTATTATTTATTTATGCCAACAAACTTACTGTTGGTGTTTTTAAACACACAAGCCGTGCGTGGGCAAAGTTTAAGAGGTAGAACTGGAACTTAAAAATTCAATGCCACAACTGGGATTTGAACCACAGACCTTCCGCTTGCCGGGCGGGCGCTCTACCACTGAGCTATTGTGACAAACTGCCAGAATGGCATTAAATTCTCAAGTTAGTTCGTATTTTTCCTGGTAAACCACAAAGGCAGTCTCACATCAGAGACAATTACCCCAATGGTGACTTACTATTGCAAGTACTTTACATCCTTTGTGGTTTACCAGGAAAAATACGAACTAACTTGAGAATTTAATGCCATTCTGGCAGTTTGTCACAATAGCTCAGTGGTAGAGCGTCCGCCCGGCAAGCGGAAGGTCTGTGGTTCAAATCCCAGTTGTGGCATTGAATTTTTAAGTTCCAGTTCTGCCTCTTAAACTTTGCCCACACACGGCTTGTGTGTTTAAAAACACCAACATTAAGTTTGTTGGCATAAATAAATAATAATTACCATGTGAAGGTTATTTAATCCTGGGATGTAAAGTACTTGCTATAGTAAGTCACCATTGGGGTAATTGTCTCTGATGTGAGACTGCCTTTGTGGTTTACCAGGAAAAATACGAACTAACTTGAGAATTTAATGCCATTCTGGCAGTTTGTCACAATAGCTCAGTGGTTGAGCGTCCGCCCGGCAAGCGGAAGGTCTGTGGTTCAAATCCCAGTTGTGGCATTGAATTTTTAAGTTCCAGTTCTACCTCTTAAACTTTGCCCACACACGGCTTGTGTGTTTAAAAACACCAACAGTAAGTTTGTTGGCATAAATAAATAATAATTACCATGTGAAGGTTATTTAATCCTGGGATGTAAAGTACTTGCAATAGTAAGTCACCATTGGGGTAATTGTCTCTGATGTGAGACTGCCTTTGTGGTTTACCAGGAAAAATACGAACTAACTTGAGAATTTAATGCCATTCTGGCAGTTTGTCACAATAGCTCAGTGGTAGAGCGTCCGCCCGGCAAGCGGAAGGTCTGTGGTTCAAATCCCAGTTGTGGCATTGAATTTTTAAGTTCCAGTTCTACCTCTTATGTTGTAAGTGTTGTTCAGTGTTATTAACTCACCTTTTAAAGTAAATTAATGAAAACTAATTTAAAATTAGTACATAAAAACTTAAATGAGACAAAGGAAGCCTTAGAAGCTAGGATAGAAATCATAGGAGATAGGATGGGAAAAATTTAATCGGAAATGAGAGAAAATAAGATTGTATTAGAAGAAAAAATTGGTAGATGTAGAGATGAAATAACAGAATGTAATGCAAGTGTAGACTGTAAGATTACAAATGTAAAAGCAGAAATAACTGAGGAATTAAGGAAAGAAATTGAGGTAGTAAAGAAAGGAATTATTAATGAAACTGTAGAACAAATTGACATTCCTAAAATTAAGACTATGGATGATGTGGTACATTCACAACAAGATGCTATGAATGATATGAAACAAAGTCACTTAGAAATAAAGAATGATTTAAAATCAATTTGTGAAGAAATGAGAAAAGGGAAAGAAAGTTTGGATAATGTAAATGATGTTGTGAATGCACTACGAAGGCAAAATGATGATTTAGATGTAAATGATGTACAAGATGAGAATTATTTGAATAATGTACAAAATGTTGACTCACCATACAGAGAAAGAGGTTTACAAGCAATGACACAACACAACACATGCTACACCAACAGCATACTACATGAAATCACACCACCTACATTTGATGAGGAGAAGGGAGACGATCCAAAACTCTTTGTTAAAGAGATGGAAGAGTATTTTAAAGTGAAAAGGATACGAAATGAGCTTATGATGATGATAGTCAAGAAAAGCTTAAAAAACAAAGTGTTAGAATGGCTAAGGTTAACACTAGCTGGTCATGAATCGTATAGCTCATTCAGAAATCTATTCCTATCAAGGTATTGGGGCCCAGCTAAGCAAATCCAGACAAGGGTAGAGTTAGCGACAGGATGATATGATCCGACCAAAGGGTTATCGCTAGTCGATTATTTTATGAAAGTAGCCAACAAAGGGAAGCTATTAGACCCTAACCTGTCGGAAGCAGAGTTAATTACCAGCATAACAAGACATTTCCCAGACACAGTGAGAAAAGGGTTAATTGTTGCGACGCCAGTAGATTTTGCAGACATGATAGAATTACTAACAGCCTTCGAAATGCAAAATGGTCGGCCTAATGAGCATGGACATAGAAACGGTCACCCAAACTCACCTATCTTAAACAGAAACACGACTACAAACAACCAGAATGAGAGAGAAGATAGAAATACTAGGAGCACCCATGACAGGGGGAGAGGGGCACACCATTTCCCACAACCACACAATCATGGCGAAAGGATGGAGAACATGAGACAACGGTGCCATGACATGATACCAAGGGGTGAATCGAGAAACCAAACATATAGGTATGATCATGGGAGACCAGGAGACCGTACCCATCAAGTGAATCACATACAATTCTGTAGGGAATACTTGAACAACCAAAGGTCGTCATACAATAGGGGTTCACACCAAAGGGGCAGAAACCAATGGAACTCCGGTAACATAAGACAACAGGAACAGTATGAAAATGTGCCGAATAGGGCCGATGCTGCACAGAATACAGAAACAACAAACACCACCAACACTCAGGGAAATTACCACGACTAAGTTCGCCCCAATCGAGTTGATAACCAACACAAACCCTAAGCGATTGACAATTGACATCGACACATGATGGCCACACAAAGGGAAAATGGAACTACTGCACACTGGACCGCTGGTCATAAAAAAGAAAAAACAGCTGGGCGACCATACATATCAGCTACAGAATACAAATGGCAAGTTGGTAGGAAGATACCATAAAAACAAATTAAAACCATACAAAGAAAGGACCAAATAGTCTTTGCCAACAAACATGTAAGGCAGGAACAGTAGAGATGATGAAAAATAATAATTTTTAATGGGTTTCTTATACAAAATTATATACAGGTTGGAAAATACAACAAGATAGGAAATCAACATAGTCATTGGCTATAATGACCACCAAGAGCATTGTCAACAAGGACAGATGAGAATAGTGATTTTCATTAGAGAAGTGAATTATAACAACGAAAAAAATGTGTTTCTGACATAAGGATATCATTGACAAAAATAAAAAGGAATCAATTGTGGTGACAAAGAGAAAATATTTTTGACACAAGAGCGTCGAGGGTGAATTAAGAAGAAAAGTAATATAGTTGCAGAATAATTATAAATATAGAAGTTTTCTCTTATAGAGGTAAGAGATAAAGACAATTAGTGAAGTAAGAAAAACCATAGTCAGAAAAGCAATGCCCATGAATTAAGATGGATATAGCCAATGTTAAGCTTGAAGAAATGTTGAACTAAACAATAGTGAATAAGAACCCGTGTCATAATAGTATCATTAGTAACATCAGAGTTTAAGAATTGACTCAACCACCTGCCTATACATAATAAGCTTGCAAGACAAAGAAGACAAAGAACTGAATAAAATTGCCATAAATATAATCATAATCATTAGCTCAAGATTTGTATCCTGTTTTTCTCTCCTCATAACAAAGAACATAAGTCAAAAGGCACACAATAAACTATGATACAATTAAAAAATATTTGCGTCAATGTCAAATGTAAAAACTTAGGAATATTCTTGGTGTTGTGTTGTGTGGTAACTGAATATGTAAAAATTGTAAAGACATGCTGTGTCATGCCAAAACAAAAGACAAAAACATACATCAGGGGGTTCATCAACAACCACAAAAACTGATCCGCTAATTGATTTTGTATATTTGACAATACATTATTGTAACTATGTCCTACATAAGTCTTATGCAGTGTACTTTCTGCAGGCACATGTTGTCGAGTGTAGTTGGTAAGAAAGTTTTTAAATGTCGGATTATTAATTTTGAACAAGGGAATATCAGAAGCTAAAAATGCTTGGCACAAGCCATAGGAAAATTCAGTAACCCTACTTCCTAAACGCTCTACCTGCTGTTTTTGAACAGGTTCTTTGTTTGCGAGTTTTCTGATTAAATTCTTATGTTTTGCTGTTTATGTGCTGAACTATTTGAAATCTTTTCTCACTCCCTACATTTTTCTCACACGCTCCATAAATCAGTACCCTATTATCTGTATTCTGTAGATATTAAGTCACCCGAAAACTCTTCCTCTAAATTAATTAATCTAGCACTCGAAGTTGGTTTTATTTTCGGCATTTGAAGAGCTCTTTAACATTTTATACACCTAATTTATTTGGTGGGAACCAGTTCACAACACTGTTACGTTGGAAGAACATGACACAACTACTGGTGGGCAGACAAGCGTTGCTATAATCGTGCTGCTCAAAACGTTGACCTGCACTTTATCTTTGTTAATATAAACCTCTCAGAAAACGCACTGATTATTCTCTACGCACATACATATAATGAAAGGGTGGAAATGGAATTCACTACATGAGAACATGACTCAAAATTAGTTCTTGCCACCTAATGAATTGCACCATCATGTGCAATACTATCAATATGAAAAATATTATCCAGATGGAAAAAAATAATAAAAAACCATAAAAATCATTAAAATATGCAATATAGGGGCTATAATATTGAAATCTTCGTGAGTTGTACCAGCATGTGCAATACTACCAATATGAAAAATATTATCCAGGTGGAAAAAAATAATAAAAGAAATCATAAAAATCATGTTGTTGTTAGCTAATGCTGGATTTCTGACAATGAAGTCATTAATCCTCTTGCTCTCCAATATTTTTCACTGATGGATGGGGCACTAGAAGTGACCGGGCATATTTGAAGGTGGTCTCGATCCATTTCCTCTTGCAGATCACATAGAGGACAGAGTGGTGAAGAATATATCCCAATTCTGTTTAAATGTTTTGCCAGACAATCATGTCCTGTAATCAACCTGAAGGTTGCAACTGCTGTTTTTCGAGGATACTCAGGAATCACTGTTTGAATGTTTGGTAGTTCCCATCTTTTATTCTTTGATTTTTCCTAGTAATATTTTGCAATAATTTTTTTGAATTCAGAGTTGACTAATCTTTTAGCTGTATAAAATGGTAGATTAACTATAGATTTCTGCACATTGCCGGTACCCTTTTTTGCAAGAAAATCAGCTTTCTCATTACCACTCAGTCCACAGTGAGCTGGTATCCATTGGAAGACTAGATGTTTTTGAAGTGCTGTTAGATGGGTAAGGATTTTCCATAGTTCCCATCTTTTATTCTTTGATTTTTCATAGTAATATTTCATAAAATCATTAAAATTTGCAAGATAGAGGCTATAATATTGAAATAATATACATTTATCAAAATCAAGAAAATATGCAGTTATATGCACTATAAAATCATGTCCAAATAACTGAAGATTCCATAATTTGTGCACAAAACGTAAAAGCATGCATTTTTAACCCCTAAGAAAAAACGTGCAAATGCATGAACTTCCTAGCCCTAGACATGACAATATTAAGGAAAAATTGAAGTTAATTGCAGTGAAGCAACAGAATCTGTTGTTAGCTAATGCTGGATGTTAGCTAATGACAATGAAGTCATTAATCCTCTTGCTTTCCAATATTTTTCACTGATGGATGGGGCACTAGAAGTGGTCGGGCATATTTGAGGGTGGTCTCGATTCATTTCCTCTTGCAGATCACATAGAGGACAGAGTAGTGAAGAATATATCCCAATTCTGTTTAAATGTTTTGCCAGACAATCATGTCCTGTAATCAACCTGAAGGTTGCAACTGCTGTTTTCGAGGATACTCAGGGATCACTGTTTGAATGTTTGGTAGTTCCCATCTTTTATTCTTTGATTTTTCATATTTTCATAGTAATATATCAGCAACAGAATCTAATTTGTTTGTTCTTAATTTAGATTACACATGAATATGTTACTTGAAAGTGAGTAGAGAAAACAGTGTGAATGTAATGTGTAGTATTTCTGTTTCAAACATACAGAAAGTTGTGTAAATTATTGGTAGAAGAGGGAATAAAAGCATGTTATTTATAATTGAGCCGTTTCTGAGATATGTGAAATATAAACAAGAATTGCTGTGTAGAAGAGGGAATAAAAACTTTCTTTTCGTGGGAAATCACATTTTTTCAGGAAAGACACCTATCCAGACAAACTTAAAAAGCAAAGCTTTACTTGAATACAAAATTGGTCCACATCGTTAGAGCCATTTCAGAGATATGCAGAACATACCTACATGCATACAAGAATTGCTCATTTAAGGATATTAGATTAGATATTATGAATATTGTATTTATATTAAAACATTTTACTAACAAATCCAAAGCTATTTGGTAAAATAGAATATGGCCAACATCAATCATAAGTGAAAATTACAAAGAAAAATGTGTGAGAGAGAGAGGGGTTAGTCAGGTAACGGAGTGAAATAAATACTATATCTTTTTCAGTGTATTTGCGATTCTGGTATCTCGTGGTATAGACATGCATTCGATGGGTAACGTATTGGTAATCTGTAATTAGTAGTTGGAATATCAGATATCCCGATAGTAATCGTGCAGAATAAAAGTATAATGTAATTTATATTCATGGATGTAAATAATAATAAATTTGTAAAAAAATTACTTACGCATATTGATAAAGTGACGCCATTTTTAGTTCGGAGTATGGAAAAGTTATAAAAGAAATCAATAACTGAATAGTTTTGGATATTTACAAGTATATATTTAATAAAAGTGTAATAACTTGTGATTATATATTATCTTTGTAAAATAATGTTAATTCTGACGGAATCTGAATTGTAATTAAAAGAATGTTAGCCCTTACCACCTTTATCTGCTATCCAATTCATACAACCCAGAGATAAAGAGCCCACTGCTACCCACCATATACAAAATACAGCCACAATACTCAAACAGAAAGTTCAACACATTTAAAACTATTGTATTTTCACTACATTGATGAAAAACACCACTTTGTCTCCTCTAGTTTAATTACACTGCTCTGACCTGCTACACAAAAATAGTACTGTATTAATTCAAGGAAAGCTGAAGTTATAACAGTGAAGCAACTGACTATTAAATAAGAATGAATTAGAAATAATTAAATGGACCTATAGATTTAATGGTTTGGGAAAAGATATTCATTTTAAAAAACAGGAACCACTAGATGGTAATTATTACTTATTTATGCCAACAAACTTAATGTTGGTGTTTTTAAACACACAAGTGATGTGTGGGCAGTGTTTAAGAGGTGGAATCGTCTGAAAAATTCAATGTCATAGCAGAATTTGAACCATGGATCTTCCGCTTACCAAACGACTTCTCTAATCATTAAGCTACTATGGCCAACTTGCCAGCATGACATTAAATTCCCCAACCAATTTGTACTTTCCCGGTTAGACCACAAGGGAATCTCACATCAGAGATAATATCCCAAGGGCAACTTAAAATAGTATGTACCTTATGTCCTAGGCTTAAGTAACCTTTCGATGGTAATTATTATTTATTTATGCCAACAAACTTAATGCAGCCACTTACTTAAGCCTGGGACCTAAAGTACCTATCTTTAAAATGCTTCACCCATCTGCTTACTCTACTAGCACCCATGCATACATCTCCATAGGCATGTTGAAGTCTGAGGTAAATTTCAGAGCACATATTCTTGCTTTAACAAGGAATTCAATTACAGCATGCTGAAACACTGATGCCTGCCATTTTGGAAATACTGCCTGTGGTCATGTGAAAGAAGCTAATGTCACAATTTTGCAACGTGTAGTGTAAAGTCTGTGTAAAGATTATGATCTTGCAGTTATTTTTGTTTCACTGTTGGATTTTGAATTTTAACAATGGGTTGCTCACGACTTTCATAGCCCTCATATTTGCTGAAACCAATTCTCATTGACTATATATAAATTGAAAAGGAATTTAAATCATAACGTTGTAATCATATATGCTCACTGTAGTTTAAAACAGTAATGCATATTATAATCAATATCTTTTAAAATATGTAACTATTGCATTCTTGTCTTATTCAAAGGCTGGATCTCTAAAAATTTTGTTATTATTGAATATAACATAACATTTTTTATAAGAAAAACAAATATCTGTTAGTTATACAGCATACAACTTATTGGGATACCACAAAAGTCAACTGTGACATTTTTCCCCCATTACCTGTGTCAGCTGATGAGTTTCAGCCCATGCAATAAAAAAAACATTTAAAAATATTATTTATTTATGCCAACAAACTTACTGTTGGTGTTTTTTAACACACAATCCGTGTGTGGGCAAAGTTTGAAAGGTAGAACTGGAACTTAAAAATTTAATGCCATTCTGGCAGTTTGTCACAATAGCTCAGTGGTTAGAGCAGCCGCCCGGTAAGCGGAAGGTCTGTGGTTCAAATCCCAGTTGTGGCATTGAATTTTTAAGTTCCAGTTCTACCTCTCAAAATTTAAAAACTTTTTTTTTCTCTATTTCTCAGCATAATCTCCAGAAAGGCTAAATCATTGGTCATATTGGTGTCCTAATTTAATTAAACCATCTCTGTAGTGCGATTTATCATGGTCCTCAAAATAGCTGTTTACCACATCAATGACCTCGTTGCTGTGAAATCTTTGACCTCCAAGAAATATTTGGAGATTCGGGAACAGATGGTAGTCACTGGGTGGTAGATCTGGTAAATAGGGTAGATGTTCAAGCAATTTGAACTTTAATTTGCACATTGTTCCCATTACAATGACTGAACGATGGATTGAAAGATTATCGTGAAGAAACAAGATTTTTTTCTTTGTCAAGTGAGGTCTTTCTTTTCACCTCATCACTCAAACATTGTAGTAAGCTTGCATAGGAGTTACCAGTGATACTTTTACTCTTTTCCAAGTAATCAATAAAAATAATTCCCTGTGCATCCCAGAAAACACTCGCCATAACCTTGTTAGCTGACAAAAATGACTTTGCCTTTTTTGGAGTTGGTTCACCTGGCGCAATCCACTGTTTTGACTGTAATTTTCTTTCTGGAGTGTAGTGATGTATCATCATTTCATCCATGGTAATATGCAGAGCTCCAAATTCTTAACAGAAACAGTTTTCTTTGCAACTTTTGATCAGGTGTCAACAAACATGTCACCCATCTTGCACAGACTTAGTGAAAGCCTAAAACATTACTTAAAATTGCACATTCTTTTGATATGTTTACGGCCTTTGCTACCTCAAACAACTTTAATCTGCTGTCTTCCAGTACTAAACAATGAATGTTTTCAATGATCTCTGGAGTTGTGACTTTCACTGGGTGTCCAGAGTGAGGCTTATCACTAGTGCTTGTATGTTCCATTTTAAACTTTGCAACCCACATTTTAGTCATTGTATATTAAGGGGCAGTCTTTAAGTGTACTGTCCATTTCCTCCTCGATTTCTTTAGGCATTAAACCTTTCAAATGGAAGTGTTTAATCACTGCTTGTTTTTCCTAATCCTCCTTTTTTTTTTGAAATCTCTACACTTGTTTAAACTGCTGTCATTCAAAAACTATAATTATAAAATAATTTTCGCAAAACTTAAAGGCATATGGAGGCGGGGTGTACCTCGGACTGCAGCGAATCCTACGCTTACCTCTCCTACCAGCGCTGCCGAATGTGGTGCATGCATCTTACACACTGTTATGTACAGAACCTCTGCCGGTACACGCACTACGCTTGGCAACAGCGCTCTGCTTGAGCATTGGCCAGCGTTCACATGCCTTTAACTTTTGCGAGCGGTATAAACAAGCTATTGACCTGCAACTATGGTTACAAGCTAGTCTAGACTTAAAGTATATGAAGCTATCTGTCAAACTGGCCCAGTGGCACCATCTCTTTTTGAGGCCCGGGACTTATCAGCCGACCCTCATATGGCATGGTCTGGTTACATTTGGTGATACTCCATGTGTCAGGTTGCATTAGTACTGCCAGCTGTTCGTAAAATATGTTGTTGTTTTCTAGTGCCTTGCATCTGGCAATGAAGCCATTAGCATTCGTGCTTTCCAATACTTTTGAACTGTAGTTTCTTCTGATCTTAATGCTTCACAGGTCTTCAAGTGGTCTTCATTCATTTCTGCTGGATCGTTACACAGGACACATATTGGTGAGGCTGAGATACCTATTCTGTAGAGATGACTTGCTAAGCAGTCGTGATTTGTCAATAGTCGGAAGGCTGCAACCGCTGTTTTCCGTGGTCTCTGGGGGATTACATCTGGGTTGGAAAGTAGTGTAATCCATTTTTCATCTTTGGCATTTGTTTCTATTTCTTGTAGGTATGAATGAGAAAATTTTTTAACGATCAAGCGTTTTATTGAGGAATATGAGAAATTGAATTTAGACTTTTGTTTTATTGTTGTGCCCTTCTTTGCAAGTGAGTCTGCAGCTTCATTCCCCATGACTCCACAGTGTGCCGGAATCCATTGGAGATGAACAGTCTTATTAACTTTTTGGAGTTGTGTTAACATTTTGTAGCATTCTCTAATTTTTGTTGACTTCTTTGTAGTATTTGAACATATTCCCTGAATTGCAGCTTTAGAATCCGAAAGAATGACTGCCTTGTTAAATTTATTTAAGGGAAGATTTAATAATTGTCGGAGAGCAATGTATATAGCCTCTATTTCTCCATCATAATTTGTTGTGTCTCTGCCAACAGAATGATAAAAGGAAAAATGTGAACACCTATTTAGTCCTCCCGGCTAGGTCCGATGGACCCGTTGACCAACAATAGGTGTGGTCCCCCTTGCAAAATGGGGGTTTAAGTCGGGTGATGTAACTGCCACATTGTAAAACTGGTGCCCGTTAAGAAAACAGTTACATGAAAGCCACATACATGAATATGTTCGTAAAATATAACCATGGTAAAGCCACGGCCATAGTCGGTGTTGTTGTTAGCTAATGCTGGATTCCTGACAATGAAGTAATTAATCCTCTTGCTCTTCAATATTTTTCATTGATGGTTGGGTCGCTAGAAGGGCCAGGCATATTTGAAGGTCGTCTTGGCCCATTTCCTCTTGCAGATCACATAGAGGACAGAGTGGTGAAGAATATATCCCAATTCTGTTAAAATTCTCAAGCCAGTTCGTATTTTTCCCGGTAAACCACAAAGGCAGTCTCACATCAGAGACAGTTACCCCAATGGTGATTTACTATTGTAAGTACTTTATGTCCCAGGATTAAATAACCTTCAGATGATAATTAGAGCACCCACCTGGTAAGCAGAGGGTCTGTGGTTCAAATCCCAGCTGTGGCATTGAATTTTTAAGTTCCAGTTCTACCTCTCAAACATTGCCCACACACGGCTTGTGTGTTTAAAAACACCAACAGTAAGTTTGTTGGCATAAATAAATAATAATTACTGTTAAGTAGTTGGTTGCAAATCACATCATTTTCTAGTACATGAGTTACAAAGGGAAGCAACTGGATTTTAAAGTACCTAGTTTTTAATATTTAAATAATTTTATAGTACTTAAGTGTAAATTTTTGCATAATTTTCAACTATTTTCAAAAGGCTCTATGTACTTCTGTTTCATTCTTTGAAAACTGGCAATTTCATTAATATGACAATGTACCAATAATTTGTAACAGGAAGTACAAGTGCAGAAAATATGGGAACAGTAATTGATCTCCAGCTTCAGGAAAAGGAAGAAGAAAATGCGACTTTAAGGAACCAAGTACAAAGCTATGTAATTAAAGAACAAGACTTACGTAAAGAAGTGCAGAATCTTCAGGACCAGATTAAACATACAGAAATGGAGTTATCATCACTAAAGGAAGAAAATTGTGATTTGATGAAAAAGGTAAGCTGAGTTCTCTTCATATGTACTTAAGAATATAGCCTGTTAGAATACAAAGTTTATCCTTTGTCTTAATTTAACATTTTGGTATAGGATCCTAATGGCAGCTGCAGTGATAACAAATGTAAAACTGCATTCTCCTACTTTTGAAGTTCATAGTTGTAACAGAGCAAAAAATGTGGCACTGGAAGTCATTGATAGTTGTAACTTCTAGTAGACACACCAAAATCACATTTACTGTATACACATTCAAATACAAGCTTATATTTAAGATCAAATTCACTCTGTAGAGCATTCTCTATTATACATACATAATGGTATATTTAAAGTGCAAGTTATTTCTAACCAATCAATTTCTTCTGCTGCCATTCTGCAAATGCAATTATTACTATAACTTCCCTTATTATTTATGCCAACAAACTTACTATGGGTGCTTTTAACCACAAAAGCTGTGTGTGGGCAATGTTTGAGAGGTAGTTGGTTCCTAACACTGACATGTGGTGAACACATGTAGTTCCAATACCGTCTGCAAGACGTACATATATATGAAACATTGGTGCAGAGGTTGACAGCTAATGGCTCTGCAAGTTTGGGAGTTAGGTTACCTGTATTGGATACTTACGTGGCAAATGTGCATTGAGCATTCCAAAGGTTATGTCACTCTTGCTTGAAACACCTCTTGAGCTATTAATACCATTATTTCGTACTGATTTAACAAGTGATACCAGTAATTGCTAAACCTTTAGGAAAGCATAATTTATAATGTGAATTTATGTTCCACAGCAATATATAACAATAATATAATGATCATGATGATGATAATAGTAATAGCAATAGCAATAATAATAATATTAATAAATAAATAATAACCCCTAGCACAACAGTCTATTGCAGGCCTGCACAGGGTTTCTGCTCCCGAAGCCAGCTCGCGAGCGGAGTACAGGTACTGGCAGCGCTCTTGTTTACGAGTGGACAGAGAGGAGAGGTATCGTACAGTGCGTACTACTCGGGCACGATATGAATACACTTTAAGGAGGACGCCACAGTTTTGTTTGCTACCTTAAGTCCCGGGATCTGCGCAGAGTGAGGGAACGCGAGGGGAAAGGCGATACTGGGAATGTACAGTTGTACAATGAAAACAGTACTCACCTGCTGATGTCTTCACATTAGCAATTTATCCTTTCTTTCCCGACACAACAAATATAATGCGAAAGAGCGTCATCAAAGGGAAGATTTTCTGTGGTAATTATTTGAAAATTTCGCATTAATAATTTAAGTTAGCGGTGTTTTATGTTGAATATTATACTAAAAATTCACACTAAACTCGCCACAGAAACAGACTCTCGGATAGCAATTCGGCATCCAGTCTTAGAATCTGTCTTTGCAAGTCAAATTTTGAAAAGTGTGTGAATTGAAAAATATGCCAAGTGACTGATCCTACAAATGTGTAACGTGTGGTATTTTACTTAGATTTTCAGTAAGATTGTCTTAAATTCATTATGCAAACGCTTATCACTAAAATAAGTATCTTTAAGGCCAGTAGTTTTCAAACAACTTGCATGTAGTCCTTTCCTTTAATTTTGGAGGAAATCGCCAAACCCAGTTACTAATAATGATTCGTGTTATTTCACTTATTTGAAGATAATACAAGTAAATATCCTGTTATTAGAGGTAGAACTGGAACATAAAAATTCAATGCCACAACTGGGATTTGAACCACAGACCTTCCGCTTACCGGGTGGCTGCTCTGCCACTGAGCTATTGTGACAAACTTCAAGAATGACATTAAATTCTCAAACCAGTTCGTATTTCTCCTGGTAAACCACAAAGGCAGTCTCACATCAGAGACAAATTACCCCAATGGTGACTTACTATTGTACAGTGATATTTTTTAGAGGTGGCGCGTGACCTTGTCACTCGCACATATCCGAGCATATGGTGGGGGTAAGTTTCCACCAGCAGCCAGCTGGCTAGTAGGCTGGAAGTCGAAGAGATACTAACCAGACACCCCTTTTATCTTGCAATAGACAAGTGGACTCGACCATGAACTACTGCGCAACATTACGACACACGCCACCTCTAAAAAGTACCTCTGTAAGTACTTTATATCCCAGGATTAAATAACCTTCAGATGGTAATTATTATTTATTTATGCCAACAAATTTACTGTTGGTGTTTTTAAACACACAAGCCGTGTGTGGGCAAAGTTTGAGAGGTAGAACTGGAACTTAAAAATTCAATGCCACAACTGGGATTTGAACCACAGACCTTCCGCTTACCGGGCCGCTGCTCTACCACGGAGTTATTGTGACAAACTGCCAGAATGGCATTAAATTCTCAAACCAGTTTGTCTCTGATGTGAGACTGCCTTTGTGGTTTACCAGGAGAAATACGAACTGGTTTGAGAATTTAATGCCATTCTGGCAGTTTGTCAAAATAGCTCGGTGGTAGAGCAGCCGCCCGGTAAGCGGAAGGTCTGTGGTTCAAATCCGAGTTGTGGCATTGAATTTTTAAGTTCCAGTTCTACCTCTCAAACTGTGCCCACACACGGCTTGTGTATTTAAAAACACCAACAGTAAGTTTGTTGGCATAAATAAATAATAATTACCATCTGAAGGTTATTTAATCCTGGGATATAAAGTACTTACAATAGTAAGTCACCATTGGGGTAATTTGTCTCTGATGTGAGACTGCCTTTGTGGTTTACCAGGAGAAATACGAACTGGTTTGAGAATTTAATGCCATTCTGGCAGTTTGTCGCAATAGCTCAGTGGTAGAGGAGCCGCCCGTAAGCGGAAAGTCTGTGGTTCAAATCCCAGTTGTGGCATTGAATTTTTAAGTTCCAGTTCTACCTCTCAAACTTTGCCCACACACGGCTTGTGTGTTTAAAAACACCAACAGTAAGTTTGTTGGCATAAATAAATAATAATCCTGTTATTATGTTTAATCAAAATAGCTAAAAATATTCAGTTAAGGGATAACAGGATTTGAAAGCTGCTATTTACTTTTTATATAAATATAGGTATATTTGATACAAGTTCGTATTAAAAGCACTATTATTAATACCGTGTAATTATTCTCTTATTTATTTATTCATTCATTCAAAATAGATTGACATTTTTACATCTGGAATTAAAAAGTAATAAAAACATCTATCTTTAAGAGGCATGTAAGTGCGTAAGTTTGTACTTTCCAGTTTGAGAATGCTAACCCAAGGGCTAGGGCAGGTTTAATAGTACCTATAATTCAGCCTAATCATCAGAAGGTTGCAACTATTTTAATCAACTTTAATAACTACATCAAGTAGTTTTCTATTTACGTGTGAGGTGTACTGTTCCCCTTCGTAGATCCAATTTGTATCTGTGCTGTGTATCCTTGTAGGCAATTCTGAACGAAAAAAATTCATAAGGTGTATGCATTCCAAGAAAGGTTTTACCGTATTTTATCACGTAATTCTCCCCTTTTTTCCTCGAAAAAATTTCTTGAAAACACTGGGGAGGGAATTATGCGAGTGGTGCTTCTAGTAATTCAGAAAGGAAGGGAAACCATATAGTACGAGTATGTAAAAGTTATATAGGAATAAAGTAATTTGTGAATGAACTGGATACATAACACGGTTTCATTGGGCCTACAATGTATTGTTTCACTGTTTCTTTTCTCTGACTATTCTGCGGTCTCACTTTCATCACTATCATCACTATTTTCATTTATATCTGGCTCAGATAACGCATCTTCATTTTCACTATTCCACAACATGTCAGAACCATTAATGGCACAACAAATACCAGTTTTTTTTAAACTCTTCTTAACAAACTGACTTAGAAACACTGTTGAAACTTCACATTTCAATTTTACGATACGTTGTGACAATGGCAATACGAGTATTTTTGTGTCTATTGTTGTCCGCTACAGGCACCTCTGCATCGATTGTTGTCCATTATCAAGTCATTTGAAGACCGCTACAATAAGAACGAACCAGGTGAGAGAATTATATGATGTTTAATAGGTAAATAATTTTTAGTGATGAAAAATCATAGGGGAGGGAAATATGCGAGGGGGGCCTTATGCGATAAAATACGGTATTCGTGGACGCGACCAACTTGCAAGTAAACAGGTAGCAATTGATAAAGCTTTTAGTGTTTATATGTATTACGTCATGTTTGGCCCGCTGTATATAGCACAGTTGAGCCCCGAAGTGCCTGTGACCTTGACACCACTGCACTAGACCACTGCTTTAAAACTGCCCTACGTCATCCTTCTCTATCACACAATCAGCGCTCTACGAGCTGTCATTGTGGCTCGTACCGAGCGTTCGCGCTCAAGAGCGCTTGTTTGTGCACCCATGGTCTATTGCATGCCAAGGCTTACCGCACGGCTGCTGCGTCCCCCACCTCTGCCCACTACAGGTGCCATGAGTGGGGTACAGTACTGGATAGTGAGATGTGGTCAGCACCACTATCCCTCCCGGCCAGTTACGCAGCCTTCGTGACCTGGGGCCACTACTTCTTTATTCAAGTAGCTCCTCAATTGGCCCCCTAGGACCAAATGAGGCTGTCCACTGCAATATGCTTAAACAAAATTTATGTTCCATTGTTTATATGTTTGGCCAAGTAGTAGATGTACCATTATCTTTACTTTTTAATATACCCATTTTAAAACAGGGCTAATGTGTTCCATGCAAGCACGTGCCTACTTCTAATTGCCAGTCTAAAAATAGGAATTTGTATAACATGATGCAGAAGTTTTTGAAAGCACTTTCGCCAACAATGACTCCAAGATTTAACAAGAATCTTATGAGTGCCAGAGAACTAGAGATTGAAATTTGCAACACAAAGTTTCTATCTAGATTTGTGCGTGTGAGTACATGTAAAAGATACCAAAATATTTCAAGAAATGTAGGTAAACAAATTTGACACTGGTATTCGCACCAATGAATTCCACAGTCACAGACTAACCATTATTTGAATGGTAGCTTTAGAAACAAAAAATGGCCATACTTTAAATCACTAACGTTTATTAGCCGTAACAAGTATGCAAGGGATTAATTTGAAATAAAAGTTTAGAGGGAGTATTCAATACTTGTAAACAGGCTTCATATCTTTTGCAGTTTTGACAAAAAAAAAAAACCTTGCATGCGATTAAGTAAACATTCTGTGCAATCTGTACAGATATGGGGAGAAAATACACAGTTGATGCAATGTTCCCAGTTCTAACAGAATTATGAAGCAAATTCTGTATTTTTTAAATTTAATTCACACAAAAATGGTTGAATCTATTGAAGTACGCTAATGTTGTTTATTCAATTTTCTTGAATACAGCCATAGATTAAGAACCTTCAATCATTCATAATTCAGCCAGGTGATGATACATTTTTTGGATAAAAGTATTTTTTTTTTCTAGAAAGCTATAAGCTTCTTAGCTTTTGGTATTAGATTTGCTTGTTATTCATAATAAGAGAAATTCACTGCTAAAGTCTGACGGATTATTTCACTTCCACCCTGTACACTTTTCCACATGGGGATGAATTGGACACTTTGGAAAAATATGCCCTTCTTAATTACCTTAATCATGCAATATTGGCAGATCCAATACAGATTCTCAGAGAGGCAACTTTGCTATGGTGCTAATTGATAACTTTCTTCCAAGCAGAGGAAAATTGCATTTGCATCCATAATTGCAGCATTAGGGATACTAAGCCAGTGAAATTGGCTATTCAGAGCAAACTCACATCTAATTTGAAAAATAATGCAATGCAAGCAGTGCTAGAAAAATGTGTTGTTGCATATGGCTTTATTAGAATTAAATCTAATACAAAGAAAGGTATCTTTAAAGAAAATAGTACTTAATAACCAAAATAATAATACAGAAAAATATGTTGTTAGCTATACCGCTCGCAAAAGTTAAAGGCATGTGAACGCTGGCCAATGCTCAAGCAGAGCGCTGTTGCCAAGCGTAGTGCGTGTACCAGCAGACGGTCTGTACATAAGGTTGTGTGGGATGCATGCACCACATTCGGCAGCGCTGGTAGGAGGGGCAAGCATGGGATTTGCTGGAGTCCGCAGTACGCCCCGCCTCCATATGCCTTTAAGTTTTGCGAAGATTATAATGCTGGATTTCTGACAATGAAGTCATTAATCCTCTTGCTCTCCAATATTTTTCACTGATGGATGGGGCGCTAGAAGTGGCTGGGCATATTTGAAGGTGGTCTTGGTCCATTTCCTTTTGCAGATCCCATAGAGGACAGAGTGGTGAAGAATATATCCCAATTCTGTATAAATGTTTTGCCAGACAATCATGTCCCATAATCAACCTGAAGGTTGCAACTGCCATTTTTCAAGGATACTCATGAATTACTGTTTGAATGTTTGGTAGTTCCCATCTTTTATTTTTTGATTTTTCATAGTAATATTTTGCAATAATTTTTTTGAATTCAGAATTGACCAATCTTTTAGCTGCATAAAATGGTAGATAAACTATAGATTTCTGTATACTGCTGGTACCCTTGTGTGCAAGAAAATCAGCTTTGTCATTACCACTCAGCCCACAGTGAGCTGGTATCCATTGGAAGACTAGGTGTTTTTGAAATGCTCTCTGATGGGTAAGGATTTTTCAACATTCTATAATTGTTTGGTTTTTTGGTGACAACTTGGAAGTAATTGCTATAATTGCTGCCCTGGAATCTGAGAGAATAACTGCTTGATAAAAATGTGAAATTCTATACCGAAGATTTTGTAGGGCCATTCGAATTGCTTCAATTTCTCCATCAAAGTTTATAGTTCCATAACTTAAAGATTTGTAATAGGAAAAGAGGTGACACGTTACTGCAGTCCCTGCTCCATCTCGATTTGATATCAATGATCCATCAGTATAAATGTGGAGCCATTCATGTTCTGGAAATCTAGTATTGATTGCCAATAATTTTAGAACACTAGTTGGCGTATCTTTTTTCTTAACTTCTTCTCTCAGATGTAAATAATATGTGATGGCTAATGTTTGTTTTACTATTCAAAGTAAATGTTGGAATGCATGCCCATTGTGATTAACACAAACGAGTGCATTGGCGTGCTCTATTCTGCCATACTGTCACAAAGACACCAGCCATTTCTGTTGTTTAAAAGTTTGTCAGTCTAATTTTGAATAGTAAAGCTGTAATTAACGGTAAAGAATGAGATGTTTGTGTTTTGTTCATGTGTTCTGTGTTTATTTCTTGGATTAAGATTGTGTGCCTTACTAAGATAAATACAATTCTAATTTGCATTGTTGATTTTGCTGTAAATACTTAACCCTTTGCGAGCGAAAACCCATATATGGGCGACCTGTCCGGACCCTGACGAGCGAAAACCCGTATATGGGTTTGGAGTCATAGAGCTATTGTGATCGGCTCCTCTCACTCAAATAATTCATATATAATGCCAATAGATGGCAGGAAATGTTCTTTCAGATGTTTGTGATCAATTCATCAACGATTTTGTATATTTAATAATTTCTGTCGTAGTTTTCAGTAGTGTAGGAATAAACAGTGCGGTTATTGCATCCAGTAAGCGAGACTTTTTTTTCGTTTTTTGACAGAATTGCGGGAAAGAAAGGGTTGACGGAGCAAGAAATTGTAGAATTGTTGAACAAAAGTGAGTTATTGAATTTTGTGCTCAGTGATGATGAGAGTGATATATGCGAGAATTCATGTCTAAGTGCAAGTGAGAGCGAGAGTGACATAAGTGACGCTGCAGACAGCTATACACCTAGCTGGGTAGAGGTGAGTAATATTGACCCTGGCCCTACATCTAGTATCCCAGTGCACAATATCCAGCAGGGACCAATACTTCCTTCTCATTTTGATGAGAATATGCTTCCAGCAGAATTTTTCGGCCTATTTTTTGATGACGAAATTATGGAAATAATTACTGAGGAGACGTATTCAGGGAAACATAAAATAAAAAACAATAGGCGATACCACCAACGAAAAAAGCCAGGATTGCTTCTTAGAATCTCCCAGAAATTGTCGATATAAAAGCACTGAGATAGTATTATCTCAATAGTATTGAGATAAACAAGCCACTATGAAAATCATTTGCACATTTTAGATACCCTGCCCTAGCTAGGTGTAACTGCACATTTCTATCAAAAATTTTATAATTTATCATCATTACTGTTATTATTACAAGAGGAAGTATTAAATATCATAATGTGACACTATTTAGTTCCTGAAGCACTGCTGATTTATTTGTGAATACCTATATGTACGAACTACACTGTAGAAAGTGGAGAAGTGCTACTTATGCCGTTTTTGTAACAACATTTTGACGCGGATTAACAAAACTTCACTCCTGGAGGACAATTATGATCCAGTTCAACAAAAAGCAAGGTATACTATGTGTTTTAGTACATTTGAGCATTTTTATAGTTTTAACTGTATTTAATAGAGTTTCATACTTTAGCAAAATTGCCTTCCGCTCAGAGCCATAAAACATGTCCGCTCGGGAAGGGTTAAACTAGGTGGGAGACAGTAAGCTATTACATTAACTCGTCTAGCGCTTAAATGAAGAACTGCAGCAAAAACTTTCCTTAACAAAGAACAAATTAGAAACTAAAAGTTCCACTTATCTTATTCATATTGCAAGGTGGTTATAAGTGGAGCTTTTAGTTTCTAATTTGTTCTTAATTTAGATTCTGTTGCCTCACTGTTCTTCAATTTTTCCTTAATTATTTAAAATAATGTTATCAGCTCCCAAATTTGTCTGTCTAATTCTGGGACAATCTGTATAGTGTGGGAATTTTATATCTAAGTTTTATGGTTTTCAAAATGCAATATACATGTTATGCAATGTAAATGTAGGGGCAAGTGGTAACACCACTCAATTCTTCTTCTTCATCTGCTTCTTCTCTTTCTCCTTCTTATCCTCCTCCTACTTCTCCATCTGCTCCTCCTCCTTCTTCTTCTCCTCCTCCTGCTTCTCCTTCTTCCTCCTGAGGGGGGCTAATTGCTGAAAACAGTGAGCACTTCCAAGAAAGAAATGAAATTGCTACAGGTGATTATTGTAACCTTTAGCTCGTCCCCTTAAGTTTCTTGTTCAAGTTCAAATGCAAAGCACTTTTGTCCCTACATAATTTTCTTTTTCTTTTATTTATAATTCTTTGTTTTTACAGGCTGAAAAATTGGCTGCAATTGAAGAACAATGTGCTGATTTGCAATCTCAACTTGCCAACAAGGACATGGAACTTAAAGAGCATAATTGTGCTATGGATAACCTTAAAGTAGGGTTTGACGAGCTTCAGCAGAAGTATCACGCATTACAATCTACCTTTGATACTCAAAATGCAGACTTGTGCAAGCTTAAAAGTGATTCTGAAGAAACAGCTGCTCAATTACAACAAAAGTCACATGAATGCCTGACATTGCTTCAGGAAACCTTAAAAGCCAAAGAAAGAATAGAATTTGTGGAAAAAGAACTAAACATACAGATAAAAGATTTCCTATTTACAGCAGAAGCTGAATGTTTGGAGAAACCAGAAGCAGTAGAAGAGTATGTTGATGTAAATATGGAGGGATCTGTTGAAAAATTGATTGCCATTTTGCACACATTGAGAAACAAAATTAGCAAAAGAGATGAAGAAATTCTGGAATTGAAATCAGCATATAAGAATATAGAAGAAAAATCTGCAGCACAACATGAAGAAATAGAAAGCTTATATGCTAAGCAGAACAATCTGATTCTAGAGCAAACCAATTTGAAATCAGAAATAGAACATTTGAAAGAGCAGTTGGAAGGGAATCAAGTAACACTGCTAGAAGTTCAGCAGGAGAAAGATACATTATTCTTACAGCTTACAGATCTCAAGGCTGAAAATGAGAAGCAGTCCCTCTTGCTTGAAAAGCTAGAAGATTTGGAAAAGCATGTTGGTATTCTTGAAGAAGAAAGAGAAATGCTGGATGCATGCAATTTGGAACTAGAAAGCAATGTAAATGATTTACTGTCGAAGCAACATTCTTTGGAAAGGAACATGATTGAGTTAAAGCAGCAACATGAGAAAGATCTTACAAAAGCATTGAATGATATTTCCTGTCTCCAAGCTCAGAGCGATAACTTGGAAAAAAGGAAGCTACAGTTAGAAACAGATGCTGCATCATTAAAGAAACAGTCAGAGGTCATAGAAAATGAAAGAAATGAATTAATGAACCAGAATTGTAAATATGGTGAACAAATTTTGCAAATGACATCTGAAATTGAATCCATAAGGCTACACTTACGTAATATAGAAAATGAAAATCTCCAAGCCAAGGTTGATTTAGAAGTTAACAAGAAACTGTATGCGGAAGTTAAAGGAAGTAAAGATGCATTGGAGGAGCAACTTAATAAGAAAATTGCTGATTGTAATGTGCAAATTACCATTTTAGAAAAAGAGAAAAAATCCTTGGATAGTAAACTGGAAGACCTGCTAAGTGCCAAGGAAGCAGAGGATAAATGCAGTAAGGAGAAAATAGCTGAATTAGGAAAGAATCTGGAGTCTTTAACTCAGGAAAATTGCATGAAGATTGAAGAATTGATTGAAGTAAAAGGAGAACTTGAAGCAATTAAAGAAAATCTGAAAAAGTCTAATCAAGACATTTTGGAAAAACAAGGCATTATAGATGAGTTAATTGAAATGAAAGAATCTTGCTTTCAGCAGGCTGATGAACTTGCCAAGCAACTGTCTTTGTTAAAACATGAACTAGAAAACGTTAGATTGGAATCCGAACAAATGAAAGAAAGAAAAGATAAAGAAATAGAAATGTTACAGAGACAGAAGGATGAGGAAGTGAAAACCCTACAAAGAGGCATGGAAGTTACAAAAGAAGAGAGGAATGATCTACTAAGGGAAGTCAAAACATTAGAGAAACAAAACAAGGAACTGATTGAAACATGTAAAGATGTGGAGGCCTTGAACAATTCATTACAGGAAGTAAAATTGAAACTGATATCAACATTAGAATTAAAGAATATTGCTGAGGAAAGCAAATTAAACCTAGAAGCTTCAAATATGGAACTGAAAACATCACTCAAGCAGTATGAAGAAGACTTGGAAAAATTGAAAGGGAATATAAAAGAACACAGAGTGCAGCATCTTAATTATGAAGAGATGTGTGTTAAGTTTTCACAGGAAACTTCCCATATAAAGGAATGCTTCACAAGTATTGCTTTAATGGAAGATAAGCTGGAGGATAGTAGAAGAGAGCTCTGCAGAAGCTTAGATGAACTTGCATTTAATATTGAAGCCTTGGCATCTGATACGTCAGTTGGGTACTCGGAGCTGTTAGCTATGCAGTATCAACAAACAGAATTGGAAGAGATTTTTAACATAATTCAGGCAACATATACACAGGCATTGCAGAAAATAAGAGAGTTCAAATTTGCAACCTTTGAAAGAGTAGCAGAGTACGCTGAATTGCACAGTAGAAGTATGTGCATCATGGACACAACAGTTCCAGAACCTGATTTACTTCCAATTAAGCATATTTCATACAAAGAATTGTTAAAATATGAAGATCTGAAGCTAAATGTTCATGCAAGCAGTAAGGAATTAAAAAGTGAAATGAGTGATATTAGTTCTGTTATGGAAAAAGTTAACAAGAAATGCAATACTTTGGTGTCCAAATGTCAATCACTGCATAGAAGAGAATCCATTCTTCTGTTGGGTTCCTCACAAGGAAGTGTCAGAAATCTCACAAGTGAAACCAAGTCAAGATATATGAAAAATTTCATAGAATCTATTGGAAAAGAAGGTACAAGTGATGATGATGATGGATGGAATTTAGATGATTCTCTTGAGACGCCACAAGAAGTTGAAAGTTGTGCAGCAATATATAAAGATAAGCTTACTTTATTCCCCTCCCCAACACTTAAACAAAACATACAAAGGAAGGCTGCTTTTAATATCAGGGTTAGAAAGGAATTAAGACAGCTAAATCAGGAAATCAGTCATCTGAAGAAACAAAATGAATCTCTAAATTTGTTTTTACAAGAAGAGCAAAAGTCAAATGCAGAGCTTAAGAGAAATTTGGCTGAGTTAGAAGAATCAAAAAGGACAATTGCAAGTAAAAGTGATAGTGAAAAAGAGGCTGCCCTTTTAATGAAAGCTAAGTTAGAGAAGAGAATATCAACTTTGGAGTCAGAGTTGTCAGAAATGAATTCTTATCGCACTGAAGCAAGTCAGCTAAAAGAGGTCTGTAAAGCACTTACTCTTAAGTGTGATGAACTTAAATCCCAATTGGCTAAGAACGACAACAAGCAGAGTGGAAAGAATCATAAATACACTGAGGAAGATATGGCTCAGAGAATAAGCAAAATACGAGTTGCTTATGAGGAAAAATTGGAGAAGCTTAAACTAAAAATGGTGAGTACTTATGCAGATCTACTAATCTTTTCATAAATAGAGCAGGGAATAATATGTTATTTGTAAACAAGCTCATAACACAGTCTAACTAGCAACTTCCAATTTATCAACAGCAACTAGCCTAGGTAGTCATAAACCACAGATTTGGGTGATATAGTCGTTAATAGGGTCGTTTAAAGTTGATTATTTCTGCAAAATTGAAAGTTTGAGACATCCTTTTGTTAAATGTTTTAAATAAAATTATGGGAAAAAATGTGTACCAAAATTAGAAACACAGTGTAACATGGCTGATTTTTAATTGTATGTATATTACAAACACTTAAAGTTGTTCCTAATGTAAACACAGTTAAATGCATCAAGTTTCCCCAGATGGAATTCGGAAGGAAATGGATAGAGGTTAAAAAATGCATACGAAATATAAAAGATAAATAGATTAATATATTGACTGTGTGTAGCACTTTTGACTCGCATATCATCAAGTGAAAGCAACATTAAAGCTATTAGAAGCCCCATTGAAAATTGGATGACCTCTCCTTTTGAAACTACCTATAGAAAAAAAAATAAATGCAATTTGTTAAATTTGAATATCCCACATAAAAAGAATCTCATACTATGTATCCATCTTGTCCATCTACAAGCCACAGGAGGAAGCTTGGTGGCGAGTCCGATGATAGAGACAACAGTCCCAAAAGCACATACCAGTAAGTTTTAATAAAGAAGTGAAGCTCATTCTGAATGTTTAATACATTAAAAAACTTCACTGTTTTTCAGGGATGAAATTAAACAGGTTATATAGTATTCTTATTACTTTCACATTTTGATGCTTAAGTTTACAATGCATGATATATCTATTCTAGTTATTAAAGGGGCTCAAAACTGAGAAATTCAATTTTCATTCTTTGATGGTTATTGTAAAAGAATAAAAATACGATACAATTAACTGTTTCACAATCCTGTTGAGCCAAACAGTTCTCAAGTTATAAGTGTGGCGGTTTTTTATCACCAGTGGGTTGGGATTCTAATCTTTAGGGCATTAATGGGTTAGCTCAGGAGTCTGCAAATTGGTCATTGCAATTACAGCAATGATGAGTCATCGAACACAAACCCGGCATGCACATATGCAATGCACTGTTCAATAGTTTCCGTCTCTAGAACGTTCCCTTTCTATCCAGGGACCCTATAAAGGACTGATAACTGTCTGGCAGACAGACTGGTGTCAGTCAAGTTGTATTGAACTGAGTGAATAGTTGATAATGAAAGTTTAGTGGACAGTGCTCGGTGTGGTTCAGTTGTATTTGATTTGACAGATAAGTTTTTGTTCTGAGTGCATGCAATAGTTGTCTATAGTATAATGCTTGCGCTATGCTAAGCACATAAGTGGTGTTCAGTTAAACATAATTGCCATATACAAAGTCAAATTCCTAACGAAAGTCTTGGTTTATTGTTTTATCAGGTAGTTTTCATACATTGGTCTTAATATTTATGTACTATTGTTCTGTTAGTATTACTTTATATTTTATCTTTTGTTTTAGATAACTTTGTACACTATTTGGGTGTTCTATGGTTAAGTCACATTGCTATTGCTGCTAGACATTCAAAAGATGTGTTATCTGAATTGTAAATTTGTTTCTGGTAATCCTTTTGCAGAAAGATATATTTGAAGGAGAGTTGGAAACTAAAACAAGAAAACTGAAAGAAGAAATAAGCAAACTGCAAGCTATTAACAAGCAGTATAAAGAAAAGGTAAGGTTAAATAATTTGAATAATAATTTGCGAAGTCAAGCTTTGTCTGAAGATGTCATAGTTGTCTCACAAAATTTAGAGAGCTTGTATGTTTTGTTTCTCCACTGTTAAAGCAATAGTCATATCACCATGTTATAACTTACTAGCTTAGTGGCAGTCACATCACTACACCTATATGTGTGTGTGTGACAGCCAATCACCTTTGATGGTGCTCAACACCTAATCCCCTCCACCTATAATCTTGAACATCACATGCTTCCACTGTTGACAGATTTTTTTGTATAGTGCTGCTAATTTGTATGTGTTTGGTCTTGAGTCCTGAAAGGAATGCACACACTTATTAAAAATAGACAAAAAAGCCATGACGTAATATATATTAAACAGTAGTCAGGTGTTATAGGTTGCGTGTTTGTTCTTGATGAATGACCTTGAACAGAAATCCAGTGAGCTGGCCTACCCTTAATAAACAGGTCAGCAAATGTTTATGTTACGATAACAGACACCTCTGTTTTCCTCTGTTGCGTTTGTGTATACATTCGACTGCAAAAGTTTTGTGCGGTACAGATGTATGCATGCAACGAAAATAACAGTAATTCAGATGAGGGAGAAATATCGGGAATAGAAGAAATGCAATAAAGTTAAGTGGAAACAGTTATAGAGGTATAGTGTATAATACGTGTGGCTGATATTACTGGAAGTGTGATAAATTGATTTGTAGTGTTGTACTACTTCAGCTCAGAAACCTGTGTGTCATCTCACTGCAGACTGTGCCTCCGCTCTCTTTCGATGCCAGCATTCCTGCAAAAGCTGAGTAGTGACTCGCATCCAACCTTTCATATAACATTTTCATTCGTCAAGAAGTAACACGGAACCTGTATTAGAAATGATGATGATGGTGATGATGATGCACGCTTCAGTTCTCTGAGTTTACAAATATATTTATCTGTTACAACTTATAAATTAAATTATTATGGAGCACATTTTATACGTGACTCATTATGACATTTCTTATGGGTTGATTGGGCCCTGTTATCAAATATTTGTTCTGCTATCAGAAACGTAGCAAATTAGATGTAGGCTTCACTCTTCCTGCTATCTTACTCATGAACTCATGAAACCAGCACACAAGAATAAAAGTTTTTCTTACCTTGCTGTAATAGCTTTGTTGTGTGTAGTGTTTATGCAAATAGTTAATATGAGGGGCTGATCAACAAAGACTGAGACCAGTCCTTTTTCATAGATATTTATTACTCCATTTCAGTGTTTACATGATCTTTTCCAACTACTTGAATGCACTTTTTATACTGTCTGCCAGTCTGCTTTACATATGGTGCAGGCCATTCTTTGTTAGTTCCTAGAGAATCGCCTCATTTTTCTTAAACACTACTTCAGAGTTTAATACATTGCCTAGGCTTTAGCGGCCAGTGTCCATCGTATCTGATTCTTCCGGGGAAGGCCGCATCTTCTTTATAATGAATGTTGATGTTTCGCCCCCCTATGTTGGCTTCTTCAGGTTTCACTCCCTGATGGCACCTACAAAATTGTGCTGACCAGAGAGAGAAAGAGACCAAGCAGGCGCTTCCTTATTTATACTCTGGCGGTGGTGGGCATGTTTCAAGAGGCGTTGTGTTGATTGGCTGATGATCTGCCAATCCCCGATTCTTTATTAGTGCCTGCCAGATGGTGTGGAGATGTCTGCCATTATCTCTGTTTAGGGAGTTATGTGATTTGAAGATTTCTATGCTTTCTCTTACTATTCTGGGGCGGAATTGTTCACAAACTGTAACAGTTTTTTTACTCAAAAGAGCAATGACATCTAAATTTCCAGATAGAGGAGAAGAAATCATGAATGCTTGGATTATAGTGGCAGTATCAGCTTCCTTCTATTTATTTGTGGCAATACCTTCTATTTTCCCACCCTTATAACTCTACTTGGGTGTAACGTAAATTTCATCTAGCAATACACTTATTATTCTTTCATGTTCCCCAATAAGTTTACATTTTTCTGCAAGATATTTTACTTGGGAAGAATTTGCCATACTATTAGTTAGTCCCCAACTTGCAGAGTAGCCTTCTTAAATAAGCTGGATGGGGAAGTGCTTGTCTGAATCAAATGATAGGCCCCAGGAAAAGAGAAGCCCAAAACAATGTTTCTGGTGAGTACCTTGGTTGTGTGGATACAGAAAGCTGCAATTGTTCTGTTAAGAATACCAACTTCTTTTTTGTTTTAATCTTCAAAATTGGCAAAGTCCATGTTGTCAAACCAATTCCAAAAAAATCTGATGTGTTGCACTCACATGACTTTGTCTACTCTTGTACTAACCTTCTTACAAACTCTTATCCTCTTCGTGTTAGTTGAGATAAGCATTTGTACAAATTATCTTATTGTTTATTTCCTTGTAGGTGAAAGGGGAATATTAGAATACAGTAGGCTGTGAGTGATAGTCAAATCTTTTAAAGCTTTGAGATCCCGTTCTCTTTGCACGCTTAACATATAAGATGAACAACGATGTTCCACTTCACGAAAGTTTTCTGAAACTGACACACATAACAAGGAATATCTCCGAAATGGTTCACTCTACAAAAAGAGTTTGACATAAATTGTGTGTTTTAGCGAGATCTAAATTTTTTGTATAGTAAGATTTTGTCTATGTCTTACAGTTTACGAGTTATTCGAAAGTCGTCCAAACTAAACAGGACTACATAGGCTATAGCCAGAAAATTCAAAATATACATTTAATTTGTCATAAAAATACATGGATAGACGAACACCTTGGATGGGAAAAACAAATTCAACAGCTAGCAATAAAATTAAGTAGAATTATATTCTTTATTAAACTTATGAAAGAATCTGTAAATTCCAAAGTCTTGAGAATAGTATACTTCACATACTTTCACTCTCTAATGACCTATGGCATATTGAGCTGGCAAAATGCAAAAAAAGCAGCTAAAATATTTCAGTTGCAAAAAAGAGCAATACAATCTATTGTAAATATCTCTTCCTCTACCAGCTGTAGACCTTATTTTAAATTACTAAAGATATGCCTTTGTGGTTTACCAGGAGAAATACGAACTGGCTTGAGAATTTAATGCCATTCTGGCAGTTTGTCACAATAGCTCAGTGGTTAGAGCGTCTGCCCGGCAAGTGGAAGGTCTGTGGTTCAAATCCCAGTTATGGCATTGAATTTTTAAGTTCCAGTTCTACCTCTTAAACTTTGCCCACACACGGCTTGTGTGTTTAAAAACACCAACAGTAAGTTTGTTGGCATAAATAAATAATAATTACCATGTGAAGGTTATTTAATCCTGGGATATAAAGTACTTACAATAGTAAGTCACCATTGGGGTAATTGTTTCTGATGTGAGACTGCCTTTGTGGTTTACCAGGAGAAATACGAACTGGCTTGAGAATTTAATGCCATTCTGGCAGTTTGTCACAATAGCTCAGTGGTTAGAGCGTCCGCCCGGCAAGCGGAAGGTCTGTGGTTCAAATCCCAGTTGTGGCATTGAATTTTTAAGTTCCAGTTCTACCTCTTAAACTTTGCCCACACACAGCGTGTGTGTTTAAAAACACCAACACTAAGTTTGTTGGCATAAATAAATAATAATTACTAAAGATACTTCCATTTCCATGTGTTTATATTTATGAAGTTCTTGTCCTGACAAGATCTATGCATTCTCAATTCAAAACTAATTCTGAAGTACTTGCTCCCAATACCAGAAACAAAACATACCTATATGTCTTGAATCACAGTACAGTCCTATTCCATCATAGCTTCGAACATAATGCAGTATTACTGCATAACAAACTGCCAGTTAACATAAAAAACGAAGTCTGAAAAAAAGTACAAACTGGCTTTAAAAACACTTCTAATGGAACACTGTTACTATCCAGTGGATGAATTTATCTTTTAAGTATTTATGTAATATTCCTTTGTATTGTATTTTCTATCTTCTAATTTTAAGTGTTACTGTCTGAATTTTAATACTTTATACTTTTCAAATATGGGGTAGTAAGGGGTAGTGATGCGCCTCCTATAGCCTCTCCTACCCAATTCTCATCCTCATCCTGCCCGTGGTGTACCCTGCTTTTAACAGATGAGGCTCTGGGGACCGAATCACAGCGGTATAACTGTTTCATCTAAAATGGAGGAAATGTCATTTACATATGTGCTGGCCTATCACAGCACAGCAGCGTCCCTCAGAGGCACATGAGGGGAAGGTCGGTGGATCTAAATGCCACCTATTTAGTCCTCCCGGCTAGGTCCGATGGACCCGTTGACCAATTATAGGTGTGGTCCTCCTTGCAAAATGGGGGTTTAAGTCGGGTGATGTAACTGCCACATTGTAAAACTGGTGCCCGTTAAGAAAACAGGTACATGAAAGCCACATACATGAATATGAGTCCTAAAGATAAACACTCCGGAGTTAAAACTGTCCCCCAATCGGATCTCCGGGTGGGGACATCTTTAGGCAAATTTCATCACAATTCCAATACTTTAAGAATTCTACAATGGAATGCAGGAGGCGTGTCCCAGCCTAAAAAACAAGAGCTAATGAAAATATTAAAAGACCAAGATATAGATGTCTTCACAGTACAAGAAGCCAATATATCAGAAGAACAGGAAATATACTTTGAAATGGATCAGTACACTACACATATACTTCCAAAGGCTCGTCAAATAGCAAGTGGTATTCTTACAGGAATTAAAAGAAATATGAAAGCTACTATCCAAATCCAAAAAACAATGGAAGAACAAGATAAATCAGAAATAGTTAAAATTGAAGTATGGAAAAGTAACTACCACTATAGAATTTACAGTATCTACAATCCTCCAGACAATACACTAGATCTAAATTCTATTCCCATAGAACCCAAAAGTATTTTAATAGGTGATTTTAATGCACACTCCCCTAGGTGGGGCTACAGAGATATAAATTCAGCAGGAAGAGTCATAGAAGACCTATTAAACTCATCAACAATGGAATTAATCTTTAATCCAAATGATCCACCCACTTACCTTCATTATAATGGTTCAGGTACAAATCCTGATCTTCTGATGGTGTCATCTGACATAATTGACAATACAAAAAGAGAAATAATAGAAGACCCAGGTTCAGGCCACAGAATCACCATAAACTCCATAAGAGGTCTAATAAATAAAAGTAACAAACCAAAAATTAAAACTTCTTGGAATTTTAAAAAAGCAGATTGGTCCAGTTTCCAAAATGAGATAGAATGGAAGTGTAATATACTGTTAGAATCAGAGTTCAAGTCAACAGATGAAATGAATAAAAAAATTTGTGAAATATTATTGACAGCAGTCAAAACACATATCCCCAAAGGAAAGTTAAAGAAATATAGCTACTTTTGGTCTCCATCTTTATCTAAGTTAAAACACGAAAGAAATATAGCAAGAGTCAAAGCCGAAAGAACCAAGTGTCCAGAAGATGTACAAAACTGGAGAAGAAAAGCAGCCATTTTTAAGAAAGAATTAATTACAGCAAAGAGGGCCAGTTTCACAAATTTTGTAGAACATATGGACTATAGGAAAGATGGAAATAAAATATACAAATTCCTTAATAAAACAAAATTATCAAAAAATACAACTGAACCATTAAAACATAATAACAAAAGCTTAACTACAGATAGGGAAATAGCAGAATCCCTTAACAAGTTTTATGCTCAGTCACAAAGACTACCCCAAGCGTATAAAAAACAAGACAAAGCTATCCAAAAAACTATCAGAGAAACTAATAAGCCAAAAGATATACGAAATGATATTTTTATTCAGGATTTTAACGAAACAGAACTGGATTTAGCAATAGAACAATTACAGAACAAAAAATCTCCAGGACCTGACAAGATCCACCCAGAGTTTATTAAACACCTTGGCAGGAAAGGAAAAGAAATCCTACTTAAACTGTATAACACGTGTTGGAGAATGACTGTACCTTCCGACTGGAAAAAAGCCATTATCATCCCGATTTTAAAGAAAAACAAGCCCTCAAACAATATTAATAGTTTCAGGCCAATATCTTTGACCAGTGTTATTGCAAAAGTGATGGAAAGAATGGTGGCATCTAGACTTAACTGGTTCCTAGAATATTACAACTTAATTAATAGTTCACAGACCGGCTTCAGACAGAATCATAGTACAAGTGAAAATGTACTCCTACTAAGCCAAGACATCAAGGAAGCTTTCAATAGAAAGGAGGATACCTTAGCAGTATTCATTGATTTTAAATCACCATACGACTCAGTCTGGAGAAACAAATTAATTGAGAAGTTGCAATCAATAGGTGTGAAAAGTAACATGCTTAAATGGATAACTCAGTTTATTTCACAAAGATTTTGTGCCACAAAATATAATACATACATTTCCAAATATAAACAAACACACCGAGGACTTCCACAAGGAGCTGTTCTGAGCACAACACTCTTTAACATATATAAATGACCTTCCATCAATAATAAAAACTTTAGAAACCAAAATTGCTTTATTTGCTGACGATGTAGTCATTTGGACTTCAGGCTCTCCAAAAAAACCTGAATTAATTAAAGACAGAATAGAAACAGCCCTAAACAAAGTACATGAATGGAGCTCCAAAAATCTCATGACTATCAATGTTGTTGTAGTTGTTGTTTTCTAGTGCCTTGCATCTGGCAATGAAGCCATTAGCATTCGTGCTTTCCAATACTTTTGAACTGTAGTTTCTTCTGATCTTAATGCTTCACAGGTCTTCAAGTGTTCTTCATTCATTTCTGCTGGATCGTTACACAGGACACATATTGGTGAGGCTGAGATACCTATTCTGTAGAGATGACTTGCCAAGCAGTCATGATTTGTCAATAGTCGTGAAGGCTGCAACAGCTGTTTTCCTTGGTCTCTGGGGGATTATATCTGGATTGGAAAGTAGTGTAATCCATTTTTTATCTTTGGCATTTGTTTCTATTTCTTGTAGGTATGAATGAGAAAAATTTTTAATGATCAAGCGTTTTATTGAGGAATATGAGAAATTGAATTTAGACTTTTGTTTTATTGTTGTGCCTTTCTTTGCAAGTGAGTCTGCAGCTTCGTTCCCCATGACTCCACAGTGTGCTGGAATCCATTGGAGATGAACAGTCTTATTAACTTTTTGGAGTTGTGTTAACATTTTGTAGCATTCTCTAATTTTTGTTGACTTCTTTGTAGTATTTGAACATATTCCCTGAATTGCAGCTTTAGAATCTGAAAGAATTACTGCCTTGTTAAATTTATTTAAGGGAAGATTTAATAATTGTCGGAGAGCAATGTATATAGCCTCTATTTCTCCATCATAATTTGTTGTGTCCCTGCCAACAGAATGATAAAAGGAAAAATGTGAACATGTAACTCCAGCTCCAGTAAGGTTTTCCTTGGAGGATCCATCAGTATATATGTGCAGCCATTCTTCTGTGGGATACCTAGTATTGATTGTTTCCAGAGCTAGAAGTTTTTGTATTTCTTTTGGTGTGTCTGATTTACTTATTTCCTCTATTAATTCCAAACTGAAGGTAGGTTGCAATAATTCCAATGGATTTTCTCTTATAAGTAGATTTTCTCTGGTGTTAGGAATGTTCAATTTGGATTTAATCTGTGTTACCTTTTCTAGGAAACTAGTATGAGTTTTAAGGATTGAAGGGGGGAGGTTCTCTTCTGTCCATTTAGAGCTTGGCAGTCGTAACATTTTCTCGTGTTGGAGCAATGCTTGTTCTTCTATTTTTGTTGTTATTGATGGGGTCCGTGTTAAGGCAAGCATGGCATCAATAGGTGTGGATTTAACTGCTCCAGTGATTAGGCAGAGCCTGATTTTGTATTTGTTCAAGTTTATTGATGTTAGCATTTGCTGCTGTTATTAAAGCTTCAGAACAGTACAAGAGGTTTGGTTTAACATACATTTTGTATGTGTGTTAATGACTCTCCTTGAGCAGCCCCATTTAGCACCAGCTAACCTTTTCAGGATTTGCAGTTTCTTTTCAACCTTTTCTGAGATGTTTGTTATATGTTCTTTCCAACTTAGCTTTCTGTCGAAAGTGACGCCTAAGTATTTGGCATCATCAACTGCCAAATGATGCAGTGGATTATAATGATAATCCACTCAAAGCAGTTGATGATGCCAAATACTTAGGCATCACTTTCAACAGAAAGCTAAGTTGGAAAGAACATATAACAAACATCTCAGAAAAGGTTGAAAAGAAACTGCAAATCCTGAAAAGGTTAGCTGGTGCTAAATGGGGCTGCTCAAGGAGAGTCATTAACACACATACAAAATGTATGTTAAACCAAACCTCTTGTACTGTTCTGAAGCTTTAATAACAGCAGCAAATGCTAACATCAATAAACTTGAACAAATACAAAATCAGGCTCTTTGCCTAATCACTGGAGCAGTTAAATCCACACCTATTGATGCCATGCTTGCCTTAACACGGACCCCATCAATAACAACAAAAATAGAAGAACAAGCATTGCTCCAACACGAGAAAATGTTACGACTGCCAAGCTCTAAATGGACAGAAGAGAACCTCCCCCCTTCAATCCTTAAAACTCATACTAGTTTCCTAGAAAAGGTAACACAGATTAAATCCAAATTGAACATTCCTAACACCAGAGAAAATCTACTTATAAGAGAAAATCCATTGGAATTATTGCAACCTACCTTCAGTTTGGAATTAATAGAGGAAATAAGTAAATCAGACACACCAAAAGAAATACAAAAACTTCTAGCTCTGGAAACAATCAATACTAGATATCCTACAGAAGAATGGCTGCACATATATACTGATGGATCCTCGAAGGAAAACCTTACTGGAGCTGGAGTTGCATGTTCACATTTTTCCTTTTATCATTCTGTTGGCAGAGACACAACAAATTATGATGGAGAAATAGAGGCTATACATATTGCTCTCCGACAATTATTAAATCTTCCCTTAAATAAATTTAACAAGGTAGTAATTCTTTCAGATTCTAAAGCTGCAATTCAGGGAATATGTTCAAATACTACAAAGAAGTCAACAAAAATTAGAGAATGCTACAAAATGTTAACACAACTCCAAAAAGTTAATAAGACTGTTCATCTCCAATGGATTCCAGCACACTGTGGAGTCATGGGGAACGAAGCTGCAGACTCACTTGCAAAGAAAGGCACAACAATAAAACAAAAGTCTAAATTCAATTTCTCATATTCCTCAATAAAACGCTTGATCATTAAAAAATTTTCTCATTCATACCTACAAGAAATAGAAACAAATGCCAAAGATAAAAAATGGATTACACTACTTTCCAACCCAGATATAATCCCCCAGAGACCAAGGAAAACAACAGTTGCAGCCTTCCGACTATTGACAAATCACGACTGCTTAGCAAGTCATCTCTACAGAATAGGTATCTCAGCCTCACCAATATGTGTCCTGTGTAACGATCCAGCAGAAATGAACGAAGACCACTTGAAGACCTGTGAAGCATTAAGATCAGAAGAAACTTGAGACGGGTAGTTCTGTGTGTTGTGAAGGGAGGAATATGTGCTGCCAAGATGTCGTCTCCGTTGCCCTCGGCTGTGGACTCTTCTTCAGGGGTGGTTATGCAGGTGGATTAATAAGTGTTTCTTAGCATCCAGACATTGACTTTATTCCGTTTATCTTATACCAGCTCCCTCACAGCTACACCCGTCTCATTCAAGTAGTTGAGTCTTTCTGTCTCGGAGTTCACTGCACTGACCCTTTTGTGGTCCTGCACTTTGTTCATAACCGTACCTCCCCTTGCTACGGTCAGTATGCCTCCCTTAGAAATACCTGTGCAGTGAGGGGTGACAAATGCCCCGCATCCTGTTTGTTCCCTTTCAATACCTGAATGAGGCGTTTGAAGACCGCTCGGTCGCTAATTACATTTAACAAGTTTCCAAGTATAACTGCTTATCACTAACAATATTTAAACAATTATTATCCTAAAATATTTATCTATATACAAATTATGTTCTAACCTAATGTACAATATACATACTAATATGTACCGTTACATATGCCCCTAAGTTTAAAATAATTTGTTGGTAACAAAAATTATTTTTAACTTACATGCTCTAACAGCGAAACCAATGTGTCTTTTATCACTCTTCACTTTCCACTGTGCACTACATATTTTTGAGTTTTAAGAAAAGGCTATACATATTTTTGTCACTTGACACCAATGAAACAATTTTTAAATACATACATTTCTTTTGTGGATATACCACTTAACCCTCATGCATAGAATTGTGTGTTATGTTATTACCCCATCGCTAACAACTATGGTCTATATTTTACTTATGGTGCAAAGAATATTATTTTAGAATGGTACGTATATTTACTTTTTTTTTTTAAAGAGGAAAATGGTTTGAGTGCATGAAACACAGTAATGTTTTATTTTTGCCAAAATAGTTTCCAAAACTGGTCAAAACTGGTCTGGGACCGAATAATAATTTAATCTTCTCGCATCTATTGTCATTCTTAGCTCTCCACTTTTTTTTTTAAAGTCCAACAAATAGGATTGATATGCTCAGAAGTGCTTTGCCTAATTATTACATCTTGTAACATGTCGCATATGACTTTATCCGCTTTGTCCCTTAAAGAAATGGGAATGGGTCTACATTTGTACCGAAAAGGTTTTATTCCGTTTACAGTGAAACTATGAACATAAGAGGTACAACACCCTGGTTTTTTAGAAAAAACTTTACGGTTTTTGTATAAGATATCACATAGGCGTTCCCTGCTTTCGGCACTGATCCCCTGGGCTTTCGCGGCAATTAGATAAACATCTGTTTCTTGATGAGGGTCAACTACCTGTCTTGAAGCTTCCATCTGACCGTTCAGATCATCGCAAAATTCCATAGGAATATTATAAATCGTAATTACCTCATTCATGGTTTCCTCTGCTAAGTATTCAATTTTCCCCATATTACCTATGTTTTGGTTATCAATTCCCATTACAGTTAACACATTATTTATGCTTATATTTATATATTCCACGAAAAATATTTCATCTTCCTGAAGTATTCCGTCCTTTCCGTTCTGCATCACTTCCGCTTTTTCTTCATTTTCAAATGGAACTATTAAATTTCTTGCCTCCAGGGTGATTATTAATCTTTTCTCTCGGAAATCCATGATAGCTTCCCACATTGATAACATGTCTGAGCCAATTATTATATCACATACTAACTTAGGAACAACAAGTAGTATCATTTCAAATAAACTCCCGTTTATATTAATCTCTAGCATTATCTGGTATTTCACGCGCTGTCTTAACTTTCCCACAGCTACGGTACAAAAAATTCCACTAGTCGGTAAACACATTATCTTATTTCCTTCTTGGAGTAACGTATTATAAAACTGCTCACTTATTACCGAATTTGATGCCCCTGAATCAAGCATTGCGCAGTAATATTTTCCCATCAAGGTCAATTTTATAGTGGGAGGGTTGGACATCACATTTTTGCTATCTGATTTAAATGCCTTACCCATATTAAATTGATTTGTATTATCATCGGATCCCTGACAATTTGTTTCTACACCTGTACACTGATTATTACGAGCAACTCCCGGGATCGTGCAGTGCTCGCTTATCAGTTTTCCTGTCTTTGAATTTCTACTTCGCTAACTGCCTCTGCATTACTATCGCCGATAAACGGATTTGCATGAGGACTTAATAATGTTGGCAAACCTGCATTCCCATTTAACTCTTGGGGCGGAAATTGATTAGTTCTTGTTTCACCCTGCACTATGTTGTTTTGGTTAAAATTACTCGCATAAATGTTTTCCTGCCTTGTATTATGCCTGTTTTGATGTCCTCGATTATGGCCATAAAATCTAACTGTATTAATTTGTCCATTTCTTCCCCTCTGATACTGATAATAATTTTGATTTCCATTTCTCTGTGGTGATTGTCTACCCGTAGGAAAGTTATTTTCTCTTCTACTTGAAGTTCTGTTCTGGAAATGTGGTTCTGTGTATTGGTATCTCTGCCTTGTATCCTGACCGGGTCCTCTGTTCCAACTTCTGTAATATTCTGCCCCTGCTCTAACAGAACCTGAATTGTTTCTGTTTCCATTTTTTGTATTGAGATCAGTGGAATCCCTGATATTTTCGGTTGGTTTTACCTGACTGTAGTCGAACGCAGAAAGCAAGTCTACCATTTCTGAGAAACTTCCTGGTTTTGCCACTATAAGGTTATTTCTAATGTGCTCCGGATAGTGACCGATTATTATTGCAATGAGTTCTTTTTCCTTTAGCGGTGAATCTAACAATTTGCTTCTCTGAACAATCTTCAAAAAATAGTCAATCATTTTTGTTCCCGAATTTGGATCGTATTTCCCATTTGATATTTCCAGCCTAATTGCATTTTGCTGGTTTGTCCCCCAATATCTAGCCAGAAAATATTTTCTAAATGAATCGAAATTTGTGTCCTCGCCCAAAGTTAGGTGCAACCAATTTCTAGCTCGCCCTTCTAAGCCTTTGCCTACAACCACCATTCTTAATGCCTCAGGAATTTGCTTTAGTCTAAAGTAATTCTCTATTTCTTTAATAAATAATTTTGGGTTATCCCCATTTTCCTCCTGAAAAGTTGGTACGGGAATTTCATTTAATAAGTGATGCAGCCATGTTTGGTAACTAATGGGGTTTGTAGCATGCACCCTTGATAGTTCTGCAAACATTTCACCCGGATCAGCTGAGGCTTGAATTGGACTTTGTACTCTGTCGGTTCTAGCGTCAGCTGAGACTGCAGGTACATCTACATCAGAAACGGTACATGTGTTTGTTACATTTAATTCTAACCTCGAAAAAGTACTCCTAATATCCTGTATTTCTTTACTTAAATTATGTTGGCTTGCATTTAAATTCACCACGAAGCATCTGACAGATTCAAGTTCTTTAGTAGTTTTTAAAACATCTGCATTTGTACTCGATACTGAGGTTTCTACCAAGTTCTTCAACATTTTTACATCCTTGTACACTTTATTTTCTAAGCCAGTTTGTTTGTCAGATATCTCTTGGTGAAAATTTTGCAATTTGGTCTCTACCCCTTGCTGCATACTACCCATCTCTCCCGTAACTGCTTCAATTTCTGATCTCATTTCTGTCATTTCTTTGTTCATCTCCCCCTGACTAACTATAAGAGACTGCCATTTCATCTCTATTCTCTTTTCTAGGTTCACTATATTTTCCTCTAACTTTTTGTTACTTTGCTCAACTTTACTTTCTATTTTGTTTTCTAAGTTCACTATAATTTCCTCTACCTTCTTATTGCTTTGCTCGACCTTCCTATTGTTTTCCTTAATTTCCCTGTTAGTTTCCTCTAACTTACTTTCTATCAACCTCCACAATAAACTAATAGAATCTCTATCTATCATCTCTTGACTGACTGAGGCTACAGCTTGCCTGTGTACCTGTTCCTGACTATCACTACCTACTTCTACCATTTGCATATCTGCCTCCTTCTCTGCTTCCCAATTGTTTCCATTTATTTGGTGGCTACCTTCCATTTTATCTACAATTTTCCCGCTTCTTAATAGCATGCAAAACTGTTTACAGAAATATTATTGTGGTTCTTTACAACTCACTTTTAGAGCTTCCTATACTTAATGGGCGTATTTCCTGTGGAGATGTTCTGCTGGGATGTCTAGTAGTAGATGCGCTCCGGTCTTTGATGACGAATGTTGGTACTCCAGGGTGCTGACTGGATGCTGGATGATGATGCTTGTAGCGTGGATGCTGAATAAAGATATCTTCGTAGTCCTTGGTTTATACCTGCCGTCTCGACTTTACACGTTGGGTGCCATCTATGAGACGGGTAGTTCTGTGTGTTGTGAAGGGAGGAATATGTGCTGCCAAGATGTCTCCGTTGCCCTCGGCTGTGGACTCTTCTTCAGGGGTGGTTATGCAGGTGGATTAATAAGTGTTTCTTAGCATCCAGACATTGACTTTATTCCGTTTATCTTATACCAGCTCCCTCACAGCTACACCCGTCTCATTCAAGTAGTTGAGTCTTTCTGCCTCAGAGTTCACTGCACTGACCCTTTTGTGGTCCTGCACTTTGTTCATAACCGTACCTCCCCTTGCTACGGTCAGTATGCCTCCCTTAGAAATACCTGTGCAGCGAGGGGTGACAAATGCCCCGCATCCTGTTTGTTCCCTTTCAATACCGGAATGAGGCGTTTGAAGACCGCTCGGTCGCTAATTACATTTAACAAGTTTCCAAGTATAACTGCTTATCACTAACAATATTTAAACAATTATTATCCTAAAATATTTATCTATATACAAATTATGTTCTAACCTAATGTACAATATACATACTAATATGTACCGTTACAAACTACAGTTCAAAAGTATTGGAAAGCACAAATGCTAATGGCTTCATTGCCAGATGCAAGGCACTAGAAACAACAACTTTTCAAATATTTGTAATTTTCATACTTGTAAGCTTAACGAGGCCAGTATCTTGTATAAGATCAAAATGGTGAATAAAGTGATTGATCTCAAACATATGGCATTTTAATAAAATTCGTTAGAGCCATTTTCAAGAAAATCAAAATCTTCCATGTAAAGGGTAGTTTAGGGTTGGGCCATTTTCTTCAAAATCTTTGTGTCACATCTTTGAAAGACATTAAACTTAAATACCAACTTCGGTTATTAAGCGACTTCGTTTTTGAGTTATGTTGTCCACAGACTGACGCACACATACAGACACACACACACACACACACACACCTTTTTCTAAAAATGCTATTTTTGAATTCAGGGTGCCTCAAAACATGTATTTCCGATGAAATCTCGACATCAAATTTTTGGGTGGAATACAATACTTCTACTTGCCAGTAGAGAAAGTAACAATGCGAGTTTATCATTGGTACGTACATTTTCCTCTTCAAATGCAGCTACATGACTCAACAGGCAATCAGACTTTGTCCACTTATCACACATTAATTCCTTACCCAAACACCATTCAAATCGTTTCCTGTGAAATATGTGCACTGAGAGAGATGGCATGATTTTAATACACATAGTCACTTTTGGTGGCTCACTAACACACATCATCTATTTTACATAAAGAAACATAACCACTATCAGGCCTGCTTTTAAAATGAAAGGCTTATCCACAAACTCACAGTATCCACTTATATTGTCACTTTCGTTCCACTCTTCAAATTGTTGTTGGTTACTGGCATAAACTTGCTTCATCAGCAACCTCCCTAATGGTGATTTAGCAATTTTCCAGAATCATTTTCTTTACTTCTACATTCTCATCACTAATTGATATGCTAGGGCATCCAGGGTGGTGGTTGTCGTCTTCAACATCTTTTCGACCCTCTTTGAAGCATCTGTACCACTCGTAAACTCTTGTCTTACTGATAGTAAATTCCACAAAAGCCACAGTCGGCATTTCAAATGTGGTGCTGCACTTTGTTCCATTTTTAAAGCAAAATTTAATGCCAATTCTTTAATCCACCTTTTTCAAAAGCAAAAATGTGCCGAACACTTGCAGACACATATAACCTTTTCAACTGTCAAGAATAAACTAAATATTCAAAACAGCTGAAAATGCAAATATAGATCAGAAATATGTATACTAACAAGATAAAACAAAAGTTTTGAAAATTAGATGTGTAAAGTTTGTGAAATTTAAAAATTCCCATTACTTTTTGACCACACCTTGTATGGCTTATAAAAGCTTACTATATCCCATTTCTTGGAAATAATATGCAGTGTGTAGTTCGGTAATCTGAACAATCTAAATTCACATTTCAGTTGTGCGAGTTGCACAATTAGGCAATCTCTTTCTTTCCTCCCCCCTCTCTCATATCCATTTTGTTCTATATTACTTGGAAACATAAACAATGTAGCTGAATATACAAGGGTTGAATAAAAAGTAATGCTTCCAGCTTTGTTACTTGGGCTTGAATGGGAATATTTTAATAAATCAAATGCAGAAACAATCCTTAGAATGTGATCCTTAACTAGCACTATTCACTTTTCCACACAATCACTGGACAATTGAATACATTTCTGCCAACGATGAACAAGTTTTCTGAAGCTGTCACAGAAGAAATTGACACTCTGTTTCCACAACCAGCATCTCACAGTTCTCTCAACATCTTCATCAGAAGCATAATGATGTCCCTTTAGATCTTCTTTCATTATTGGGAACAGATGAAAGTCAGACGGTGCTAAATCTGGACTGTATGGAAGATGCCCTACGATGGTGAGATCCAGTCTCTGAAGTTCTGCTGTAGTGGCATGTGAAGTGTGAGGTCTGGCATTGTCATGCTGCAGAAAAACATTTCCCTTTTCCTTTCAGACCCTTGTTAGCCATCGTTTCAAAGTTTGCTGCATTGTGATATAACGTTCTGAATTTATTGTTCTATGTTCAAGGAAATCAACATGGATAGCACCATCTGCCTCCCAGACAGCAATTATTTTTCCAGCTGAGGGCTGTGTGTTGAATTTCTTTTTCTGGGGCAGGTCTTTGTGTCGATATTCCATAGACTGGCATTCTGTCTCTGGGTTGTAATGGTGTACCCACGATTCATCCCCTGTAACAGTGGAATGGAGAAAGGCATCACCTTCATTCTCATAACGTGAGAGGAGTTCCTGCCAAATTTCAGGCATCAGCATCTTGGGTACCCCTCGTGCACAGATCTTCTGATAGCCAAACAAAGCAATAATATGACCCACACGTGCTTGTGAAATTTCTCTCTGAGTGGTACAGTGATTGCCCTAAATAAATCTGTCAACCTTTTGCTTGTGAAACTGTGATTGCTGTCACAGGACATCCAACTCTTGGAGGTCAGATGTACCTTTTAAATTTACTTATCTAACAAGGCACAGTTCTCACATCAACACAATCACCATAAACAGCCTGCATTCTCTGATGAATCTCCTTTGGGGTGACATCTTCTGCTGCCAAGAATTCAATGACTGCATATTTCTTAAGTCACATTGACCGACCATCTGTGCAGGGTTCCATACTTTGCACTTTAACAACACAACCGTTCAATGCTAAGGCTTCCCGACAACTGGAACTGCAGAGCAGTCTACTGAACAAGCCAATATCTACCACATATCAGTACTGCCATCTATTGAGTTATTAAAGTGGAGGCATTACTTTTCGTTCAACCCTCATAGAACTCATGGTACTTCCATGTTTGAAAGAACAGGCAGCACTATTCTATTGGCTAGCATGTGAGCTTTGTCACTGCTTACCATTAGGTCCATTTTATTTTCCATTTTCTGTCATCTATATAGCTGCATCTTGTTCACATGCTCTCATTGTTGGGTTAAATCATAAGAATTTCCAGTATTTTGTAATTTGCGTATTGCAGAAAAAGTGAGAAAATGAAAATTACTGCAATTAGGTGGAAAGGAAATCTGCTCCAATATATTTCCTCAAAGAACATAAATAACTGTATATTGAAAAATAAGCCTTAGAACAATGATGCAGCGTGTAACCACTTTACTGTGGCATTTAATCAACTTTACCAAGATTCCTCAGCATTCAAACTAATTTGAATCTGATAGTGGACAAAATGGTATATCCCTTATTCACTTGGTTAGCTGAAGATACAGCTAACCTGAGAATTCCTGCATCACAACTATGTGTTCATGTCAACAGTGATTTTTGTAATTCTATTTGCAAATTCAAACCTGATCTCACTGAGGAAGTATGGAAGTGTGGTTTTCCTAAATTTGGGAAATCTGAGCAAGTGTTCTTGTGATTTTAAGGTCTCTCATATGTTATGACTGCTGGTGTTCATAATAACATAATATTTTGAACAAAGGGTCTTCAGCAAAACAACAAAGCCTAATTTACTCAGTGTAAAGAAATGCCTGGTCTATTATATGCAGATAATTTAATGGTAGGATCTATACTAATGCAACCCCATGGCACAACAACCCATGCAGGCCAAGGCCTACTGCCCAACCATTGCAACCCCATCTCTGCCCACCACAGTTGTTATGAATAGGGTGCAGTACTGGAGGTGGGATGTGGTCAGTTCTCTGGTCCTCCTGGCTGTTATATGTGGTCTTCTCGACCAAGGGCCACTACTTTTCAATCACATAGCTTCTTAATTGGCCCCTCAGGGAGCTAATGAGGCTGAGTGTCCCAGACCAAACCTCCCGGCGGAGAAAATCTCCACGCCAGTGCAGGGAATTGAACCCAGGTCCCCCACTTGGTAAGCAACAGCACTACCACCACACTAACAGTAGTGGGGTTACAAAAGGCAATAGATGAAATAGAGACATTTTGTGAGGAATAAGAGTAAACATAAATAAATTGAATGTTGTTGTTGACTAATGCTGGATTTCTGACAATGAAGTCATTAATCCTCTTGCTCTCCAATATTTTTCACTGATGGATGGGGCACTAGAAGTGGCCGGGCATGTTTGAAGGAGGTCTCGATCCATTTCCTCTTGCAGATCACATAGAGGACAGAATGGTGAAGAATATATCCCAATTCTGTTTAAATGTTTTGCCAGACAATCATGTCCTATAATCAACCTGAAGGTTGCAACTTCTGTTTTTCGAGGATACTCAGGAATTACTGTTCGAATGTTTGGTAGTTCTCATCTTTTATTCTTTGATTTTTCATAGTAATATTTTGCAATAATGTTTTTGAATTCAGAGTTGACTAATCTTTTAGCTGCATAAAATGGTAGATTAACTATAGATTTTTGTACACTGCTAATACCCTTGTGTGCAAGAAAATCAGCTTTCTTATTACCACTCAGTCCAAAGTGAGCTGGTATCCTTTGGAAGACTAGGTGTTTTTGAAGTGCGGTTAGATGGGTAAGGATTTTCCAACATTCTATAATTGTTTGGTTTTTTGGTGACAACTTGGAAGTAATTGCTATAATTGCTGCCCTGGAATCTGAGAGAATAACTGCTTGCTGAAAATGTGAAATTCTGTACAAAAGATTTTGTAGGGCCATTCGAATTGCTTCAATTTCTCCATCAAAGTTAGTAGCTCCATAACTCAAAGATTTGTAATAGGAAAAGAGGTGACAATATGACTCCAGCCCCTGCTCCAGCTTGGTTTGATATCAATGATCCATCAGTATAAATATGCAGCCATTCGTGTTCTGGAAATCTAGTATGGATTGTCTCTAATGCCAATAATTTTAGAACACTAGTTGGAGTATCACTTTTCTTAACTTCTTCTGTCAGGTGTAAATAATATGTGATATCTAATGTTTGTGTCGGATTGACTTTAGATATGAAGTTTTCCTTTGAATTAGGAAGGTATATATTCTTAATGTCTTGAATTTTGGAAAGAAAGCTCTCCTGAGTCTTTAGTGTATGTGTAAAATTTCTCTTGTTCCATGTATTGAATGTAAGTCTGAACAACTTTTCGTGTTGAGTGAGAGCTGCTTTTTCTATTTCATATTCATATTTCATATCAACTTTCATAAATTGAAAGTTATGGATTGCAAAAAGGGGTAAAGTTAAAAACAAAGAAGGAAGAAAATTGATATTAAATGGCATTGTTAAAGAGTTTGAATACTTAGAGGTAAGTTTGAATAGTAATGGGAAATAGGAACATAGTAAAAAGATGGAAGCAGAAGGAATGGCTACAATGAAAGGTTTAAGAATATGCAGAAAGCATGAGGCATTAGTGGAATCAAAAATGTTTTATGCAGTAGATATTTGGGGGGCCACAGTGGCAGACAAATAGGTGGATAAAATGTATGGAACGTTTTGTAAAGAGCTACTAAAGTTACCAAGATTGATGCCAAGGGAAGTAGCGTTAGTGGAATTAGGAAAGGCAAGAAGGAAAGGAGTTGTATTAGAAAGAATAATAAAGTTTTGGTACAGGTGTTTGGTTAAAGAAGAGGAGGCAATTTTTAAATTATGTATGAAGCAGCAAAAAAGTCTTGAGTGCAAATAACTGGTAGGTAGCGGTAGGAAGAATTGAGGAAAGGAATGGGAGATACATGGAAGCTAGAAGAAAGGAATGTAAGCGAGGTAGATAAATTGGTAAGAACAAGACTAGAGGCTATAGAAACACGGGAGATTTGAATAAGTTTAGAAAATAAATCATTAATATTTTATGAACAAGCAGAAAGAAACTGGGTACGAGAATCCTATGTAAATTATTACAGTAGAAAGAGAAGGATTAGCTTGGATGAGAACAGGTGCAATATTTATAAAAGGATTAAGAGGTAGGGAAAAAGGAATTTGTGAATTGTGTGGGGAGAGGCAAAGTATAACACATTATATGACAGAATGTAAAGAGATAACATTATGGAGAAAAGAGGTTTGGAAAGAGAAATGGGGAAAAATAGAAAGGAATATAGCAATGCTAAAGTTGTTAGCAGGAAAGGAAGATTGGAGGTATAGCTGGGATTTTACAGAAAGTTAAAGGGAAAATGGGAAAGGAATGAGGAATGTAAGAAAGGAAAGGGAAAATAAAGGGGGTAGGATTAAGAGCAACCTGGCAGAACAAAGGCCATGGTATCATGATAGCTGAGGTGGCTCTGATAGTAAAGAAAGGATGTAATATTTTATCAGTGATGTCTGAATCACTTAATTTCTGTAAACCAGCCATTGCCAACTAATTATCACTATAGCTTAAATTCAAAACATTTCATTGGAATAAATGTCAGTTGACCCCATACTTGGATTCTTGAATGTCAAGAAGTATCTGTGTATGTTGGTTACATCCATGCAGTTGTACTTACTGAGATTACATAAGTCAGTATACACACTTAATAAGATTGCCATGATGAGCATGTGATTGAAATAAAAAAATCTGATGTGTTGCATTCACATGACTTTCTCTACTCTTGTACAAACTATTCTTACAAACTCTCATTCCTCTACCTTCATGTTATTCCATATAAACATTTGGTGAAATTACCTTAATATATAAATTTCTGCTGTCCATGTGTATGTGATTAAACTGTTCGTAAATAGCTGGGCCGATTTTTATGAACTTTTACATGTGTGATAAACGTATTTCGACAATGGCTAAGATTCGCAATTTGACCCAATAGAACATGGTCTTAATTTATTTATTTATGTTAGTTGGTCTTTGGATGATTTAGGTTCACAGAACCTGCTTGATGCTGCAATCGCGCTTTAGACTTTCCAATATTTTGTTCAGCGATAGGGTTCTATGATGTATTTGTTGCAGCTTAGATTAATATTACATTAAAAAGTGAGAAAAGTAATTGAAAGTGTGCTTCAACATTATACATTGTGCCAATGTGTGAGATACAGTACTGAAGTGAGTATTTTACATGATTTGTCACGAACTCCAATGATGTCCACACGTTATTCTATAGCAATCCGTTTAACCTAAAAATTTAATACAATATTATTTATTGAAGTACGCTTGTAGTGTAATTAAACAATACACATCGTGCAAATTGTGCTATCGAGCCAACAACCATTGGAATATTATACGATAATGGTAGTAACCATTATAAAAACAAAGGAAATAGATGACAAAGGTAGATAAATAAGTGCTTTACCTGCATAATGCAGCATTTACCGTCCAAGTAAAGAACAATCACCTCTGGAAATGGCCCCCTTGAGTTTAATTAGTACCTGCTGATCATAATAAATCACTTGAGGAAAGCGAGCCTGCGTTCTTAATGTGATTGACTGTTTATAATATAAGCTAAAGTGCGCACTTCAGATTAAAGAGAATGACATATACTACTTAGGGGTATTGTGATGTTGTGCATTATAGTTACAGCCTGGAACCCACCCACCCTCCCATCCTGTTCAGTACGTTTGTTAAACAGTAATGTAATCGCATGACTACAACATGGCCATCTTCCCGGTACAGAGAATGCGCTATGTCAACTTCTAATCTACAGGAGAAGCGAAATTAGCGGTTTTAGCAATGTTTTGATTTTTGTTTATTTCACAATTCTAGTTTAGCTTATTCACACAATTGTATACTTTTTGGATATACGACGTTTGAATGGGATAACGTCTGTCAGGTCCGTCCGCTGGTCTTATTAATAATTTTCTTGTAAGTGCAAAGGGAATATAGGAACACAGTAGGCTTTGAGAGATACTCAAATGTTTTTAAGCTTTCAAATTCCGTTCTCTTTGCACATCTAAGATATAACATACTAAATAACAATATTCCATTTGTGGAGAGTATAAGTATTACAAAACTCACAAAAATAACAAAGAATATCTCAGAAATGTTACACTTCAGAATAAAATTTATTGGTACATAAATTTTGTGTTTTAACATCTACATCTTCTGTATAGTAAGATTTGGTCTATCTCTTATGGTTTATCAGTTAGGCAAAAGTCATCAACAATAAACAGGACTACATGTGCTATAGCCAGAAAATTCTAAACATACACTTCATTTGCCATAAAAATATCTTAAACATATGGCATTTTAATCAAAATTGTTGGAGAGACTTTTGAAAAAATCTGATGTGTTGCACTCACATGACTTTCTCTACTCTTGTACTAACCATTCTTACAAACACTTATTCCTATATCTTCTTCGTGTTAAGATAAACATTTCTATAATTTATCTTATTGCTTATTTCCTTGTAGGTACAAGGGGAATATTAGAATACAGTAGGCTTTGTGCGATAGTCAAATGTTTTAAAGCTTTGGGATTCTGTTGCCTTTGCCCACTTAACATATAAAAAAATGAACAACGATGATCTTTTTCACGAAAGTTCTAAGTTTTCCAAAACTCACACAGATAACAAGGAATATCTCCGAAATGGTTCACCCTACAAGAAAATTTATTCAGACATAAATTGTGTATTTTAGCAAGATCTAAATTTTTTGTATAGTATGATTTGGTCTATCTCTAACGGTTTACCAGTTATGCAAAAGTCGTCCAGAGTAAATACGACTACAGGGGCTATAGCCAGAAAATTCAAGATATACATTTCATTTGTCATAAAAATGTCTCAAACATATGACATTTTAATCAAAATCGTTAGAGCCATTTTCAAGAAAATCTAAATTTTCAAAAAATTTTCCATGCAACGGGTAGTTTAGGGTGGGGCTATTTTCTTCAAAATCTTCATGTCACATCCTTGAAAAACATTAAACTTAAATACCAACTTTGGTTTTTAACCGACTTTTCGTTTTTGAGTTATGCTGTCCACAGACTGACAGACTGACTCAGACACACACACAGACCTTTTTCTAAAGATGCTTTTTTTGGATTCAGGGGGCCTCAAAACATAAATTTCCGGTGAAATCTCGACATCAAATTTTTGGGTGGAATACAATACTTCCCCTACTTACCAATAGAGAAAGTAAAAAAGTGATTATTTTAAAATGCTCATGCTTATATTTTATTTAATGATTTGCCAGATTGCAAGTTACGAGGAAAATATGAAGATATTGCAGTCACAGGAATGGGAAATTGGGGATAGATATCTGGTTGCAAAGGAAGAAAATAAACGATATGAAGATATCATAAAAGCCTCAAAGCAGCATGCGGCTCTCATTCCTGCTGAAGCACAAATTGGAGAGAGCAGAAAGGTGAGTTCTGTATATATTCTGAATAATTTCCAGCACCCAAAAATGTATTGTAATTAATCAAATCTGGAATGAAAATTAATTTGAATGCTAGAAGCTTACTGCAAGTATATTTAACAGTTAATTGGTACTCCTAATATATTCATTACTTTCTATGGCAAAAATGGCTCTTGTCTGGTGAATTTGGGTTAGAAAGTGCTGTCAAAAAGTGAAATGAAAAATATATGTTTGTGCAACATATGATTAAGGGTACGCCATGCACTGAAGAAATTAGAATTTATAGAAAACTGGCAATATAATTATACAAAATTCAAATATCAACAAAATGATGATAATTTACCAAATAGAAAGATATCATAATCATTCTAGAAGGTCAGCCTTTTGTGTCTAGTCTCTCACTGTTAAAAGAACATCATCTGATATAGCTGAGCAGATCGTTATTTTGCCTGGAACCCATGAAGTATGTTAAGTTTTAATAAGACCAATTTACGAACCAGTCGGCAAGGGCAGCCTGAGTCCAAGTGAACGTTGGTAACGTCTTTCCTGGGAGAGCAGCTCTTACAATACATTTCCGTTGCTTGTGCTTGATTTCTCTCACTCAATGACAAACGTCTATAGCTTCTCTGCAGTAAGAATTTAAGCTGATTGAGGAAGGAAACATTGATTTTTTGACAAAGGCAGAACATACTTATTCCCATTACAATGACATCCACTTATGCATACAGTTAAGTTTCCTGAAGTATAGTATGACCTTGCTGATGAGGGCTATAAGAAAACTGGCTATTGCACATATTGCTGCTCAAATTTACTTGATTGAGAATGGAATTACTGTTCTGCTTTTGCCATCAAATGGGTTGGTAATTTCAAAATTGAGACATGCTGAGAAGAGCAGAGAGATACTTCCAATCCATTAATTCAGTACCCGTCAATTTGAAAACCATATAATTGTAGATAATTTTGTCTAGAACAAAAAATTAGATTGTGTGGAGAACTTGGTTACAGTGATGTCACTAACAGTGAAATTAACAATTTGAGTTGAAAGGGCACTAGGGTAGCTCTGGTTTCATTTGCATCTCTCATACTGGGGGTCTGTGCTGTGATTCTTGGCTCTGAGAGGGCAATTTTAAGTTAACACTATCCAAGCCTTCATCTAGCTCATGTAAAGTACTCCCAAAGCCCAAGTTGTTCGAAGTGTGTTAAAAGCTGTAGGTGCTTGCGTTCCATACTAGCAAGTTGCCATTGTAGCTCAGTTAGAGCAACCGTGCTTGAAGCGGAAGATCCATGGTTCAAACCCCAACTATGGCATTGAATTTTTCAGTCCTGATTCTATGTCTCAGGAAATTTGGTATTTAAGTCCATCTTCCAAAAATGCATGATTGAGAGACTATGTAAGTGAACTGGCACAGACCAAGGAGTTTTTAGATTAGAGTATAGTGAGTTAACCATCAGAGTAGAGTTATGCAGTGTTTGTGAAGTAGTGTCAAGTTACAATACAAGAGAACAGCTAGGAGCTGCAACATCACAGTTTGTGAATTGTGGTTCAGTTTTAGAGAAAATAAAGTGACATAAAAAGTAACTGGAGCTGTCATGTGTCACACTGGTATCAGGAGTGAGATTCAAAACCCATGATGGAGGTGATTGATGTTGGAAAAGATATTGGCCGCAATGCACCAGATGGAGACAAAAATGGAAGTTGAATTCAAAAATGTAAACTCTGGAACAGAAGAAGTGAAATCCAAAATGGACAAGATGGGAAGTGAATAACAACAGTGAACTCCAAGATGAAAGAAATGAAGATAAAATGAAGGGCATAAAGGGAGAAATGAAGATAGAATCGAGAGTGTAAAGGAAGAAGTGAAGATAGAAGATGGAGGCGAAAATCGAATCCGAAATGAGAAGATAAAGATGGAGCTATTGATGAAGATTAACAAGCAAGTGGCCAACATGAGGGAAAACATGAAAATCCTCACCAATGGGTTAATGCATTGGATGTCAGGGAATGGAACTGATGGAACAAATGCTTGGTGAAAAACTCAAGACACAACATTTTACATTTGATATAAGAAAATTTTGTTGTTGATTCCACAGTTTTGTTCAGTTTTAGAGCTTCTTCCTTTCTGGTAAAATTATTGGGGTGTTTGTAAATTTCTATGGCTTCGTGTTGTAGTTTGGCGTGGTAGTTTGGCATAGATGAAAGCACAGTAGTCTCCTTATAATGAATTATGTGTTCTCCATCGGCCTCTGTTGCATGTTTTGCGACTGCTGGCAGCATCTCTTGTGTTCTGTGAGTCAGATGTTGACACTGCATTGAGTGGTACTCATGTACACTGCACCGCAGGAAAAAGGAATCTGGTAAACACCGGCCAAAGCGAGTGGGTCCCTGGGATCCTGTCCCTGTCATGTGTAAATAATATGTGATGTCTAATGTTTGTGTCGGATTGACTTTATATATGAAGTTTTCATTTGAATTAGGAATATCTACATTTTTCTTGAGGCCTTGAATTTTAGAAAGAAAGCTCTCCTTAGTCTTTAGAATATAGTAAAATTTGTAAAATTTCTCTTGTTCCATGTATTGAATGGGAGTCTGATCAACTTTTTATGTTGAATAAGAGCTATTATTTCTATTTCAAATTCAATGGAGTATTGGTTAGTATTTTCATAGCTGCTATTGGTATGGTTTTGATAGCACCTGTAATTAGTCTCAGACTTTGGTTTTGAACGATTTGAATTTTTTTTTGTATTTGCTGTTACAAGAACTTTGCTGCAGTAAGTAAATAATGGCTTTATATATACATTGTATGTCATGTTAAGAGTTGCTCTGGAATATTCCCACTTCATTCCTGTTAGACTTTTTAACAGTGAAAAGTGCCTTTCCGCTTTTTGTATTACATTTTCTATTTATTTGGTCCATGTAAGTTTGGTATCGAATATAACTCCCAAATATTTTGCTTCCTTTGTTTCTGGTAATTGTTGACCCTCAAAATGTTATTTTATTTTTAATGTTTTTTTCCTTAGTGAAAAGGTTTGGTAGTTTGATTTTGTTGTATTAACAATCATTAAATTTTCTTTGGTCCACTTTTGTAGGTTGTTTAAGGATTTTTGCATGGTTTTTTCTAGTTCTGTAGTTTGGTTTTTTTGGTTTTGAAGTTCACATCACTAAGTCATCGGCAAATATTGCACACTTCACACCTGATTCTTGTATTTCTTGTGGCAGATTGTTAATAAATATACTAAAAAGTGTTGTGCTGAGCACTGTGTCTTGTGGTAAGTCACATATATAAGTATATATATATGATGTTTTGAGACACCCTGAATCCAAAAAAAACATTTTTAGAAAAAGGTCCGTGTGTGTGTGTGTGTCTCAGTCTGTAGACAGCATAACTCAAAAATGAAAAGTCGGTTAAAAACCAAAGTTGGCATTTAAGTCTTTCAAGGATGCGACACAATTTTGAAGAAAATATCCCTACCCTAAGCTACCCTTTACATGGAAAATTTTTCAATAATTTTGATTTTCTTAAAAATGGTTCTAACGATTTTGATTAAAATGCCACATGTTTAAGATATTTGCATGACAAATGAAATGTATATTTTGAATTTTCTGGCTATAGCCTATGTAGTCCTATTTACTCTGGATGACTTTGAATAACTCGTAATCCATAAGAGATAGACAAACTCTTAATATACAAAAAATGTGGATCTTGCTAAAAACACACAGTTTATTTAATCTAAAAGGTGAGTCAATAACACTAAACAGCACTTACATTTATAATTTTCCGGAATGTGTTTTGGAGGTTAACTTTCCTCCATTATCAGCTGGATAGTGACTGGATTTCTGTGGTGCGGATATCAATGCTTCTTCTGATGTTTCCTCTGGAAAAGCATCGCCATCCGCACCATGGAAACCCAGTGATTGTCCGGTTGATAATGGAGGAAGGTTAACCTCCAAAACGCGTTCCGGAAAATTATAAATGTAAGTGCAGATTAAATTGATTATAACAACACTGTTTTCAAACTTCTAAGAAAGGAAGATACACACAGTTTATGTCTAATGTTTTTTGTAGAGTGAACCACTTCGGAGATGTTCCTTGTTATTTGTGTCAGTTTCTGAAAACTGGTGAAATAGAACATCATAGTTCTTTTTTTATGTTAAGCGTGCAAAGAGAACAAAATCTCAAAGCTTTAAAACATTTGACTATCGCTCAAAGCCTACTGTATTCTAATATTCCCCTTGCACCTACAAGAAAATAAGCAATAAGATCATTTGTATAAATGTTTGTCTCAACTAACACAAAGAAGATACAGGAATAAGAGTTTGTAAGAATGGTTACTACAAGAGTAGAGAAAGTCATGAGAGTGCAACACATGAGATTTGTTTTGTACTTTCTGTAGTAGTTTTGTTTTGCACGTAGAATCATATGCACTTCGGAAATCAATAAAAACTGATACATCATCTTTTTTTCTATTGAAGGAGTCTTTGATTTGTTGACTGAGAAGTAAGACTTGTTCATTTGCAGGGTGGAGCTCTCTGAATCTGGCTTAACATGGGGAAATTAAATTTTGTGATTCTAGAAACCAATTTAACCTGTTTGACACCATTCTTTCCATCACTTTTGCTATTATGCTAATAAGAGCTATTGGTTTATAATTTTTTTATTTCTGATGCTGTTTTATCTTTGTTCAAGAATTGTACAGTTACGAGGGTGGATCAAAAAGTAACGGGAACACATTTTTTTTTTTGGACACCATGATTTCCTTTTATTCAAATATAATTACAAGCTTTCAAAATAATTTCCTTCTGACATTATACACTGGTTCCAATGCTCTATCCACTTTTCAAAACACTCAGGGAAGCCCTTGTTTGACATTGTGTTCAGTATACCCGAAATAGCACTGTTTAGTTCTGTATCAGTTTGAAAATAGCACCCACAAAGATGTTTTTTTCACTTGTGGAAACGGGTAAAAATCTCAGGGTGCTAGATTGGGCAAATATGGTGGGTGGGACATGATTTCCATACCTAGTTGAATGATTGCCTCTTGTGTTGCAATGACTCAATGAGCAGGGGCATTGTCCTGATGGAGGATCCATCAGTTGGCAGCAAGTTATGGTCTCTTTGCAGCCATTTTCCTCTTGAGTGGTCCTTTAAGGACATTACTGTACTTTTGAGCAGTTACTGTGGTGTGTTTAGGAACCACGTTGGTGCTGTTTTTTTATAATATGTTTATGGAATGTGCTGAGCTATGAGATTCTATTTCTACCCCAGGTCGTGGTACTAGATGGAATGAACAAACACTTGATGTTTATTTCACTATATTACTTTATTAACACTTTTTCTCGGCTCTACACTTAAATTACTTTTCGTCGCACCAATTTATATTATATAGATAATCTTTCCAGTTTTTTTAACAACTTTAGAACAAAATCTTCATGAAAGTTTATTCAATTTTCTACTCACATCCAAGAGCACTATAAAAACACGTCTTCCGGTATCAAGCACACGGACGCTATTAACTAAACAATTGGCACTTCACATGATGCTACCTTCTTTTTGTGTACATCCGCGTATGCGTTCATCAAATAGTTCCCGTATTGTTAGGGAAGCGATCTTTAGCTATTCTCCCTTCGCTTTCAATATTGAACACATATAATTCTTTTATTTATACATATATATTAAATTTAAATATGGAAATATTTATGACGTCTTTAAACAAACTTAATTGTTTGTAACAATGAACAATAGTAACACGTTTTCGTCATTCAACCAACTCGTACCAACACCAAAAACAAATTACACTCTTAACAAATATTCACATAAATGATTTTCTTTTGGGGTCTTACAATATCCTGTCTCAACGTGATCATAAATTACCCCAATTTTGTCGAAAAACACAAGATGCATGACTTTCCCTGCACTTGGTGGCACATTTGCTTTTTTGGCCTTGGGCTGTCAGGATGTTTCCATTGTGCATTTTGTTGTTTGGTTTCTGGATCATAGTGATGAAACCAGCTCTCATCACAAGTTAGAACCTGGTCCAGAAAGTTGGATTCCCTCCGAAGTCTTGTGATCCACTGCTGCCAGGTCATGACTCAATGACACATTTGTTCCTCATTAAGCACTCGTGGAATCCATTTTGCCGCCACTTTTCTGTAGCCCAAATCATTACGAATTATGTCTTCAACTGACCCATAGGGAATGTGCATAATGTTTGCTATCTTCGCTATCGTTAATCGTCTGTCTTCTTGCAACAGGACATCAATGGTGTTGCTGTTCACCTCAGTTTTTGAAGTGGAGGGCTATCCTGAATGTGGAGCATCTTAAAGACTTTTTTCACCATCTTGAAATTTTTTATGCCATTCAAAAACACGTGTTTTTGATAAAGTTTGGTCTCCACATGCTTCCTGTATCATTTGCAGTGTTTCAGTTCCAGATTTTTTCAGAAGAACACAATACCGAATTGCTGTTCGTTGTTCCAACTTGAAATCCATGACAGGTCACTGAAACACGTGCTTACACAATGGCTCTCTCAGATAAACTGAACAGCGTGCAGACAGTGTGGTGCCTATCCCAGCGTCAGTCAAGGTCAGACCTCTCTGTTACCACAATTGGTGAATTTTGACGAGCGTGTGTTTAAACAGAAAAAAATAATTCCCGTTACTTTTTTATACACCCTCATATTGCTTTTCGCCATTCGGCAGGTACAATTTAACTTGCAAGTTTTCAATTAGTTTATTCATACCCTGTTTAGAAGCAGAAACAAAACTGCAGTAAGTTTTTGTTTTTTAATTCATACTTTAATTGTTTTAACAGATACCACTTTTCATATTATTTTGCAGATTGCTGATCATATTTTCTACCACTTTTATTTGTCTTATCTTGAAAATTATTTTAAAAATGTGGCATATTCATAAAATAGCAATTTTAGATTAGCACTTCCATAAAATTTTTATCATTCTTTGATTTATAATAGCTTCATTCTGTAAAGCTTAATGTGATATGGTTTTACAAAGGGGGGGGGGGGAATGTGAGAAAATATTGGTTTAAGGATTTACAGCAATTTTTATTTTTGTTTCAGGAAAATATTCCAGACAGAAAACAGAATATGTCTTTTAGGTAAGAATTTATCTCTTAACTAAATGAAACTAAGGTTGCTTCAGAATTGCTAAATTTTTTTCCCCTTCGGTATGTATAATATATTAAATTATTACAAATTAAATTCTAAAAAATAAAAAATGACAAAACCAACCCACTTAATTTGCTTTTAATGTAGTATCCGGTTAGTTTTGATTATCTTAAACTGTGCATCATAAAGACAATGAAAGATTGTATTGATGTAATTCAAAGCAGTCTGGACTCTTTGTTGTGCCTGGTTCCCTTTCCAGACATTATCTACTCATAAACTTAATTTTAAAAATTATAGTCTTAATTTGATGAAAACAGATAATGAAAATTCATTTTACAAATTGTTGTTGTTAGCTAATGCTGGATTTCTGACAATGAAGTCATAAATCCTCTTGCTCTCCAATATTTTTCACTGATGGATGGGGCACTAGAAGTGGCCGTTACTATTACTAAAAAGCAGTTACTATTACTGCTAAGTCTCTTCATTTTACAAGTAGTATCTAGCAAAATTTTAATGTCAGCAAATTTAATATGCATCTGACTTAATTAAAGTGAATGGAGATGCATATCTTTGTCATTATGAGCTGTGCTGTAGTTATTGACTGTATGCCAAGTTGAAAGTGTGAAAAATTCTCCCTGGGGGATATACTACAGCAACCAAGAATAACACTAATGTCGGCGCCAAATAAGAAAGGGATTGACAGCTCGCAGTGAGGGAGAGGTGACGTACCTTATTTGTTGCCACTTACTTTGACCATGTGGAGATCGCGGTATGGTTGTGTATGTAGAAGATTGTATTGTGCCTGGAATGTTGAGCGCGTATTATTTATATTCGTATGCAAAGACAATAGTAAAATATTGCATCTACATTCAAAGGATAGAATATGCAATTATATATTATTTCAGAGCACACTATCCCCAGCGCTTGTCCTTTAATTGGGATACCTTTACCAAACACACTTTTATTTGGTTTGTGAGTACGCTCAATTTTTCGTTTGGCAGCACTATCTTTGTCACTTTTTTGACATTGTTAAATACACATTAAAAGCATTAGCACAATTGCAAAAGCTCGCTACATACGCATAGATACACAGACTCAGACACATGTAAACACAAGGCAAATAATTATTTATTTATGCAGACAAACTTACTGTTGGTGTTTTTAAACACAAGCCGTGTGTGGGCAATGTTTGAGAGGTAGAACTGGAACTTAAAAGTCAATGCCACAGCTAGGATTTGAACCATAGAACCTCCGATCAAGCAGGTGCTCTAACCACTAAGCTACTGTAACAACCTGCCAGAATGACATTGAATTCTCAAACTAGCTCATATTTGTCACATTAGAGACAATTTCCCCAATGGTGACTTACTATTGCAAGTATTTTATGTCCCGGGATTAAATAACCTTTAGATGGAGGGTCTGTGATTCAAATCCCAGCTGTGGCATTGAATTTTTAAGTTCCAGTTCTACCTTTCTAACCCTAATGGTATTCATGTGCGAACTGGAATACAACAGCACAGAACACCAACCTAACAGAAGTAAGACTGACACACTTGTGACGGTGAGCATATGCGTGCACAGAAATGTAGTGAAGGTCATGCAAGCCGTGCAGCTGCTGGCCAAGTTTTATAGTACCATAGCGGGTAGAAGAGAAAGTGTGAGCTCTCCCGCCAGTTTACTGCATGATCCGTGGTCCCGTGGCAACTGACTGAAACTGTGGCGTGGCGATCGCAGTCGACTCAAAATGCGGCCGAACTGCCTCGTATGTGATTCGGAAGTACAGATATAATTTTATACGTATGCATTGTGTGTTGTGAGTAATTAGGTATATAACTTGTGAAATTGCTTCTAAGTTTGTGCATAAATGTGTGTGTTCTTCAAAACATAAGTTCCAAGCAACAGCAATAATTGATTAAAAATGCCAACTTGTTTTGTACCCGGGTGTCGTTCAGGATACAGAAACTGCTCAGAAGCTAGACAGTTTTTTACTCCTCCTAAAGATAAAAATCTGTTTTACAAATGGGAAAAGTCTATTCCTAGGAAAGGCACTAAATTATCTGTTAAATCTAACATTTGTGACAAACATTTTCCAGAGGACTCTTAGTGAAAGTTGATTCATTCGTTGTGCATGGAAAACTAGTTGAAATCCCTAATTAAATGGCGGTTAAAGCCAGGAGCAATTCCCTGTATATTTCCTAATTTACCCAGCTACTTAACTACAATGCATAAATCCCGAAAATCTCCACAAAATAGAGAAAAAAATTACTGAAAAAGCAATGTTCAACAATCAGTAAATTACCAGATGCAGGATCCAGTCAACCAGTTCTTATTTCAAATGCACTGTCCTTCAACAATGAGGAAATCACAGAAAACAGTTCTAATTCCTCCAAGGTCACAAACACAAGTGTCAATAATGAAATTGCTACACTTAAGAAAAGAATTAGAAACCTCAATAGAAATTTAGTTAGAACTAAAATCCTGCTATCTAAAGAGAGGGCTAAATTAAAAATAGTAGAAAAGAAATTCACTACTAATTGTTGCGAACATAAATGGAATTTAAATTGTTTAAGTAAAAAACAAAAGCTGGTTCTAAATACAATGCTTAAAAAATGTCAGACGAGCTCGAAGGGGATGCGTTACACCACTGAATTTCTATTAGAAAGCTTGCTATTTAAAATTAAAAGCCCTAAAGGTTATAGACATTGCTTAACACATTGCCCCTGCATTCTGAAGCCCATTTAAGGAAATTATCTAAAGGGCTAAAGTGCACATATGGTATAAATAGCAATGCTCTAAATGCGATTTCTATTACATTCAGTCAAGAAGAAGATGAAAACAAACGTCTTGGAGTTGTAATATTTGATGAAGTCAAATTAAGAGAAGAAGTTAGGTTCAATGCTAGCTCACTAAAAGTGGACGGATTCGTGATTCTAGGTGAACACACTCCTGACAATCAGAAAAATTCTATGGCTAACCATGCTTTAGTTTTTATGTTTGTCCCCTTACTATATAATTGGAGCCAACTAGTGGCGATTTACGCAAGTAGAAATGCTATACCCGGTGATATACTAGCTAAGCTCCTTTTAGAAGTAATTATCCAGTTAGAAAACTCAGGGACAAGAACTGTTGGTTTCACTAGTGATGGAAGTCAATCAAACAAAAAAGTATGGAAAAATTTAGGAATAGGACCAGCATGTTTTCATACAATGCTACTTAAAATATATTTATTCATTCAGTTCAATACAGTGGAATACACAATTGAACCATATCATGAGTCAATACATAAAATGATATAAAAAGGTACCCTATATGGGCCCATGTCATGAGAAACATAAATAGAAAGAAATTTAGTAATTACATAGTATATACAATATAATTAGATAAGACGTTAAAAGTACAATTAGTATAATCAAAACATCATAGAAAATATCTATAAGTTTAGGTATTCTTCAATACTGTAAAAAGCTTTGGTTATTAAATAATTTTTTATCCTATTTTTAAAGGTATTATAATTTTCATATAATTTTAGATTTTCAGGCAAAGCATTATAAAACTTTGCTCCCATATAACTAGGGACCCTCTCTGATAAATGTAATCTGGTTCTGGGGAGATTTAGTAATTGATTATTCCTGGTATTATATGTGTGAACATCTGACATGTTTTTCATTGGGAATTTAAATTGAACTAAATATAAAATGGTTCTATAGATGAACAAGCTTGGTAATGTAAGGATTTTCAGCAGAATAAAAGTGCTTTTACATGATTCGTTATACCTTAGACCACCTAAATACCTAATAGCCTTTTTTTGTAATACAAATATTCTTTGAAAATTTTGTTTAGATGTATTTCCCCATAATTCAATTCCATATGACAAAAAGGAGTGGATAAGCCCAAAGTAAATAGTTTTAGCAGTAGAAATAGGAATAGAGTTTCTTAGACATCTCAGGACATATAGATTTTTACTAACATTAGCTACTATCTTGTCAGTTTGTGAGTTATAAGTGAGCTTATTGTCTAAAACAATCCCTAGCAACTGTGTTTCGTCCACACTTTTTACTACCTCTGTATCAATTTTTAATTGTAGTGGATGATTCATAATTTTGAATCCAAAGTTTATCATTTCGCATTTATTAGGGTTAACAATTAAATTTAAATTATGGAAGTATTGAACAATGTTACTAACTACATCGTTTAAATGGGTTTCTAGCTTTAATATGTCATTATCACTTACAGTGATGGTTGTATCATCAGCAAACTGAATAATCTTTATCCCATCAGAAGCATAGTTATCTATGTCATGCTTATATAGCACAAATAATAGGGGGCCGAGAATCGAACCCTGAGGAACTCCATGTGTTATATTTTCAGAGCTGGATATTGATACAGATGATCTATTTTTTAATTTTACAATTTGTCTCCTATTAGTCATATATGACCTTATGATATTATAACCTAAGCCCCTGATACCAAGCATTTCTAATTTATTCATTAAGCTAGTTTTTTCAACACAGTCGAAAGCTTTAGTTAAATCCAAAAGACCACTGCTTGAAAAGCAATTTGAGTCAATACACCTTACTGTCTCTTCGATGCAATTGACAATTGCAGTTATGGTAGATTTATTTTTTACAAATCCATTTTGGACAGTTGGTATTAAATTATGCTTCTCTAGATAATTATTCTGTTATAGAGAATTCTTTCAAATATTTTGGAAATTGCAGGAAGGATAGATATTGGCCGATAATTGTTAATATTGGTTTTGTCTCCTTTTTTATGAATGGGTACTACTACAGCTACTTTTAAGTTATCAGGGAATATTCCAGTTGCTAAGGAGGAGTTTATTATGTCAACTAATGGATCAGCAATTTCAGTACTACAAGTTTTCAGAAGTGACATTGGAATTCCATCGACACCTATACAGTTTTTAGATTTTGATTTACTAATTATATTTACAATCTCAGCCTTATGTGTAGGGTAGAGGTAGATACTTGTATCTATTTTGGAGTAATTTGAAAATTTAGTGAATTTATTTATATTTGTGTTTGCACTAATGTTACTGCCTATTGACACAAAATGCTTATTAAAAGCTTCAGCAACTTCGTCTTGCTTGGTAATAAAATTTGAGTTATTGATGCTCAGTTCAATAGGGGCATTATCAGTGGGGGTTCTAGGTTTACGGAAACCATTAATAATTTGCCAGCAACTTTTACTCATATTATCAGATTCAAGGATCTTACTACTAATGAAGTTTTGTTTAGCTTTTACTACAGTCTGATCATACAAATATTTTAATTTATTAAGTGCAATCTTATCAGATGCTGACTTACTGTACTTAACTTTTTCAGTATCTAACTTAATTTGAATACGCAGTTTCTTTATGTCAGGAGTTATCCAGTTGAAGTTATTCATTTTTCTAAAGTTTGATTTACGAGAGTGGATCAGTGGACAGCATATATTAATATAGTAGTTTAGAATATTATAGAATACACTTAATTTCTTATTTGGGTCCTGCTCATAATATACCCTGTCCCAATTTGCACCATTTAATAGGCAACTTAGATTTGTTAAGTTTTGTTTGTTAAATGAATGAAATAGTGTAGAATGTGTGATATTTTTATGAATTATTTGAGAGTGTCTATCAGTCATTAATGAGATTTGCTGGGCTGTATGATCAGATATACAAGAGTTTATCACCCGAGCACTATACATATTTACAGGTGTATTAGTTATGATGTTATCAATTCCAGAACTGCATTTATTAGTAATTCTTGTAGGTTCATCTATTATAGGTTTGAGGTTAAATTCATTTAGAATATCCATTAGTCTAGCCTTACTGCGTGAATGTTGAAGAATATCAATATTTATATCACCCATTATTATTAATTTTTGGGTATTCTTTTTGAGACATTGATCAATTAATAAAGCTAACTTTTCCAAAAATGTGTTGATATTCCCATTAGGTGGTCTATATATTCCAATAATGATTATCTGACTGCAATTTAAATTTACTCCCTCTATTTCAATATGTCCTTCGATGCTAAACTTCGCTACATTTAATACGGAGATCTTTTCACCAAGATCATTAGCAACAAAAATACCTACCCCACCCCAATTTTTTTTCGACCGACAAAAACTAGCTGCTAAGTTCATATTAAAGATTAAATTATTACAAATTTGATCATCCTTTAAACCATGTTCAGTAAGAATAAGAACATCGGGTAGAGACTCGCTTACAAATATATTTAATTGATCGATTTTGTTTGTTAGCATTTGAATATTTTGGTGAATAATATTGAGAGAACCACCACACTGATTGTTAGCAGAGAAGTTACCTAGTTTTTTGGAAGCAAAGTGGCAACATTGTTTCCACCCACTGTTACAACCTTACATTGGTTTTCATTAACATGATTATCCTGAGCACTGATCATGTTACCCATGTCTTTATGCTCAGTTTTCTCTACTTGAAAAGTCTTTCTACCCTTATCCTTAGGAATACCTGCACTGCATTTTGTATTTATAAAAAAATCTCCTCCTACAACCTTGGGCTTCTTCTGTCTCGTGGATCGCCGTAGTTCTTCTGTGCTGGCATCTTGTGTTTCTGGGAATGTTGAGATGTCCCTTATTTGGCCGTCTTGTTCTTCTTTCTCAGAAGATGCTCTAGTTTTCCTTCTGTACTCCTGGGGTTCCACAGATTGTTCATGTATTTGCTGCTGCTGCACCTGCTCCTTTGGTGACCCATCTTGGACCTTATCCTGGTTTACAACTATTGGAGTGTTCTGTTGTTCAGTTTTTCTAAATATTTCACTCACAACCTTTGCAATTTGTTTATTTATCTTTTCCTTACCATTGGTATTCGTATGAAGGCCATGCCTAGTGAAATCACTTCTCTCTAAACTTATTTCTACCACTCGCACATGGCTATGCGTTTTCAGCTGTTTTTTCAGTTTTCTATTGTATGCCGGCACCTCCTTGTTCACACATGAAGATTCATGTAGGTCGTACCTTTTTGGTGCCTCCATAACTATGATGTTTGTGTTTTTGTTTTGTTCTGCAAAATTTGAGATGTACTTTAGCCCTTCTTTGGAATTATTTCTCGATATATCATTTGTACCTCCCCATACTATTATGGCGTCAGTCTTCCCCAGATTATGGATTTCATCACTCGCAATTTGAGTCACTAACTCCATACCTACTCCTGGCCTCACATAACCACAAACTTCTGCATTTTTTTCCATCATAGAATCAATTTCTGCTGCAGATCCTCTTGCGTGACTATCACCGATTACTAAGATGTTGTGTTTCTTCTTCTGAATGTGTGTTTTGTTTGCCTCATTTACGATCATTTCTTGCTCTTCCTTTCTTTCCAATACCTCAAAACGATTACAGGTTCTGATAGGATTTTGAGTTATTTGTGATCCATGCCGTTTTCCTTTCACCACATCTCGCCATTCTTGATTTTGTATACTTTTGTCACTATCCTCATTACCGTTAATGTTGATGTATCGTTCCGCTTCACATATCTTCTCGCTCTTCAGTATGTTAATTATTGCCCATGCTGATTTTAATTCCACAACTGTTTCTTCTAGTCTTCTTTTTAATTCATCACACCAACTACACTTATTACAATTTATTTCCTGTGTTTTATCATAAAAATTGCTGGAGCTCACACTTCTCTTGGTTATAGCCGCCATTTTATATAATGTGAATTTTATATGTCAAAATGTACAGCACCCACTTGATGACAAAAGAAGAATATGGGCTTTTTCAGATTGCGTCCACATAATAAAATGCATGAGAAATTATTTTCATGATAAGGTGGATGTCTTATATAGAAATAAGAGCATCCAATATAATTTTATAGATATATTTATGAAGCTGACACTTTTCCAAAATTTGCTGGTCTTAGAGTTTGCCCAAAATAGACCTCATCCCACATAGACCCCACCTCTTTTCAGAAAATGAATGTGTGACTGTGTTTTCAATTGTAGTAACAGCTCTGCAAATGGCACTGACTTCTTCAGGAAAATTAATTTTGAAAAATTTAAGGGAAGCGAAAATACTGAACTATTCACAAGAGATGTAAATAATCTTGTAGATGCATTAAACTCCACAGTTCCAATTAAAGCACTCTATAAAAATTCGCTATCTCACAGAGTACTAAAAGATTTCTTTCGCATAATGTCTGAAAATAACACATTCTGCTCAACTAGGACAATGGAATCTCTTAGGGTCACCTTAAAAAGTACTTTGGAAGTGCCTGAGTATTTATGGAATAGAGGATTTGCATACGTCTTAACAGAAAAATTCAATCAAGACCCCCTGGAACGGCACTTTGGAATTATGCGTTCTTTAAGCTGTGATGACCATCCTCCCACAGTTGACTTTTTACATTTACATATGCTACAGGCTGTGTATGTCCCTGTAAAACTTGCACTGTGAAATTCTGCTAATTGTGAGAATAAAGTGGAGCCACCACTTACATCTTTTATGAATCAAATTAGTATATTGGCAAAACAAACTGAGCAAAAAAACCGTGAGCTGTTGGATTTTGTTGGAAACAAAATAAAGAACAAAACTAAAATACTTGACTGGGAAAGTGAAGTTTCCCGAACTCTATGAGGACAATATTTCTAAAAGATGCTTAGTACTCAACTTAGGGGGCTATATAGTAAAAAAAATGCTTGAAAAACTTAGTTGTAAAACCTGTGCCTCTACTCTGTCCACCGATCTACCCTATTGACACATTAGCTTCCACTTTCACTACAATAAAAGACTATGGCACCCAAAAAATTGTTGGTATTTAACCTACCCCTCTGAATGTGTGGTTAATATTATTTTGCAAGTCGAGGCTATTTTAGAGAAGCAAATGTGCTTGTCTGAAAGTTTGTGGGGTGATATATTTTACGAGTGCTTAGATAACATAGACGAAACCATATTAGGACCCAGTGGAATAGGATGCTGCGTGGAACACAAACTGGATTTAGTTGGAAAGTTAACACTACATTACATGAAGTGTCGCTTCCTTTTTCGTACCAAGGAAATCAGTAGAGAAATTACGTCATCGAAGTCAGCAAAATCAACACGTAAACTCTTCAAGGTTTCCAACATATAATTCCACGGTGAGTTTTGATATTTTATATACATAACATACATAATTTGCATTGTGGTTTAATTTTTCAGCGTAAGTTCATGTAAGCATATATTTCCCATTGTTCTTCATTAATTATAATACCCATTATTGTAAAATAGCATCCTATATTATGTGTCAAGGAAAGACGATGTTTCAAAACAGTATTTCAAATATTCCTGCTTACGATTTTAGGTATTTAAAATGCTAATTGATAATATGAAACCCATTTTCACCATGCATTCGTGAACTAAAGTGAAGCAACCGCGACACCAGTGCCATCATGTGAGCGAACCATAGTAACTCCCGAAGAGCTCACACTATCTCTTCTATCCACTATGATAGTACCATACCTCTTGATGAGGTTTTGTATAGTATTCTAGTGTGTATTTGTACAGTGGTTGCCTTCATAATCTGGTTAATTGTTCTTTTATGTCTTTTAACCAGTTAGATCATATCGGAAAATTAATGAAATTTGTATAGTGATGTGCATATGAGTCTGGAGTCAATAGAGCTTAGTTAGTTGGTGTTCATGTTTCAGGATAAGGAAAATAAAATAAAAACCCTTATCCAGGTAACTCATCCTAATTGATATTCAAATTCAGTAATCTCTTGAATTTTGAGGCATAAACTCTACCCCCACACTACAGAGGTGGGCTTTTGTTCCATTTATGAACGTTATAATCAGTATGTATTTCAACAACAAAAGAAATTGTATCTGAGATATGAAAACTCATTTACTCTTGGTGCTAAATGTGACAATACTTTGAACTATTAATCACTTTTAAAAGCGCAGTAAGACTATAAGGATTTCGAATGAGAGCATACTCATATTGTATTATTCTTTGTATTGGCAGCAGCCAGGAATGGCAGAAGAAGATGAATTTGTCCGTTATGCACTCAATGGATGTGATAGATGAATCCGTTACTTACACAAGACGGCAAAGTATTTACAAATCTCTACCATCAGGTAAGTAATATTTCATTATCTTTTGCACTTATGACATTGGTGTGCTTACATGTAAAATAAAAATATAAAATTGTATGCTTACATGTAAAGTAAAAATATAAAATTCCTGCCCTCGTGTGAGGTACACTGACACTACTCGGTAAAGCGACCAAGCATCTTGACCTTGGTTGTCGAGTGCTGTTATCACTTATCTTGTTTACTAGTACAGTCAGTAATGCAACACAAATAATCTCTCATGCCTGCTGATATATGACACGTGCTGTCCTAAAGATATGATTGTAGCTGAACTATATGTATATACACTGTCTCACTGTGTTTGTGTGATAAACTCTTAAACAACTCAGCAATTTCACCTTCTTTCTGATATGTCTCATGGGTTTGCAGGTTCTTAATAACCTTAAAATCATTAGACACAATTTTCAGTCACAAGTAATCCAAGACTGAGGTTTGCTGCTTTAGTTCAGTTATCATTTAATTCCATTGATCTTCATACAACACTTTTGTATAATAGTGATGTACATTATGTAATTTGTAGACATTTTTATAGATATAACCAACCCCTGCTCTCCTAAAAAATGATAGAATAGGAAACAGCATTATTTACAGCACTTTTTGAGCCAAGTTATGCCTCTCTTTGTAATCCAGTATGATCCATGCAAATCTGAACCACCACAACTTTTGAACTAATAATAGGACACATGTGCAACTTTGGGAGAATATAATACAAATTGGTAGGTTATATTGTTTGTTGTTCCTCAGAGCAAATTTTGGAGGTGTCCTCCACCGGCATCCATAAGTATCTGCACTCGTTTCACCATATTTTGTGAATATATATCCTTGCCAATGTTGCTTATTTTGTAACTCGTGGATTCACAGAGTTCACCAGTTGTCTGAAATCTAATTTTATACCTCTATTTTTAAGATATTCCCATAAGAAAAAGTCCAGCAAGGTTAGGTCAGATGATCTGATAGGCTACAGACCTTTTGAGATTACTTGATCGTCAAAGAAACTGGTTATAATAATGCAAGTAATAGATTTGTATAATGTTCAGCAATCACATTAAATTCATGGCAGTCAAACTTAGGCATATATTTTCATTTATCATAATTTAATCTACAATCATGCTTTCATAACCCTAACACTCTAAACACTTTTATAAAATACGAGTATGCCCATCCATGCTTTATTGGAACTTCTAGGTATGCTATTCAATGCTGAGGATGAAGAGGGTGAAGAATTCAATACAACAAATTTGGCGGACCTAAAGGCTGGAAGATGTCAGCCCCCTGCAATAGAAGGAAACAGAAAAGCACGGTTGAGTGAACTGCAGTTTCGTAATTCACTTTGCCCACCTCATTTAAAATCAAGCTATCCAGCAGAAACTCAGTTTTATGATCCAAGGGATTATAAGGATGAGGATCTTAAGGTTGGTTAATGCTTTACTAATATTTGAAAAAGGAAAAATATATGTGCATATATATAACTGATTGAGGACAGTTTATGCAAATAAGCATAGAAGCAGGATGATGCTAATGTGCATTTTAGCTCAGGCATTATATCCAAATATTAATAAATTCCTTTATATGTATATGTGAGCTTGTTTCATCAAGTATATTTCAAGTTAATTAAGGAAAAATTTAAGTTAACAACAGTGAAACAACAGAATCTAAATTTAGAACAAATTAGAAACTAAAAGTCCACTTATCTTATTAATATTGCAAGGTGGTATACTCTGACTGTAGTTTCAAGTTGCATCCAACTTATTCTCAAAGCTATCCAATAGCTTGCAATATTAATAAGATAAGTGGAGCTTTTAGTTCCTAATTTGTTCTTAATTTATATTTCAAGTGTTCGTTTATGTATGAGGGCTATTTTTTTTCAATCTCTTATGACCGGTAGCTGTAGATAAACGAGAAACGGTGGTTGTTAGACACATATCTAGGACAAGTAAATAAGAGACCCTATAGGCACTATTGATTTAAACGTCCTGCAAGACACACATGTATTTGAGTGATAAAATATAACGAAAACTATGTATTGGCATTAAGCAATAGTGGATTGCATTGCCAAGAGATATTCAACGAAGCATTGTGCAATACTGTTTGCCACGCACGATTGTATCTAAAATGTAAATAATATTTACAAGAAATACTATATTGAATTTAGCATTTCCAAGAATCACAAAGGCATTAAACCAAGTATCTTGGGAAACTTACTACAGTTATATTTGTGAAAAGTGAAGTTATATGTTATAATACAGGTAATTTTGACAAAATTTGAATATTTATTGAGAATACATTAATCACCACCATCTTCTGTCTGCTAACCCATTAACACCCTGAAAATAAGAGTCACATCACTGCCATGCTTGGTAATAAAAATCGGCCAATTTAGCTACCCAATCACGGGACACGAAAATGAGGATAGAAAAAAGAGACTTAAAACATTTTTAAATAAAAAGGATGAGATTCAAATTGTCGTCTGTGTCGACATCTCAACTTGATGTTCCCTTTCTGAAGACAGCTCACTTTGAACACCATATCTCCAGGATTGAATCTTCAGTGTGCCCCAAGGAATATGACTGAGTATCCAACTAGAGGACTCCAGGAACATCTCAACTAAAGAAACGGAAGTTAAGAGTCACATCACTGCCACGCCCATAATAAAAAAATCGACGAATGATTGACTGCCACTATTAGTGTCACTGTCAAGTTGAACGGGTCAGTTATGTCTTGGCTTTGGGTACTTAAAGATGTCCTTTACCATTGGCTTCCCCACCAAGTGCATGTTATGCAGTGTTATCTTTCTGCACTAAGAGCACATAATGCAGTTGAACTCCACCACAGAATGAACCATATGAGAACTTCATGAGTGATGGCATGGTAAATGGAATTTAAAGCTAGCTAACAGATGTTAATAATGAAGGTGGTCAGGGACGGAAATGTTTGATCATCCTCCCTACAGCCCCAGGAACAAGTGACTTCTGTCTTTACTCGCTGTTTGGGCAGACAGTATTTCCACTCCAGTTGTGTAACAGAGACTGCAGACTTGATCATGTTTTTGCAAAGTATTGTTAACCTGGTGCAGAAGTGTGACAAAATTTTCAATCTTCATGACATTATTTTGAAAAGTAGCTTATGGGTGAAGTAAACTTTTTCAATTAAACCGTTTTACTATTCACATTGGTTTTGACATTGTCCTATTGGAGATTGAAAAAAAAAAAAGTAGCCCTCGTGTTATGCTTGAATTAACGCAACTTGTGTATTCTGACAGTTCGCTCCGCTTGCATTGTGTGCATAGAAGAGGAGGAGCAGAGCGGTCTGTTGTCATGATAACCAAGTTTAACCTTGAAGTAGCCAATATACTTCATGGCTATGAATTCCCGCCAAAAAGTCTATTGGTTATTTCAAGGTTAAACTCAGTTGTAGTGACAACAGACTGCTCTGCCCTTCCTCTTCTATGCACACAACGCATGTGGAGCAAGCTGTCATAACACACAAGTTACGTTAATTCAAGTATAGTAATAGACGAACCTGATCCTTATTCCGTATTCATTGATAGTTTTCAAAATAGTTTTCTTAACTACACCGTTAATCATAGTCCATTTCCTTCACATCATGACAAAGCATAAAATGGTATGAAATAAAAGAAATTTGTTGCTGAGAAAAAATTGCAGCAAAACCTTTTTGGTAGTTCAACAAATTTTCTTGACACTGATGACAATCCTAAAATTGCTCATCTTGTGATGAGTGGTAACACCAAATGTTGACAAAAAATGAACAAAAGTTTAGATTTTTGTATTTATTTATTTATTTATTTATTTATTTATTTATTATTATTATTATTATTATTATTATTATTATCATTATTATTATTATTATTATTATTATTATTATTACTACTACTACTACTACTACTACTACTACTACTACTACTACTACTACTACTACTACTACCACTACCACCGCCATCACCATCACCATTACCATTATTGCTATTGTTATAATACTTCTGTGGTATACTGTTATTTCCTTTCATATATATCAGCTTAAAGGTTTAAAATGTTGTTGTTGTTAGCTAATGCTGGATTTCTGACAATGAAGTCATTAATCCTCTTGCTCTCCAATATTTTTCACTGATGGATGGGGCATTAGAAGTGGCCGGGCATATTTGAAGGTGGTCTCGATCCATTTCCTCTTGCAGATCACATAGAGGACAGAGTGGTGAAGAATATATCCCAATTCTGTTTAAATGTTTTGCCAGACAATCATGTCCTGTAATCAACCTGAAGGTTGCAACTGCTGTTTTTTGAGGATACTCAGGAATTACTGTTTGAATGTTTGGTAGTTCCCATCTTTTATTTTTTGATTTTTCATAGTAATATCTTTCAATAATTTTTTTGAATTCAGAGTTGACTAATCTTTTAGCTGCATAAAATGGTAGATTAACTATAGATTTCTGCACATTGCCGGTACCCTTTTTTGCAAGAAAATCAGCTTTCTCATTACCACTCAGTCCACAGTGAGCTGGTATCCATTGGAAGACTAGGTGTTTTTGAAGTGCTGTTAGATGAGTAAGGGGGTTTAAAATGTGGCATGTCCACTTTCACCCTGTGCAACAGCAGGGGAGGCTTTATAGCTTCTAGGTATTGCCCTAATGGAAAACCCCACAAAGAGGACAGGTACTCTGTTGCCACCTTGCCCTGGTCTTAAAAGAGGGAGTTTGAACTCCTAGTGGATACTTGCCTTACACATGTTCATTTAAAGTGGTTCTATACCATTAGGCTAAGCACAGTGACTTAGTTAATTTTTCTCAGCTATTTTTTTCTTGTATTTTTTATTCAAAATGTTCTGTGTATTTTACTTACACAATTGAAATTTTCATGAGAATTGTTAAGTTTATTTATTGTTAAGTCCCATATTTATTTTAGGATGCTTTTCGAACTGAGAGATAAAAGCATTGGAAAACGATTCCTCTTGCCTTTTTCCAATAACTTATTTGAGTTGTGTAGTATAGTCAGAGCTTGATGACGATTCAGCCCAACTGTCAGCTTATACTGCATACTGAAATTTCCAAAAGCTTTCTTTTCTTCCTCTTTCATGGGAAATAACATGAAGATTATACCATATCCTGGTAAAATTAAAATGTGTAGGTCCTCTAGGGAGATGTTGACATGTGCTTAAGGACAGTATTACATGTAAATAGCTCAAAACATTTTTTGTTTTCTGTCTTATAAAAATATACAAGATTTTACGAATCCAATAATGTATTACAGTGTGGTGGTTCTTAATACTATACGTTCTCAGAGCGACCGGACTGCTCCGCAGCGGCACCAGACTGGACGAGGACTTGCAGGCTCTCTGCCTGAGTTACGTGTAAAGAACGTTGATACCGAAATTTAGATTTCCAATCGAATGGGCTTGATAAAGACACGTTTTAATTTAATTGCCGGATGTGAGATTTGCGATAAGTGTTAAGTAATAACATAAATAGATGATAGAGCAGGAAGTGTTGTAAGGTGAGCAAGATATGAGTAAATAATAGTCGTTAAATTTGTAGGATAAACGCATTATTGGTTTGAAATTAACGAGTCATGACGTCATACTACATAGTTTAAATACACGTTCGAAAGTCAGGTCTGCTAACCTTAAAAGTCGCGCGATATATTTAATAAAATATAAAGTAAACATCGTTTAATCCTAAAAAGGTAATTATATATTCGAAATTCATAAAAGAACATGTTATAATAGAAAGGGACATTTCTAAATTGCGGGAAAAGGAAATAGCATTTTGGATACGAGGCTTTCTTGGATGACGTCATGACATTCAAAATTGGAGAGACGGTTTCTTAGCGTGGGGACGCCAGAAAGCGTCACCACTCGCCCCAGACCAGCATCGCACGTTGTGGAGTGCGGACGTGAGTGCGATTCCTCTACATATACAATCGGCATAGCTCCCGAAAATATTTAAGATGCAATAAACAACATGCAAAGGTTTTCTTGGGTTGTCTATCACACCTACGCAGACCCGAGATAAAATAAAGAGATCTCAAGCTGAGCTAGCGGGAAAGAACCAAATCAAAGGGCAACACCACGTCACCAACGACATTTAAGCATCAATGGCGATACATCAAGAAGCAAAGAACGACATTTAGCTTCAAATGGCGACCCAACGTGTGGCGTCGAAAGAATGGACCAACCCCAAGACGACCAGGCCAGCATCGAACCAGCAGACAAGAAGGTGCCCAGCGTGTCAACATCTGTGAAATGTGTAGTGAACAAGTTTAAGTGCAGTCAAAAAAAAAAAAAAAAAAAAAAAAGTGAAATATTGGTGAGTAGAAAAACACGTGTAAATAGTTTAGAAATGGAAGACAGTGATAGCGATTTTCTAGGTTTTGAGAGTCCGGAAATTGAGAAAAGTGTAGTTAGGATGGAAGAATATAATCAGAATGTAATCGGTAGCAGAATATGCCAAGAAGTAGAAGATCAGAACGTTAGAGAAACACCTAGAGGTAGCTCAGAAATGTTTAGTAGTAATTCAGAAAGACCAGCGATTATGTCAGAAATAGAGAATATGTTTCAAAAGATAATGGAAAAGATAGGTGAAACTAGTATAGAGTTAGGACAGAAACTAGAGAGGGGACAACAGGAATTGGGAATGCAATTGGAAAATCAGAAGAGAGCTTTAGAAACCTTTAGGGAAGAAGTTAGGGAGGAAATTAATAAAGTCAGTAGTGAAGTAAAAGAAAATAGAGAACAGGTTAAGGGAGAATTAGAGACAATAAGGTAAGAAGTAAAGAATTCTGAAAAGAAATTAGGTCAACAAGTTAGTGAAAAATTAGAGAAAGAAAGGGAAAGAGTAACATATAAATTAGACAAACAAAGGGAAGAGGTAGTACAAAGGTTAGATAAAGACAGGGAAGAAATTAGAGAAGAGCTACAGGGGTGTAAAGTTAGAATGGAAAGATCTGATGTAGAAAGTGAAAGGCAGGCTAGAAATTTGGAGGATGTTACAGACCAAATAAAAGGGGTAGTAACAGAAATTACCCAGGTAAAAGAGGCCTTAGAAAATTTGAAATTAAATGAAAATGCATGTAATCACAACAATCTTAGTAATGAAGTTGCAAGAAACGAGGCAATACCAGGTGTATCAGCTGACATTTCGATGCAAAATAGAGGTAACAGTAATTCCCATTCTGATCTCAGAAATAGTTCAGGGACAGGTGACAATTCAAATTTACATTGGCCTAACCATGTCTTAAATGAAATGACACCTCCAGTTTTTGAAAATGAAGATTCAGATGATCCTAAAGCCTTTTTAGAAGGGTTACAAGAGTACTTCACGGTGAAACGTATACCAGAGGAGTACAAGATGGTGATAGTAAGAAAATGCTTAAAGGGTAATGCTGCTAATTGGCTAGGCCTTTCTATGGGTAACAATAATGATTACAGGACCTTTAGGAACATCTTTTTAACCAGATATTGGGGAGCTAGTAGGCAGGCTAATATTAGAGTTGAATTAAGCAATGGAAAGTTTAATCCTAGATCGGAGGAATCGATGGTCAACTATTTTATGAGAATAGCGAGAAAATCGAAGATGTTGGATCCTCCCTTAGATGAAAAAGATCTAATAAGTATAGTTACTCCACATTTTCCGGAAACACTTCAACACTACCTAATCATAGCCCGACCCGATAGCATTGCAGCTATGATCGAATTATTATCAGCCTTAGAAGTCAATAAGCCAAAACACGCATTTGGAAATAAATATGAAGGAAAAGAAACTGTAAATTCTTTCGGGCAAGGGGCACAGTATTATCAGAATAGAAGTGAGATTAGGGAAAGATATAAAGGACCAGTACCAAGGATGGAATCATTCCGGTGGGAAAATCAAGGTAGATATAACCAGGAAGGGCATCACCAAAATAGAAATGGTAATCTAAGGGGAAGAAATATAAGGGTGAATTATATGAATACAAATAGATTTGATCGAGGTAGACGGGGACGTTATTTTGGACATAGTAGAAATTCAAATGATGGGTATTGGACAAACAGAGATAATGAGTTTAGACCGAGGTCACCAAGACAGGGAGAAAGGTATTCTAATGGACGAAATTCCCCCGAAAATGCAGAAATGGTTGAGGCCATTAACACGGTCAAAAACATGGTAGGAAGTAACCCCGATTTAATGCAGGAAAACAGAAGTAACAATTCGGGAAATAGTACAGGAGCAATACCTAAAAATCAGGGAAACGCCAGACCCGGTCAAATGCGCCTTCAGTGAGAACTGGGTATCCTAGTAATGATTGTGATAAGTACTCGAAAATAAATAGTCCTGGAAGGCAAATGATGATACAAAAGAAAAGAGAATGGAAAAATAGAATCGACGAAAACGAAAAAGTAGGAGATCCACCTAAAATCAAAATTGGAGTAAATGGAAAACAATACAATGTAATTATAGATACGGGATCAAATAGCACAGTATGCTCACAAAATTTTTATGATAATTTACAAAGTAGTGGTTTTAAAGTAATGTCTTTACCAGTTAATGGGATATATTGCTCGCTAGCTGTGGGAAAACGAAAAGAGAGAGTAAAATTTCAAGCAATGATAAATATTGAAATAAATGGGAGAATACTAGGAATTTTATTTCTGATTGTAGGAAGACTTGTGACAGATATTATAATAGGTTGTGATTGTCTTTATGCCTGGGAAGCTGTGGTGAATTTTAAAAACATGATTGTAAAAATGAAAGTTGAAGATGAGACCATTATAGTGCCTTTTGTGGAAGATAGTAGTTCAGAAACTATTGTAAGAGAAAAAGAGGAAGAAGAAATCCAAGGGGATACATTCTTTGTAGAATATGTTAAAGTAGGAGCTATGGAATTAACTGAAGTAAATGTCAAAGAGTACAGTGTCGATAATAAAGAAAATGTAGAATGGGATAAAAATGATTTCATAGACAATTTGAGGTTTTCTGACGCAACTAGGTACTATGATAGGGAGAGTAGTGAAGACTTAGAAGAATTGTTGAGGGAAAAAGTAACTCAGGCTGATCAACTAAATGAACAACAGAGGGATAAACTGTTTGAAATATTAATCCGAAATAAAGAAGTATTCTCTGAGAAACCTGGTAAATGTAATATTTATACTCATTCGTTTGAGATGATACCCATCAAACCTTTTACACATAAAGCGAGAGCTATCCCTAGTACAATAAGAGAAGAGGTAGATGCAGTTATAAAGTCAATGTTAGAAGATGAGGTTATTGAGATTTCGAATTCAGAATTTGTGAATCCCCTATGTATTGTAAATAAGGCTAATGGAAAGATTAGGGTGACATTAGACGCGAGAAAACTAAATCAACATTGTAAACCTGATAGATTTAGACCAGAAAGTGTAGAGGTAATATTGAACAAATTGCAGAAGGGCAAAATTTTTTCTACTCTAGATCTTACAGCATCTTTTTGGCAGATCCCACTTAGAGAAGATTTAAGAAAATATACAGCGTTTTTACATTCAGGGATATTATATCAGTTTCGAGTTTGCGCCTTTGGTATGAATACCAGTGGTAGTGCACTATTAAGAGCTTTGTATGAAATTTTTGGAGAAACCATAAAGAAATTTGTAGCTCAGTATGTGGATGATTTTGTAATTTTTTCAGAAAATATAGAGGATCATTTAAATCATATCAATTATGTGCTTAGTCAGTTAAAGAAAGCAAACATGACAATAAAGCCCAGTAAAACTGCATTCTTTGTGAAACAGACAGAATTTTTAGGTTATGTTATTTCAAATGAGGGAATCAGGCCTAATCCCGACAGAATTGAAAGCATAAATAAAATACCAGCTCCTAAAAATATAAAACAATTGAGAAGATTTCTTGGTATTCTAAATTATCAGTCAAGATTTATCCTGGAATATGCAACCGTAGTAGCCCCATTAAGACAACTTTTGAGAAAAGATGTAAAATGGCAATGGTCATCAGTAGAACAAGAATCTTTCGAAAAGGTAAAAACATTGTTTGCAGCGTCAATTTTATTGGAAAAACCTAGGGAAGATCTCCCCTATATAATTTATACGGATGCTTCAGGACTTGGTTATGGTAGTGTCATATTACAAAAAGATGAGGAAGGAAAAGATCACCTCATTGCTGTAGCTTCAAGGGGGCTTTCAAGGACTGAATCACAGGCTTGCACTACAGAAAAAGAGATAGCAGCTATTTACTTTGCACTTGTAAAATTTAAGCAATATGTATATAACAACCCAGTAATAGTTTACACAGATCATGTTAGTTTGGCATTTATGAACTCTTGCAAACTCACAAGCACACGTATTTCTAGATATATACATGAGATCACATCCCATAACATAGAAATCAAACACATAGCAGGAAGTCAAAATATTTTTAGTGATTTGTTATCAAGGATGAAAACCAATTACACAATACCAGATACAATTAGTGACAACAAACATGATGTAACCATACTATATTTGAAAACCTTAGAAGGGACTCAATTAGCTAAAGAATTTCGAAATTTGGAACAATTACAGACAGAGGACGATGAACTTAAGAAATTGAGAGAAAAGGCACAACCAATCACAGAAAATCTAAAAGATAATATAGGTATTTATGAGGGAAAAATCTATAAATTTCATGGAAGAATTGAACCTAAATGGAAAGTAATGGTACCAAAAGATTTACAAGAGAAACTTATACTTGCTTATCACAAAACACTAGCTCATACAGGTAGTGAAAAGCTAATCATGGTAATTAGTGACCATTTTTATATAAAACATTTGGCAAAGAAAGTGAGAAAAATATGTTCAAGCTGTGATTTATGTCAAAGGGCCAAACCATTTAATATCAAATTTGATATAGAACCTCAGACAATCATAAGAGAAGGGAAAAATGTACTGGTTACTGCTGATGCACATGGTGAGCTACCAGTAGGACAATTTGGATGTAGATATATGTTTGTTCTTCATGATGTTTTTAGTAAATTTATTAAAATTTATCCTGTTAGGAATATCAGCAGCAAAACATGTGTAGGAAAGATAATAAAAGATTATGTGCCTAAATATGGCAAGATCCAGGCAATATTAACAGATAATGCTACAGTTCATCGGAGCAAAATCTTTAAAGAAACCCTAGAAAATCATGAGATAAAGTTATATCATTGTTCCTCATACTTTCCATCAGGGAATCCAACAGAACGTGTCCTCCGAGATATAGGAATTTATTTACGTGTACTTACACATCATAATCACAAGGATTGGGTGAAATATTGTCCATTGATAGAAAAGATTATCAATCACACCATTAATGTAACTACTGGGTTTGCACCAATAAAATTAATGTTAGGAATTGAACCAGAACCAATATTGATCGGGGTACCAAAAACACTGAAAATTAATGACATTCAGTTAAGTGAAGAAGAAAGAGCGAAAATTGCTTTTGAACGAATCAAGAAAAAGGCAGAGAAGCGAAAATTAAAGAAAAAGAGTAGAAAACATAAATGGGAACCTAAGATAGGCGATTGGGTACTAGTTAAAGACCATAAGTTATCAAGTGCGTTGCGAGGTAGGAACAAAAGGATGGAATTGTTATATAAAGGTCCTGCAGAAATTATATCAAAATTTGGTTATCATACCTATGAATTAAAAGATGTTAAAAATGAAAATTGTCTGGGAAGATGGCATAAACAACTCCTTCGACCATACAAGAAACCGTGTGGTACCTTGGAACCTTGATTTAATGTAAAAAAAAAAAAAAATTCGAAGTGTCATTTGTATATTGGCGCCCAATCAGCTTTGAGATAAAATGTAAATGTTAGCTTACTTGAAAATCATATATTGGTCAGGTACTTACGTATTCATGAAAAATGCAGAATGTGAATTGCTATGTACTACAAAGAGCTTAAGAATATATTGTATAGAGCTCACAATAACAGCTTCAGAAAGATTGTTAAAATGTTCATCTCCGCATAGAGAGAAAACAGAATATTTAATTTGTAAACATTTGTTAAAATATTTAGATGTATAGATAGTTATCACAGCAAGACAAAGAAAGAACTTGTCTGAAGAGTGTAATGGATTTATATAAATATATGTACATTTTAGTGCTTAAAGGATCTAGTACAGATATGTGTTACAATAACAAAAGTGAAAAATCACAGTGCAAGTGATAGTGAGAGCGAAGTGAGCAAACATGAACTAAAAGAAGGAAGTATAAAGAAAGGCTCTTGAAATTTAACCTTTATATAAAAGCTTCACAGAAGAAACCATAACATATTGTAATTAGTATTTAAGGATTAATGTTTAGTCAAGTGTACAATTGTTTGTCATGTTAAAAAGATTAATGAGAAAATGTGTTAATAACCAATTTCAAAAACAATGTAATTGAAAATTGTATATAATGGGAGTGTTGCCGATTATTCAAAATACAGGAGTAATTTTTAATTTTTCTTTCAGGCAAGACATTTACATTATTTTATTATGAAACAATAAAATAACATAAATGGGGGCATTTGATACCGAAATTTAGATTTCCAATCGAATGGGCTTGATAAAGACACGTTTTAATTTAATTGCCGGATGTGAGATTTGCGATAAGTGTTAAGTAATAACATAAATAGATGATAGAGCAGGAAGTGTTGTAAGGTGAGCAAGATATGAGTAAATAATAGTCGTTAAATTTGTAGGATAAACGCATTATCGGTTTGAAATTAACGAGTCATGACGTCATACTACATAGTTTAAATACACGTTCGAAAGTCAGGTCTGCTAACCTTAAAAGTCGCGCGATATATTTAATAAAATATAAAGTAAACATCGTTTAATCCTAAAAAGGTAATTATATATTCGAAATTCATAAAAGAACATGTTATAATAGAAAGGGACATTTCTAAATTGCGGGAAAAGGAAATAGCATTTTGGATACGAGGCTTTCTTGGATGACGTCATGACATTCAAAATTGGAGAGACGGTTTCTTAGCGTGGGGACGCCAGAAAGCGTCACCACTCGCCCCAGACCAGCATCGCACGTTGTGGAGTGCGGACGTGAGTGCGATTCCTCTACATATACAATCGGCATAGCTCCCGAAAATATTTAAGATGCAATAAACAACATGCAAAGGTTTTCTTGGGTTGTCTATCACACCTACGCAGACCCGAGATAAAATAAAGAGATCTCAAGCTGAGCTAGCGGGAAAGAACCAAATCAAAGGGCAACACCACGTCACCAACGACATTCAAGCATCAATGGCGATACATCAAGAAGCAAAGAACGACATTTAGCTTCAACGTATGGGTGAGAGGTAGAACTGGAGCTTAAAAATTCAATGCCACAGCTGGGATTTGAACCACAGACAGCTGTGGCATTGAATTTTTAAGTTCCAGTTCTACCTCTCAAACATTGCCCACACACATGGCTTGTGTGTTTAAAAACACCAACAGTAAGTTTGTTGTCATAAATAAATAATAATAGTATGGGTTTTTGAAATTTCATTTGTAGACCTCACTTAAAAGGCCTATTGACAAAAATTATGAAGTGATATTACAAATCTTCCTTTCATAGAAGTTTGAAAACAGTGTTGTAATTAATTTATTTTTTAAAAGGTGAGTTAATAACACTGAACAACACTTACAACACTTTTGTAAGTGTTGTTCAGTGTTATTAATTAACTCACCTTTTAAAAAATAAATTGATATTACAAAGTTTGAGAGGTAGAACTGGAACTTAAAAATTCAATGCCACAACTGGGATTTGAACCACAGACTTTCCGCTTACCGGGCAACTGCTCTAACCATTGAGCTATTGTGACAAACTGCCAGAATGGAAATTTTGTATTATCAGCATGTCAAAACACATTCATTGAACAGACGGTGTACTTTTCATTACCTTATGACAGAGCTAACTCCCCTAAATTCTGATTTTGAAATGTATATAGTTTAACACCATATTGAGCTTGGCACATGTACCACTGTCCTTAAGAAAATTCTGGAAGTAAACAAAGTAAAAACTAGTAGATGTAATGCTTGCATGTGTACCCTAAAATTCTGCTAAGCATCACTCTTTAAAAAGGGATATTTTCTGAGATACCACTTTGTAGTAATGTGGCATTACTACAAAGTTTGTTAAAGAATCATAGTTTATTAAAGTAAGAGATATTCTAGGTATGATTTTTAAGTTGAAGAAAGTAAAATTCTGCTTAGGCATTTTATGCTGGGAACGGGTCAATCAATGTGCCAGGAGTTGGTATAAAATGAAAATAAGCATTCCGGAATATGAATAGGGGAAAACTATCAGTCCAAAACAGAATAAATTAGATTTAATGAAAGCATTAATACTTATCACATAATTAACAGAAAATATTATGCATGATGTACCATAAATAAACCCAGTTTTAACTTCAAAATCTGGAGTATCTATTATTTGTTCATATTTTTTGCAGTTCTGGAACTTTAGAAATAGTTACAGCAGTTTTGTTCAATCATTGATCCACAACCTGTCTGGGAATTGTTCCTACACATTTTATTTAAATTTGTGAGAAAATGTTGGAGCTTGACATCTAATACTGATTGATCAGTGGCTCATTTACTTCACATCAGTTTCCATAATGTTATAATAGAGCTGGAAGTGAAGTGTCAATCTGGGTGGCTCAGTTGGTTAGGCACTGGTCTACTGATCCAAAGTCGCAGGTTGAAACTAGCCGAGGCCAATGGTTTTATGTGTGCTTAAAAGGGCAGCCCCATGTCAGTAGATTTGCTGACACAAATGAACTCCTGTAGGATGAAATTCCGGAACACTGGTGGCACTGATATGATCCTGGCCATTGACAGCATCGTTAACATATATATGAAAAAAATTTTGGAAGTGAGGCGAGTTGAAATATATATTTTAAGAGAATCTTTTAACACATTTTTTATATTAAACAAGCTTCAGTACCAATGGGTTTTCCTCATTTATTCAGAAATTTTACTCTTGTAATATCTTTTGCTTTTATCATCCAAGAGATGGTGTATTTTTTTAAAAGTTTCCCCACACACTGCTTATGAGACTCACAATAGCAGATTCCTCTTCAACAAAATTATTATCCATGTGAAATTTTTTTACTAGTGAAAGGTCTTTAACATCTAGAGTTTCATATTTTGTTTATAGAATTCAGTTTACATTGGTATATTATAGTTGCTTAAAACTTCTTTAAGAAGAAAACTGAGAGAAATCAACTTAGTTTTGCTGGATATGGGATGGAGAGCAGTCTTGTTTTTTTATTTGCATGTATAAACATTTATTTCAGTGCTAAATAAAATGTAACACATCTTTATTGTTTTCACATTGAACAGTTAGAATATTCAGAATACTTTATTAGATAGTATTGTGTACTAAAATAGTGCAGTACATTAAAGTTGCATTTAAAGGGTGTACAAAATAAGAAGGAACATGAGTACTTCCAATTCCTAATCAGCTATGATGCACTGCTGCTGGAACACATCACTATGTGCAAGAAAGAGAGGGGAGATATGCATGCGAGAGTTACATGTAGACAGCAGTGAAGACTGAAGGATTACGAGGTGCCCAATTAAAATCAGTCCTAACAGTTTCCTCTCTTTAAAATGAGACAATAGGTTCTAATCCTGTAACTGGCTTCAAATATAAATTCCTAGTCCAAGCAGGCAATTTTCATTTGCAATCTAATGTTTCAGGGGTGTTTATATCGTTCACGATGAATGTTCAACCTAAGTGATAAAAAAATTAGTTTTAGCATTTTAATTTTTTATTATGTGTGATTCGATAGGAATGTTTTTCTAAATATTTTTGTTATCAGAGTGAAAATGAGAGGATTACATGGCAATTTTGATAAATCTAAGTGGAGGGTGTGGTTACGCATTTGAGGCATTTTCTGATATTTCTCATTTTCTCAATTTTTCTAAAATTTTATGCACTTGTTAATCAGTTTGAGTTATGTATTCTAAGTAAAAGTGTATGTTATTTAATAACAAATACCTAAGCACAATTTCAGGCCAACTTTTATTAGTAATTTTCCAGCATGGCTTTCTCCGTTATGTATTTTAGACATTTTCAGCACTTAAAATAATCTTTATGATGCAATTTGTAAATTATTAGAGTGAAACTCAGGAAATAGTTTCCCCAATATGTGCTAACTAAAATGTGCTTTACAGTTAATATAAGGCAAGTGTGTTACATACTCATCAGAGTTTGATATATCCAAAAGCGGAAATCCACAATTGAACAATATTTTTTTTTTTAAACCTAGTTGTGTTAAAACTGTACTTCTTAGCAAACATATTTTATAGCTCAATAAAGAACATAAATATGCAGTAGTGTTGAAAAATTGTGAACATTGCATCGTAAGAAAATTTTTTTATAAAATTTGCATTTGTGGTTTAAAACACATAATCCAGGAATTACTTAACACACATGCATCAAACTTTGCAGCCACACTTCTTTATACAGATATGTGTTAAAAATTTAGAACATCCAGCAAACCTTTTTGGATTTTGGAAAATTCACCCATTAGTAAACCCCAGTGCAACAGCCCATGGAGGGCCAAGGATTGCCACCCAGCTGCTGCGTCCCCCACCTCTGCACACTTCAGGCATCATTGACAAGGTGCAGTATTGAAGGGAGGTATGTGGTGAGTGTCCCAAGCCCTCCCGGCCAGTTATGCAGCCTTCTCAACCTGGGGCCACTACTTCTCCATCAAGCAGCTTCTCAATTGTCCCCTCCCTGGGACCTAACGAGGCTGAGTGCACCCCTGCTAGGCCTCCCAGCGGAGGAAAAATCCCCATGTTGGTACCAGGGATCGAACCCGGTCCTCTGTGCCAGAGGCAAGCATGCTACCAAGTGTACTATGGAGGCAGTTAAGTTCATCCATTGGTCCCCTTGAAATACAATATCTAAACCTATATACATACTTTAAAACATATGTATCTGAAATCATAAAGGACACAATGTTCGCCTATATTGTATGACTTAGCTGTTAGCGCCTGACTCTCTTTAAATGCAGTGTTCATACGCAATTCCTCTGAGGACAATTCTTTAAACAAAAGTGCAAACACTGAACATCATTTGTCTACACATCTGAATGCAACATTTTCACTTTCGATCTACTCATGTATGAGCTAGGTTTCGATAATGTCATGTTTCTTAACAGCAAAACGAGTTAGAGTAACTATAAAACACATCACTGTACACATGTGTCAGACTTGGAACACCCATAACATAGCAATAGTCATTTGAGATGACTAAATAAACAACCATATATGCAAGGCATATGGTGTTTGCTATCGGTGATGGCAGTGTTTATTCAATTGCTCATATCTTGTGCTACAGGCTACCTAAAAATATTGCTTCTTGGACAGTCAGTTTAAAAATTACTAGCTCTTTTCAATGGAGTGCTTTATAATAATGAGCCAATGCTGGATTTGTGAGCACGAGAAAAGTGAAAAGTAAATATAGTGCTGGACAGCACATTATCAAACTGGGCAATGTCAGCTCTCTGGGAAGGCTGCTCACATTCGCCCACTTTCGTCTAGCTCCGCCTCATGTGCCTTCTTATTATGCTCTTTAGTGGCTCTAATATATTTTTTAGTAATGTAATATTAGTAACGTAATGTAACTTGTATTTGTGTATTTATTCATATATGCAGAGACTGACATAAGTATTCAAATAAGAAAATCTCAATCCTTTTTAACTTTGAAGGTATAGCTAAAAGTTTACACAAAAGTTTCAGAGTGGTCAGACATACACCAATTTTGTTAAATGAATTACCTTAACTAGAGAGGTAGAACTGGAACTTAAAAATTCAATGCCACAACTGGGATTTGAACCACAGACCTTCCGCTTACCAGGCGGCTGCTCTAACCATTGAGCTATTGTGACAAACTGCCAGAATGGCATTAAATTCTCAAACCAGTTCGTATTTCTCCTGGTCTGTGGTTCAAATCCCAGTTGTGGCATTGAATTTTCAAGTTCCAGTTCTATCTCTCAAACTTTGCCCACACACGGCTTGTGTGTTTAAAAACACAAACAGTAAGTTTGTTGGCATAAATAAATAATAATTACCTCAACTAGTTTTGAGAAATCTCATCAGCTGACTACAACTCGATGGCTTGCCCCTGATGTTCTTTCTCTCTGTTGATGGCTCTACAAATGTTATAATGAGATTTTGGTCCAGTGGAATCTTGAAGTTCATTAATATTATAAAAATGATCTTTCCAAAATAATCCACTTGGTGGATTTCTCTGAATGTCTGATTAGAGTCACTGAGTTAACAATTTCATGGCATTTTGTACAGTTATGTCCTGCAGTTAGTTTTTCATCTCTGAATTTTATTTCTAAAATGTTCCTTCAATCTGATTTAAGTTTTGCATTTCGTTTGACCTCTATACTTTTTATTTTAATTGGCTTATATGAGAAATTTTGTGTTGAACTTATTTTCAGGCTGAGCATTATGTTGCTTTCTTTAAAAATATTCTGAAATTTGCTATTTGCCCATGGATGGAATGTTAGTTTTTTCAAAAATGGAATTTTCTTTCTTCATTTTTAGAGTTATGTATTTTCTTATTTTTTATTGCCAGAAGATTTTGATCAATCCATTCATAATTCTGTTTCTAAGCCATTTTTCATGCTGTGTTGAAGATCTCCCTCTATTCTCAGTTGTATTCATTTTTAGTAAGAGGAATGTTCATCAATCTATTAGTGAAACTGATGAAAACCGCTACTATGTATAAATAGGGGAGTTGTAACTACAGTTTTTTATGCAGTTGTCTGTGTAAGCATTACTTTTGTATCTTCCGAAAGCTAAAGATTATTGTTCTTAATTTATAGGTCCAGGTAGGGGAGCTGATAGATTCTATTTCCATGGTGAATTTTGTATTGCCATCTTGCAGATTCAATAATTTCAGCATATCTTGTAATTGTTGCCTCTTAATTATCATCTACATATCTACATTAAGAAATAAACCAGTCAGTATCTCCTTATCATATGATAATACTCTGTTACCTAGAACTGAAAATGCAAATACCTTGGTATACTTTTTGACAAAAAAAAAACTAAGATGGAAAAATCACATTGAAAATGTAAAGGATAAAGCCACCAATTGTTTTAAAATATTAAAAAAAATTAACTGGAACTAAATGGGGATGTTCAAAACATACTCTCAATTCAACATATATATATATATATATATATATATAACCAGTTCTCAAATATAGTGGTGAAGTTCTTATAACTGCATCCCCCTCGACCTTTGGAATACTTGAACATACTGTCACCGCGCCCGCCGCATCTAATTGCCGACAACCGCAGTATCACCCATCACATTATTGTCGGCACTACCGCAAAGGAGCCGAAGGAAAGAGACAGAGAATGGCCGCATTGTTGGGGCGCTTGCCGAAAGAGAGAAAAGGATAGAAGCTTCTGGAATCTTCCTCTTTGTATTCCACCGAATAACTGAACTTTCCAGAATAGTGCCTGGGAGATATAAATAGCGGTAAAGTGCGACAGGAGTCAGAGTCAGACGTATGTGAAGGTTGAGTAGTCGTGCCGACGGAGACGGACAGACTATGTGGAGAGCTGTGCCGACGGAGAAGAGTTAGTTCTTTGTGTTACGAATTCGGAGCCGTGCTGTTGGAGAATCGGAAAAGACTTTCTTGTTGTTGCAACGAGTGTACAAAGTTACTGTTTACGGAAATAAAAGTGTTTCTTTATCTCGACTACATCTGTCTACTTTACTTCACACCCACCAAAAAAGTCACAATACTCAAAATCAAGCTCTCAGATCAATAACTGGAGCAGTTAAAACCACTCCAATTATAGTATTATAAGTCGTAACATACAATAAACCGATCACTAAGGAACTTGAACAAACTATTTTAACCCATGAAAAAATTATAAGATTACCAGAGAATAACAATTGGGAAAAATACCATAATTCTGTTAATCCTTGAAAAATTAAGCAGGTGTGGTACGAAAGTACAAGAATTGTACAACAGTATAAATTATTCATCTGAAAGAGAACCATTCATGAGTCTCAATAATCCAATGAATATCCTAGAAGTGAATCATCATCTAGATCTACTTGAAAATTTTACAAAAAAACGGTCACTCCTATAGAGGCTGAACAATATGCCCTTGAAACCATCAATTTAAGATCTCTGGAAGATGAGTGGATTCATATCTATACTGATGGTTCCCTATACAATCAGGATGAAGTTGCAGCTGCTGGTACCAGTTGCAAGTTATTCTCCATTTATAAACATGTTGGAGACAATTTCACCAACTTCAATGCAGAAATTGATGCTATGTATGATAACAAAATTTACTTATTAGAACAAAACAAATTTACTAATATTGTCTTCCTATGTAATTCTAAATCTGCAATCCAAGCTATAATATCAACAGATTATCCAAAAACTGCAAAAAAATGTGAAATACATAATATATTAACCCAATTACAAAAATTACATAGAACAGTATTTTTCCAATGGATTCCAGCTCTTTGTGGAATAACTGGCAATGACTGAGAAGACATGTTAGTGAAGAAAGGTTCCAAAATTATTAATAAAGTAAAACAAAAAATTCCATTCGTGTCAATTAAGCAAATAATAAAAGATATATTCACACTGAAATTTGAAGGATATCTCTCCTCTTGAAAATTTCAACTGGCAAGAAACAGGAAAAAAAATTCAGTTCAATCCCAAACTCTCCAAGAAAATCAACTGTTGCTATTTTTCATGTTCTCATAGGCCATAATTAGCTTAGTAAACATCTATAGAAAATAGGATTAATAACCTCTCCTCTATGCATGTTATGCACCAAAGAAGAGGATATAGATAAAAACCATCTGGCAGTATGTGGATCTACAGGTCCAAAACATTTAATCTCCAAATATTGCGAACGCAGAAGGAGAATATTTTATTAACTCCAGAGCATTAGACTCACCCACACACACACACACAACACACACACACAACACACACACACACACACCACACACACACACACACACAACACACACACACACAACACACACACAACACACACACAACACACACACACACACAACACACACAAACACACACACACAACACACACACACACACACACACACACAACACACACACACACACAACACACACACACACACAACACACACACAACACACACACACAACACACCACACACACAACACACACACAACACACACACACACAACACACACACACACAACACACACAACACACACACCTCCACACACACACACACACACACACACACACACCTCCACACACACACACCTCCACACTCACACTCACACACCTAGCCCAGGTTTTAAAATCCATGGGATTTCTCAACAGCACTTGTAAATAAACCAACTCACAAGGGTGACATGGCTAGGCTCATATTTTATTTGAAGTATTTTCTTCTTTATCTGATTACCCTCCCCATGCAGAGGACTGACACTCCCTAGGACTTATAAGCCTGTGCCTAGGGTCAGATTACTGTCGGGAGCAGACAAACCCATAGACTGGACAGGGTGAAGACCGGGAAGTCGGTGGTCAGCCTAGCATCAGGTATGAGATTGAGGAAAAGGATGATATGAAAAGCAGGTGAAATGGATGAATGGAATGATGATGGAGCAGTTGGTGGAATGAGTGGTGGGGTAAACCAGAGAACCCAGATAAAACATGCTCTGACGCTGCTTTGTCCACTACGAATACCACAAGCAGATCCCTGGGATCGAACCCAGGCCACCTTGGTGATAGATGAATGGTCTAACCGCTCAGCCACAGTGCTGCCAGTTAAAAAGTACCTGTGCTTCAACAGTTATGCAAATGCTTTTGTAAATAAAAGATTATTTTTAGTTCAATAGATACAAAGTTACCATTATTGCCTTCTTTTTTATTGGAATAGAGGTTTACATTGCATTTTATCACTGAGCAATACTTTTGTTTTGCCTCCTTCCCTCTCCTTTCTTTTCTACTAGGATAATGTGATGTGCACTTCAATATGCTCAGACTCATTCTTACTCCTGTAACTGTACACTAGTCTGAGTTCCTGTTATTCCGTTTGTGGAACATAGGGCATTGCCAAGCCACTGGATCCCCCACCTCTGATTGCAGGCATCAGGAGTGGGGTCCAGTGATAGAGAGTGGGATGTGGTCAGCGCTTTGAGCCGTCCTGGCCAATATATGCAGCTTTTGGAACCAGAGTTGATCATGCAGAGGGACCAGGGGGGGTGATCAGCCTGAAGCCTGGAGTGAGAGCGAGGAAGTGGATGAAATGAAATTATGGCAAAAGATGATAGGAAAGGTGATGATGGAGCAAATGGTGGAACATTGACAGGGGAACCTGGAGAAAACCCTCCCCTGCACTGGTGTGTCCACCACCATCCCACCTGGGATCAAACCTGAGTCGCTTTGGTGAAAGTCATGTGGGCTAACCACTCAGCGACGGCTCGGCCCAAGTGAATACAGTCAGTCTTAAATAAATTTTCTTTGCATAATGGTCACATTGTGTGTTTTTATTTATGCAAAAACTCTTAAAAAAATCTGATGTGTTGCACTCACATGATTTTCTCTACTCTTGTACATACATTCTTACAAACTCTTATTCCTACGAGTTATTCTTCTTGTTAGTGAAGATAAACATTCGTACAAATTATCTTACTGCTTATTTCCTTTATTTTTCCAACCTCTCCATTTCTTTATAAAATCTTAACCCCTAACATGCTGACCTGTTATGGCATGTAATACGTCCTCTGATTGGTAAACAGGGGATATGGTCAGTGAATTTATTTTGATAATTCTCCTGGTCAGGTCGGTGAGACCCGTAAACCAACGACAGGTGTGGTCCTCCAGACATTCTGGGGGTTGTGAGAGAGCGATGTAACCGTCAAAACATAAAAATATGGTGCTCTCTAAAAAGCGGTTACTATTACTGCTAAGTCTCTTCAATATTTATGAAATATGACTCGAGGGGTAAAATGTTCTGGAGTTAAAATAGTCCCCCATTTGGATCTCCGGGCGGGGACTACTTTTGGGAACCAAAACATTATATTAATAGAGGATCTAACATCAGAATTCTACGATGGAATGCAGGTGGTCTCACCCAAACAAAAAGAATAGAACTGAATAAAATTGTATTTGTCTGTAAAATAGATATATTTGTCATACAAGAAGCAAATCTAACAAATGATCAACTTAAATACTTCAATTTTACTGGATTTTCACTACACCTACTACCCAAAAATAGACAGATAAGTAGTGGAATATTAGTTGGAGTCAAAAATGATATTAAATCCTCCTTTCAAAGAATTGGGATATATTCTTCACCACTCTGTCCTCTATGTGATCTGCAAGAGGAAATGGACCGAGACCACCTTCAAATATGCCCGGCCACTTCTAGTGTCCCATCCATCAGTGAAAAATATTGGAGAGCAAGAGGATTAATGACTTCATTGTCAGAAATCCAGCATTAGCTAACAACAACAATGATGCTGGTAAAACACAACGGAGGTCCGAGGCTACAGGACTACTAGTGACTGTGTATGTAATCAAACAGCATGATCACACCAGCAAGGTCTAGAAGCTTCTCTGCTGAGTTATTGCATACATGCATATAGAAAGAACTCGAAGGAGGTTACATCACGCTGGCTCCAGTATAAATAGGACAGACTGTGAGCAGTTCAGTTTTGATTGAGTGATAGAATAGTTTTAGTTAGAGTTGAGTTGTTGTTTAAGTCATTGTGTACAGTTAGTTTTAGTTATTATAGTGCGTCAGTCAGCCTGTCAGTGAGTATGTAACCATACCATCACTTGTCAAGTGATGGTATTGTAATAGTAAAGATATAAGAGACAGTGGAAGTGGAGAAAGACATTGAAAGACTGAGTTATCAGAAGAACAATAGTGAATTGTAATGGTAGAGAAATTTATAAATTGTGTTTGCAACGAAAAGGAAATTGTGCATTTGTAGTAAAATTTAGAGGAAAATAAAGTGTTAGAAAAGTAACGACAATTCAAACTTTTGCCGTTTTGTTACAATATTCCACATAAGGGGTAATCTGGAGTGAGGAATTTTCTTGGAAATCTTTGTGTTGCATCCTTGAAAGGTAATGAATTTAAACATCAAGTTTGGTATTTAACTGATTATTTGTTTTTGAGTTACATTGTTCTCAGATGGACATGGGCAGATACCACATTTTTTGGATTCATGGGATCTCATAACTTGTTTACACTAAAATCTCGATAGAATGGGTGGAATGCAATACCTTCTCTATCTGCTGTGCACATAGTAGAGAAGGTAAAAATAATTAAAAACTTGTTTTGTTACCTTTGTAAATCGATAGCAGTTAACTGCAACATGAAGTTTAAGGTTGAAACTCAAAGTATGCAAGTGATGTGTGTTTCATTGTATCTCAAGCATCAGCTTCATGTTAAAATTTCTAGGAATGCAATGAACATCATTCTTAATAATACATAAAATTGAAGCTAGTGATAGTAAAGCAACATAAATATCATATTACAATAAATAGTAGTTTGTGGCAAAACTTTATTTATTTTACAATATAAATTCAAATTTAAAAGGACATTTTTTGCAATTGATTGATTGTAAAATGTGTTGCATTTGAATTTACATTTAAAGCAGATAAATGAAGTTGTGTCACTATTTATTGTATTGTAATAGTGTTCTTAAAGTTATTTTCCATGCTATTAATTGCACCAAATTGCATCAGGGTTTCCATAAAAAAAAAAAAAAAAAAAGAATGGAAGCACAAGTTATGTTGAAAATACTTACTCGCTTACATTTTTCGATGGTCTGTATCATCTAATTTAATGAGCATCTCCTCTGCCTTCATTCCTGAGAGACATTTTTCATTCATATAGTAACAAAACAACAAAAATCCAGTCCAGTTGTTCTTCTGTCACTTTATTGCCTTCTAAAATGTTACCACAAGTACACAATTTTCTTCTCGTTAACACAGTTTACAGTCTTCCTTGCTATCACAACTCACAACTTTTACTTCTCATAATCTTGTTCAGTCTTTTTAGTGTCTTTCTTCACTTTCAGTATCCGTTATACAACTTATATCTTATTATGAGACATAAACGCACTCGCTGATATACCTACTTACAGCTGTAGATCTAAAACTAAACTAACTGGTTGACTCTCCTGCTGCTGTCTCATGTCGTTTTATACTGGAGATGATGTCACATGGACCTCGATTCTACACAATCACACGTGCACGTGTGTTGGAAATGACTCGGCTACAAGTCTCAGGAATGTTCTTGGCACCTCTTTTGTTTCTGCTGCTTTGATTGTTTATGGTCACGTACATACACAGTTGTGCGAGGCAGCCTGACCCTGAACGTATTTGCCCAGTTGCCGGTATGGCACATGATGTGAAGTGACTTGGTCCCACCTGCCCATTGTTATACACTGAATGCAATGTCGTAATATCTTTGTTCCAGAGTTTTTTGCAGTGGAAGTTTTAGGTGACTCACAGAGTATAACATCTTCACTTTGCTGCACAGACATTAATTTTGCCAGCAGGAAGCTAGCAAGTTAATGCAGCAGTTCTGGTATTTCAGTCTACTTTAGTGCTTTCTTTTTTGCTAATCCAATGAATGTCAATTTTCTCCAACGTTGCAAGCATCCTCCTATCCACTCAAATCCACTCTTGCCGTAGCAATAGCATTGTGGCAGTGGTAGCTGTAGCAATATCTCATATAGTAGAATCATGTTGTAACTGGTCTCAAGCAGGAGTGAGGGACAGTGCTCTGTTATGTAGGGAAACTAGAAAGAGACAGCTCTATATATGTAGCGTAAGAGGGTGTTACAGAGTGTCACCTTGACTGGTCTGGGTTGAGTAAAACCACTCACTAGGAGTTCAGTAACTCTGCAGATGAAGAGAGGTATATTTTCTAAATTGTGATAATGCATGCAGGAAATTACAATATTTGTTCTATGTAATGGGTTGTAAGGTATAAAATATTTTGAATCATCATCTGAATACTTGTGACAGTCACTGTGTATGTAAAATTTTGTATATGTTCATAAAGTGTGTTACTCTAAACTACTGTTTATAGAAAGAATAATGGTAGCATAGTTAATGTAGCTTGTTTGCATTTGTAGTTGGGTTGTGCAGTGGATATAGGAAACTTAAGTAGCTTAAGTACCAGTTTGTTGCTTCCAGAAGAAAAACACCATAAAAAGGACAAAGGACAGGTAATGTAAAATTATTTCCATATTTACTAAAAACAAATCATTAAATATATGTGAGGGTTTACTATTGAAATGGAATAAGTCTATTTCTGCTCATTTTAAAGATTTCTGTATTTCCAAGAAGAGTAATTTAACAGTTTCATTAGCATCATTTATTGTGCTAGTTATTATCCATCAGTCAGTCATTTTATCTTGAAACATTGCGCAGCAGGTTATATAATAATCATTTCACGTAGTGAATGAGTCTGTATCATCAGCCTTTCAGAGCCTTTCATGAAAGTAGTGAGTTATCTGTAATTAGAAGCAACAGGTAAATGTGGAATTATAAGTTCATGGAAAAGACCTGACGAATGACTGGGATATCACCAATACACCACATGGCTTTACAATGACTACTATGGAGCTGGGAAAAAAGCAGATAAAGAACTATAGATTTTATTGAGCAGAATATATGAATCTATGCATCATCTTATTGTTAATGAATAAGATAATTATTAACTGTAATTTTGCTTTAGAAAATTTAGCTCTAAACCAGAGCAAGGCCTGGTGTAATGGCCTCCATTACAGAACAAAGACCACACAAATGACCCTTAGGAGAGGATAGAAACAAGCAGTCAAACCATTGACTAAAGTGAGAAGCTTCAGTTACCTAGAGATAATGCTCAAACTCAAAGGAACAACCTACACTCCAAGCACTCGTCATACCTCATGTATTAGTTGAGCAAAGAAATCATGCTATCTACATCTGCAATTACTGCTGCCATCCACATCTTATATGAAGCATGTGTTACTGAGCACTGGAGGAAGAAGATTGAAATACCAGTGGACTTATATTCTACAGACATCATGACTAAGTTGACTGGAAGGAAGTGGACTACAAACATGTTGAAATAATATTATTTACACTGTACAGTGCTTTTATTATTTTTCTGTATAGCTGACATGTTTTTCCAAGAATTTTTTGTAACATAACACAAGTTTTTCCAGTGTTGTACCAGGTTTGGTCCTGTGCTCATGACACTTTGTATTCAATCTTCTGAGCTCATTCACTTGGGTTATTCGGGCTGTGTTAGGCTGAACATTGTCATGAAGGAAGAGAATTTTGTGAAACAAATTACCAGGACATTTTCTTTTGATGGCAGCTCCCAGTTTCCTCAAGACATTACAGTATCTCTCTGCATTCATCGAGTGTTATGAGGCAGGTAGTGAACAAGTAAAACCCCCTGACAGTCCCAAAAAATAGTTGCCAAAACCTTCCCTGGTGAACGTGTGACCTTTGCCTTTTTTGAGCCAATCAATCAGGATCTTTGTGATGAATGACGTTCAAAGCAATCCGAGGAAGTAGCCACATTTGGAAGTTGCCAATAATAGGGCAATTTTCCTCCATAATATTGCGAATTGTAATAATGACTGCATTACATGCTGTTGTAGTATGCCTGCCTGTGCATTGTTAGTGATGCACATTTTTGTGGCCTTTTACAAACTGTATATGCCAACATTGAACCATTTGAATGCTCATGTAGCCTTCCCTACGGGCCTTGATCATAAGCTAGCGTGAGCATTGTCAGTAAACAACAGTCAAACTTGCCAGGCCTCACATGTCAGGAGAACTGTTTATTTTGCAGCAAAATAAAATAGGGACACTTATTTATTGAACAATCCTCGTTGAAACACAAAAGATTACAAGTCCCTTTTCACCATAGTGGAGTTGAATATGCTCTTTTATCTCTGTGACTGTCAGCACCAGGACCAGGCGGTATTCATGTACAAATGTTACCACCTTCGCTACATTTTGTTCCAGATCTACTTCAATTCGTAGATGGGATGCATTTCCTCGGGTTGATATTCGACAGGAAGCTTAGCTAGTTATCACATATAGCACAGCTGAGACCACGATGTGACTGTTTTCTGAATATCTTTTGGGTACTAAGTGGTAAATTGTAGGGCAAATCACAGTTTTGCTGCAATAGTATGGTGCACTGATCTGATTCAAACTAGATTAGGGTGTATCATTTATTCTTCAGCACAACCATCTGTTCTGACAAGATTAGACACAGTTCATAATCGGGGCATTCACATGCGATAGGAGCTTTTCCAAACTTGCCCAAATGTGAGCCTTTACGCCAAATCGGCAGAAGCCCCTCTGTAATACTGGTGTGAGGTCCAATTAGTAAATTGTGACTGTAGGCTTAAATCTATGCCTGTGCACCAAACGTTTGTTTCCTTTTTAAATACCATGCTGAATGAATATTAGAGAAGGAGCTCACTTAGTTTAAGGCCAGTGGGTTTTCGTTTCTGGGAGCTTCTGAAGTAGCTTGCTATTGAAGTACATAACATTTTCAGACGGGGAGAGGTTCTACCTCCTTTGGGTATACACCATGTCCCATGTACATCTTGTGATGACCATATACCAGAAGCTCATGATGCCTGCTTTAGTATCTGGTTTCATAGAATTTTTGTCACTGATCAATGAATCTACGAGCACCAATGGTGTTGATTGTGACTGTGTTTTTATAACCAAACCATTGTTGGCACTATTTCAGAAATAAATGTTCAGATTTTTACACACACACACACACACACACACACACACACACCAAAAAAAAAAAAAAAAAAAAAAAAAAAAAAAAAAAAAAAAAAAATCATGACTATTCAATCCCTTGCTTCAGTTATATTTGATTCTGCACTGAACTGCTCATTTAATTATACGTGAATTAATATTACTTGGGTATTGTGACAGTTCCCTAAGCGCGCGTTACCGGCATGATAGGGGAGTGGCACAGCGGTCTGTTGTCATGACAACCAGGTTTGACTTTGAAATAGCCAATAGACTTCATGACAGGATTGCGTGGCAACGATGTCTATTGGCTGCTTCAAGGTCAAACCTGGTTGTCATGACATCAGACCACTGTGCCACGAGGCTGGCGCGAAATACAGGCTACGGCCCGATTGCGTCATCTTTGGAACAGCTGATTGAAGAGAACTGACCGAAGCCGAACGTGAATATGACTTCCCCGTTTGGAGGAACAGCATGAGGAAGTGATATCCATTGAATTGTCACTCATTATTGAAAATAAAAACACGTAACAAAAATACCTGCACAATATTATAATACGTTACATAAATAATAAATCACATATCAATATAATAAAGATTATCTATCTCAATAGCTGCTGTTATTATCATCAAATTGTAAACACGAGGCACATGATTATTGCCAAACTTAATTCCACTGAAACTGAATATATACATGTAAATGGAAATATTCCATCCTCAATATTTTGATTTTTAATGGCCCATTGTGACTAACCGATATATTATTATAACTAGTCAATCGTATTAAAATAATGGTAATATTGATATGTTGCCTACCCCGGAGAAGCTGGAAGACTTATTTTTCAATATCACTTGTATAAAGTACTTACCAATGTATCCACTTACCTTACATAATATTTATTACTGATGGAATCTATAAATGTTAACTTATTATCAGCGGGGCATATATAGTTTTCTCAGTTTCAGTTTTGTTTATTGAGAGAAAGTTTGGCCTGGTGCTGGTACAAAGGACCCGGCTTACAGGCTACAATTATAAATATTTACAAAGTTTACAGTTTTTGAGTTTAACAATACCCATACGGTGACCATACCAAGAAGTTTTTGGGTGTGGATATGTCCTTTAGATAGGCATCCCAGAAATTGAAGCAAAATACTAATTAAACTCAGTCTATCAACATTTACCATGCTGGTTTGGTAAATTTGCACATAAAATAGCAATTATCAACAATAGGCTGGGCTGTGATACCTATGTTAATTTGTAAAAGTGGAGAAAGAGTTGAGATAGGATGTTATAAAGTTAGGTTAGTGTTGCATATTGTTATTGATGGCAGGTGTGGATGCTGCCTCTGATAACACAGGCTAAATTTTGATAACACAGGACTCTGTCGTCCTGTTCATATAGGTACACATTAACCTAGGTGTCGCTGCCTACATAATTCCATCATGTGTGAGTAAAGACAGGGGACAAAATTTGACACAATTATAATAGTTTTCCCTTTTTGATGAAGGTGGGAAAAATGTAAATGACCTAGCTACTGCTTGTTTTCTAAATTTATTGATTAACTTGGTAAATGTTTTGTTAACATTCATTGCATTTAACTGTTGCCAGAATGGTTTAACAAAAACCAACCCATACCATCTTTAGTTCAAATTTTTGGGTGTAGATTTGTCCTTTCAATGTGTTTCATTTATATATATATATATATATATATATATAGTCCTAACTAGTTTTACATCGATACACACTACAACGTTGACCCATATTGTTCAATTCTATACCTAAAACAAAAGTAGAATTACATACCTTTCAGTACCGGTATCACCATGTTACAATATAGGTTATGGATACTTGAATAACTTCACTGAAGAATTAACCATTTCTTAAATCACTTAAAATTACACACTATAAATGAAAATAATCATTTTAGTTTAATAGTTCAACTATAACAAGTAGAAATTACGAAAACCAGGCGAAAAACTGTTCAATTGCTCAAAAGAAACTGTTAAAAAGTGCAGCGAAAAACATCTGTTATAATTCTCGTACTACAACAAGAAGACTACTGAAAAATTAATTTTGATTAATTTACAATATTTACAAATAAACACAATTACTGAAACAGCATATACCGCCACTAATTCACTTTCAACTAAACAAAATTAACACATGTTGCCCCATAACATTCCACACTGGTAGCCATGTTTGTTAGCATGCCAGGTTCTCGGCTATCAGCTGATCGGCCCGGGCCATAGCCTGAGATTCATGCCAGCCTCGACTGTGCCACTCCTCTACCATGTGCGCAACGCATGCCGAGGGAACTGTCAGAATACCCAAGTTACGTTAACTAAAGTATAGTAAGTTACAGTTGGAGAAAACTCAAGCTTTCTACATTGACCAGTGTGTCACAGTGGTTGGTGAATGTTGTGTGTAACCCCATGTCTCAGTAGCAACAACTGTATGTTTGTGTGCTTATGTGCATGCATTTATGGGAGGAAGTCATTTGCCACATTTCATAGGCATTAAAAGTAAAAATTATATAAAGCTTTCTCCTCTAATTCCAATCTCCATTATTACGTATTAAAGTTTTTGATTGGGGATCAGCAATAAAAATGATTAAGTACAACAAAAGCTAAGAAAAATGCACATTAGTTTTATAACTTTTAAAATTACCTTAGAATGTTGCATATTGTCAGGGTCGGCTCAAGGGGATTCAAGCCATGCTGCCGAGGGTGGAGGTTTTAGGGACAGGCAAAATGTTTACATTTTCAAGATATGTGAAAATACAGGCATTGCCTTGGCTGAGCAGTTATTGTTCACCTATCACCAAGGCAGCCTGGGTCTGTTCCCAGGAATCCATATGTGGTATTCATGGTGGACAAAGCAGCATCGGGCAGACTTTCTCCAGTTTACCCTGACACTCATTCCACCAACTGCTCCATCATCACCTTTCCATTCATCCATTTTGCCTGAATTTCATATCCTCTTCTTTACTCTCACACCTGGTGCTGGGCTGACCACCCTCTCCCCAGTCTTCATTCTGTCCAGTCCATAGGTTCCTGTGCACCCCAACAGGCATCTGACCCTAGTCAGAGGCTTGTAAGCCCTAGGGGTTGTCAGTCCTCCATACAGGGAGGGTAATCAGATAAGAAGTTAGAATATTGTGGAATCACAAATTATTCTTAAAAACTAGTGACTTTCTGGAGATTTTTGTTATGTAATTGGTGCCATATGAATAGCAAAATTTACTTGGATGTAGCACTCATTGATTATTTTAAAAACATCCCTTTCATATCATATGCTCAACAATAAACATGTTTATAAACAGGAGTGTTTCAAGCCACTAGCTTTAGTTTATTCACTTATGCATATTGGTGACTCATAAACCTCTCAGTCGAATCATCACCCATGATACTCTGAAGGCCTGCTTGTTCATGTATTCAGTTTCTTGTGTTTTTAGTCTACTTTGTTGGTAACTGCTACTATTAACTTCAAAGAAACTCCATTGGATAACTTGAAGTTAAATGCAATAAGAAAGCATATCTGTGACTATTACTCCCAAAATGAGCATTCTACCACACACAATTTTTTTTTGCTTAAAGAAGTAGAGCTATTTCAGGGAAGCCTTATTCCTTGAATAAGTTCCTCCATAATCTTGGATTTGAGTACAAGGCAACAATTGAGAGAAAAATAATGTTTGAAAGAGCCAGTGTTATAGTCCTAAGAGCTTTATTTTTAAGTTAAATGCAAAATAAGAATTTGAGGGATTTAGTATGGTTGGTTGGCACATGGTTAAAAGCTGGCCATACAGTATCAATAGGCTGGAGTAATAATGAAATTGAAAGTTCCATTATTGCCCATGCTGGATCATCTCAGTTTTTAAGGCCACATACTGATCTTCAATTTGAGAAGATCTCGGATTACCGCTAAGATATTAACCATGACTGTTTCTATACATGGTTTAAAGAGCAATTACTCAACATCTAATGTTACTGTTATGGATAATGTCCCATATACAATCCAAATATATACAAGGGTTGCCCAGAAAGTAATGCACCACATTTTTTCTCAGGCGACAACAATGTTAAGAATTTGAAACTTCAGGTATGGATTATTTGAAGTTTTTTGAGTGTGCATGCAAATTTTTCATGTCCTCCAACAATAGTTGCACAGTGTTTCAAAATGTGTCTGTAAGTGATGTGCGTTACAAGCACTGTGTCATCATTGAATTTCTCACTGCAGAGAATGAAACTGTTGGGAACATTTGCAAACAGTTATGTGAAATCTATGGAGCATCTGCAGTTGATGGTACAATTAGTCACTGAGCACAGAGAGTGGGGCCATTAGAAGGCAATTTAAGGTTATGATGTCACTTTTGGGACTGTGAGGGTTTCGTGTTCATTGATGTGATGTCAACAGGCAACATCATTAATTCTGAAGCATATTTCAACACAGTAACTAAACTCAAGAAAGGCTTACAGCGATTTTGGCACCAGAATAACCCAGGCAATAGCTTGATTTGACATGATAATGCTCGGCCTCACAAGTTTGAAGACTTTCACTAAACAGGGTTGGACAGTGTTACCACATCCACCCTACAGCCCTGACCTAATTCCCTCAGACCTTCACTTGTTTGGGCCATAAAGGGATACCATTTGTGGAAGAAATTTTGAGAATGACGAAGAGGGATTTGTGCAGTTAAAATAGCTTTGTGACCAGAGCAAGTAGTAGTACCAACAGGGCATGCACACCCTTTTTATCTCACTGGGGGATGCCCATAAAACTGGAAGACGACGTGGAAAAATTAAGATTGTGGAAGAAGCATCTTTCTTTCTTGTGTGTATACATTGTATGGAATAAATAATTGTTGAAGACACAAAATGTGGTACAATACTTTCTGGGCAACCCTCATAAGTTCACAATAATGGTAACACTAAGCTTCAAAACGGTAGATTAGCTCACTCGCATATATATCATGTAACATTAACTATGAAATAAGCGGAACTTAAGTTCTGTTACTTGTAAGTGAAAAACAAACCCAGGGCCAAATATCTTGTGGATTATCAACCAGTGCAGCCAACTGTCTACTGTTTTCATTTTGTGTTTTTTTAGTCCTTTAATCTCCTGATGGAGTAAACCTGACATATTGAACATTTGTATTCTGTGACTTTGATATTTTATCTCTTACTCAAAACAATCTAGTTCACCATATATGCATATCTCTTCTTCAGTGCTGTTTATTGGTTACCCTTACAAATATATATACATATATATATATATGTTGTGTGACAAGAATGGAGGTCTGTCTTTATGGATAAAAATTTGCATGAGGGGGGTCAGCACATGTGATTACTGCATGGTGCAACAAAACTCCTGGAGCTGGCCCTGCATACAGTTATTGCAAGAGTAATTGAGTTATTTTAATACATTAGTTAACACTTATAAAATAATTGCATATTCCAAAAGGATTTGTTTCTAAGGAGAGGTTAATAGTTAATACCATTTTAAAATTGAACTTGCCCCATAACAAGTATTATTGGTTAACATCCTTTGAGAACAATAGTATTGGTTTAATCCTCTCTTAACTAACTTTAAAGTCTGGTATAACTTATAAGTTTAATTTTCAACGTAGTAGTAATATATTTATTGCTTTTCAATAAGAGCAGTAATATCATCAATTTTATGCTGGATATAGAAAAAAAAATTAAGGAAAAGAAAAAATATTGTATACCATAGCTGTTTCTAATGTTATACAGTCTAGTTTTTTTATTATTGATGTTAAATAGATAAAAATAAATGTATTTTAATAAATATAGCTCTTGTTATCCCCTAGATTGAGAATGCACCATAGAGCTGGGAGTTAAACCTTTCAGCGCATCCCAGCAATGATATTCAAAATTGTGGATCTAGGCAGTTGCATACAGTTATATTACTTTCGCTATAACTCACATTTAAAGGATAATTATCAGGAGAATATAAATTTTGTAATTCACTGCAATAGTTAGCAATAAATTGTAATGCAAAATTTAATCTTCCACACATAATTAGGTTTATGTTAAAGAATAAGATTTGATTTTCAGACAGTATATATGAGACCAGGTCCCCCTACTCCTGGCAAAAATTGTCGACGATACTCACTGCAGGTGAGGGAATTATAATTAAATTGCTGATATAACTGCACCTTAATTTTTTCTGCTTATGCAGAAACTTTTGCTAAGCAACTTAATTATTCTTTTGCTTATTTTTCTTGCATGTGGAATAGGGCCTTTTTTTTATTTTCATTTTGCTTCTTTATTAATTCTCACTATCCTATTTCTCTTTCTTTAAAAATGTAATAGTGATGTTGACTAGACATAGTAGTTGTGCACGTGAAAGAAGATAATCTGCTTATTAGTTTATTGCAACTTGGTAAGAATATAGCCATAAGTACAAACATTTTACTCCTGAAATAACAGGTTAAAATGCCTAAAAGCTCTGGTGAACTTTAGTTAATAGAGTTGTTTTTCATCTCCATGGTCTTATGCACATTGCTATATGTGTGTAGATATTACTTGCTTCTGAAGAAAACTTTTTTCTATTTTGGGAGTCATTGCTATACGGTTTTTAAACTTGTGGCATTCTTCTTCCAGGATGTGATAATGGCTATAAGGCTTAACTCATAGGCATGAGAATTAAATACATTCTGAAATTTTTCTGAAGTGGAGCATAGAAAGATTATACCTTAATGCTATAAGATATTTCAGGGCTCATATGCCCCACAAATACAACTGGTATATTGCTAGATAACAGGTGGACAGAATAAAATTTAGTAACTGCTAATATTAAGTACAATGGAACATGGATAATTCAAACCTAAGGGACAATATCCATCAGGATTTTCTGGTTGTCTCACTCTTTTTCAGATCTTTCCATTTTCACTTGAGGTACTGCTTAAAATTTTCTCCTTATTCTTCAGATAAGTTGACAAAGTGTATGGCGGCATCCCGCATTCTTTCACAATATCAGATTTTTTTCTTCAAACTCTTTTCAGGTTCTTGAATCATGGCAGCTTTTCTCACTTAAGTTAGTCTTGTGTTGGACACGCTGTTTACTAAGAGATAAAATGGCATTGATTTGCAACAGGCTGATCAGTAGGAAGCTCAAGCAACAACTATAGGTGCACATGCTTTAAACAAGGGTATGCGGGAACAGGTATAGAAGCTCAAGGCCAGTAGCTAGGAAAGCTATTCCACCTCCTAAACAGCATACCAACTGCATTGTGACAAAACAAACAACCCCGGAGTATGATCTCTTTTAGAGAAACACATCGACAAAGTTATTGTACTAAATTTCCGTATTTAAATTAATTTTCAACTGACATTTCTGAACAAAAACTTTGAATTAAGGAAAATGAAATTCAAATTACATTTGAGTATTTTACATTGCTTTAATACAAAATTAAGGGACTAAGAAAAGTCTTCAAATTAATGATGGCTACAAATTCTAAACATTTGAATTATCCAAGTTTCACTATTGTTACTGCATTTTTCAAGGAAATACTAGAATGTGAAGGAATAAGTAGTGGTGCTAGTTAGCTGTTAATCACCTTAATATTAGATGCTTGGTAGTTTATTAGTAGCTATTAAAAATGAAGAGAATGAAAGAACAAATTTCAGATGTAGCAACAACTGAACAGTTTATTAGATTCACAATGTAAGTTTTTTATTATTGTGACACCAAGATGGTGCAAGACTCATAGTTACGTTGGCCATATTGAAAGGTGTTATGGCAGAAGTATCAAGAATCACTAGTTGAACTGAACTTCACACATGATCACATAATAGAAATACCACCATGATTTGGTGATCAGTACATAAACAGGAAAAGATTGATTACTTCATATTGTTTTCATCTCTGCATAACTATTTCAATAACTCAAGGACATAAGTTGAGTTTTCTTATATACTGATTGAGTTTTATACCAAAAATCTTTGGTTTTTATTATTTATTATTATTATTATTATTATTATTATTATTATTATTATTATTATTATTATTATTATTATTATTATTATTATTATTATTATTATTATTATTATTATTATTATTATTATTATTATTATTATTATTATTTCCAGAAGTTCTCACATAATTTTTTGAGATTGTAGTCCTCAACTTGTTAAAGCATTTTTTCAGTTGTTCAACAGAAAGCAATTTTACTAATGCCTATTCGTACTCTCATAGATTCCGTGGACTATTTGTTACAAATAAAGCTGTTGATATTTTCAATTTCTCTACTACTGTAGCTGTTGGTTGAATGAACAATGCTCTATGCTCTATCATTGAACAGTTTGCTAGTGCTTCAGGTTGATAACTGCATAGTGATTAAATGATAGCAATTACTGGTGTATTGGAATTTCCATGTACAGGGGCAGAATTACATCCCTCCTTCTGCTGCTAAGCCAGTAGCACTACAGTTCCTCCCACCCTCCCGTTCCACCCAGAAATAATTAAGCTGTTACTATGATGTGCTATTACGGGTTGGCAAATCTGTACTAGCTGATGACATGACGTAATACCAGTCAGGGTCAAAGCAATACTTCGCCCTGCTTCTACCTTCCCTCCTTCAAACAACATGCATTCAAATGTAGAAAAGTAGCTGTGTACGTTGCATCAATACAACATGGCTCTTTCAAAACCATGCAAATGCAAAGGTTATTTATGTAGGTATGATAGAAAGTTAAAAAAGACTTCAACAGCAAAAGATCTCATGACCTCAAAGCACTGAACCATTATTTTCAACTTTTCATAAAAACCACAATTACGAACTGAAGTTTTGAATGTATAAACACAATTTTGAAATCATAATTAAAAACAAGGCTAGTTTGGATTTATTTAAAGAACTGGATATGGCAACATTTGCATCTCTTCATTTTGCTGCACATATTAGTGCTATATTTAGGCCAACATACGCGTGAGCGATCTCTTTCTGAACTGAAGATTATAACATGTAAAAGCAGATAGTGATTGTCAGATAAAAACCTATGTGCTCTGTTGTATGTCAATACTTGTGAATTAACATTAGATGTATGGGAAACTGTAATGCTCCAGATGAAGTGAAGAAAAACATGAAAAATTAATGCTAAGGCTCCCTCAGTTTATATAATCAAATGAGTGTGTTAGAGAAGTTCCTGCAGCGCCACTGCGGCTTTGGAAACTTGTCTCCTTTGAACCGCATTGTCACGTGTATCCTGGGTTGCATTCCACAACGTCACCCTTCCTGTAATCGCGAAGATCAATTTGCCGACTCCTGATGTACTATTAAATTCTCCTTCTCATCAACGTGAGTAGCAGTGGTTCTAATACAGTTATTACCATCATTAATTGAAACTAATTAACAACAACTATGTTTTATTCTTTCCAGCCAATGGCTGTAAATAGTGTGGATATAAGTCAGAACTTGAAACTTATCAAAGTAATCATAATTTCATCTAATTTTCACTGAAAAGCTGTTTTAAAAAATCTAGCCCAGTTTAAATTGTTTCCAAAACATGACGGCATCTTTCTTTAAATTCACTCTTGCATCTGGTACTTATGCTTAGCATATTAAAACATAAATAGAAATACAAATGCTTTATGGTGGATGCCAGTTTTGTCTTGCTGACACCAATACTGGAAGAAAAACCCATTTTTGCAATATTTGTTGGATTTTCAAATATTTTTTAATCAGTACAATCTACATTTTTATATATTAACTGGAACCTAAACAATTTTCGAAAACTGAAATTTTTGTTGTAAATGATGGATACTTATTGCCAGAATACACTGGGAATAAAGGAAATGAGGGAAAGCAATGCAGAAATTTTTATTTTGTAAAAGATTTCACTGAAATCTGTGAATCTCCATAAAAAGCAATTAACTAATACTTGTTGAATATGTTGGCTATTACCCTTTCCCCTTTTTTTGCGCACTGTGCATACAAAAGAAGAAATGAAAAGAAAATAGCTGATAGTGAGGTAGCTGTAAATAATATGTTAAATAAGTTAGAATGGTCAGCAAAAATTATCCAACTGAAGCCAGATGGAAGCTGCAATAGCCAGTAGCTTCCAACACACTTTAGTTTCTATCAGTTTTAAAATCTTCTGGAATTTATTCCAAAGAAACTTTAACAGCAGGCTTTTGTGTGCATATTATTTCCCTAAAATATTTTGCATTTTAATCTCAGTGATTTACCATAGCAGTATGATGTGATATTTATCTTTACCAAATAGTTAAGTTTTTATCTATATACAAATGTCTTAATTTTATCTTATCCTTTGTACAAATTTATCTAATGTAACTATATCTGCTCCCCAGCATGCTTGGTACCCTGGCCTTTTGCATCAATGTGAAGGCCTTGATCTATCTTAATTATATAAATTTGTGATCCCCTCTTCACCTTCGTCTCTTTCTGATCTTTAATTCCTGTTTTTATTACTTCTTTAATCTTCCAAAATGTTTACTATCCCTCTCATCTTTTTTTCTTGTTTTCCTGTTAACAATTTTACCACCACAATTTTACCTTCTATTTTATGCCATTTAGCTCCCCATAACTTTTGCTTCAGTTGATTTACGAGGGTTGTTCGTAAAATAAGGTTCCCAACTTTTTTTCACAGTGAAAAACATTTATTGACATTGAATAATACATTTTTGGAAAGCTTAGACTTTTTCCTATTTTTCGACATAATTGCCATTCTGATCAATACATTCTTGCATGCAGTGTACCGACTTTTGTGCCTGCATCATAGTACTTTACTGCCATGCAGTGAAGATAGCTTAAAACAGTTTCTTTCAGCTCCTCTCTGGTTCTGAAATGGTCCCACTCAGGTGTTTCTTCCAGTCAGGGAAGAGATGGTAGTCCCTAGGGGCTAGGTCTCGACTGTAGGGAGGGTGTGTGTGACAGTATCCCATCCAAATTTATTGATGAGATTGGTTGTCACATGGGCAATGTGAGGACGAGTGTTGTCCTGATGGAAATGCACTCCCTTTGTGAGCATGCCTCCCCTCTTGTTTTGGATTGTGCTGTGAAGGTTCTTCGTCTCACAGTAGTGGTCCGCATTGATTGTTGTACTGGTAGGCAGAAATTCGCACAACAATAACCCCTTTCTGCCCCTTCGATCTTTGAGCACTGCTTCTTCCACTTTCATAATGGTGTCGTCTGAAACCAATGGTCGTCCAGATCATGGTCATCATGGCTGTACGCCCATCTTTGAATTCTCTGCACCATTTGCATATGTGTTGTATGCTCATACACTGTTCTCCATACATTGTTTTCCATACACCTCACACAGTTGGGAGTGAATGTCCACTGACAGTGTTTTTTGCGCACAAAACACTGACACAGTGTTTTTTGCGCACAAAAACGAATCACAGAGCGTAAATCACACCTGGCGGGAGAAGTGAGTGGAAGCTCCATTTCTAACGGCTGCCAAGCCAAGACTGAGTGTAGCAGACAGCTCACAGGACAGGAGACTGGAAGAGGGAGAACCAAGCTATGTGTCAGTATTGCCGGATCTCACATAACAGCGTTCCTCGGACTGCAGGACTTTGGAAACCTTATTTTACGGACAACCCTCATAGTGAAGTAAATAATGCGAGTACTACACTCTCTCCACTCCCATGTAACTTGTATACTCCTTCATTTGTTCTTAGACCTTCAAGAAACATAGCTTCCATCTTCATCCATGCCATCCCTTTTCTCTCATGTCTATACCATAGCAGTAAGATCTGAAGATAATTATACAGCAGATATGTTCATGACTTTATGTAGAATCTTGTTTTATCTTGCGCATCACCATTCTTTCTCATTGAATACAAAAAGTACACAGTATTTTCTAATTGCTTCCTTCCAACATTGATCTCTCTTCTTACTATGGAATGCGCTGTGTAAGATTTAAGAGAAAGAGCTAACAAATAATTGAAACCATTTTGGTCTGTTGATAAATACAAAGTTATAAAAATTATACACCTTTTTAATTTTATCTCTACAGCTATGTTGCCCTACTAACAAGGGAAATGCCAGATAATTATCTTGAAATTTTTGTAAGAGACACTAAGTGTAGGATAAGAAGACTATATCCAAAATAGCCACAAGTTTTAACAGCAGGTGTTGCAAACCTGGAAAGCTAAAATGTCAATGCATTGTGGACAGTTCTTTTTGAAATGAAGTAGAGCTTTAAATATTCCTTTGCTCGAAGTAAGAGTTTAAGTAGAGATGTCAACTAAAATGATCAGTATTTTTTTGTTTCTCTGATGTTTAACAAGCCCTCAAAGTTTAATTTCAAAATTCCTGTAGAAAATGCCTAAAAGTTAATTAAATACTTTAGTTGACATGCCCCCTTAACCACAGAAATTCTCATGAAAATCCTCAAAATGGCCTTTGTTCAGAAGGTCGGTGTAAGTATAAACAGAGCTCATCAATGGTGCACCATATAAGCACACACAGTGTTCCAATAGCTGTTATGAATGCAATAAAACCTACATTCAAAGCTTTGTCTCTTCTGGAATTGCTGTTCTTGTGCGCTTATGACAGGATGCAGAATCCAAATGAGAGAGTCAACAGTTTAATATGGAAGCAATATCCTAAAACCATCTTTGCATCACTAAAAGTTGTGAAAACAGTACTTTTGATGCTGCATTCATATTTAGGATGGAAATGCAAGTAGATTTACTGTTGTTGAGAAGTTAGGATGCACTCCAGGACGTATGAGACAGACTACACCTTCATGAGAATAGGATTGGTGCTGCTGATAAAGAGCCCTTGAAAAATGTCCCAATGTGCCCAGAGAAGGGAAAGAACTAGAAGAGCTTCGTATGATGCCCAGAATCACTCAATATTCATATGAAGGTTTTTAAGGATAGGAACAAGAAAAACATTTTATTGCTATATAAACCTAAACTTTGCTTTGTTTTCCAAAAATTTCATTCTTTAAAACATATGTACTATTTTCTCACAAACTATGAGACTTTTGATGAAACTTTGCACACTTACATAACTACATATAAGCTTTAATTCCATATAAGCCTTTCTTGATAGCTGTTATATGTCATACCTGATAGCAATGCACATGTTAGAAAGAAAAATGTGTTTTGGAATATCATTTTTAAAAAAATCATGTAAAATAAACCAAGCATCAAAAACCAAAATCCATATAATAAATTGTTTTACTATAATTAAATAAGCAGTCTGCCAAATTTTAAGTAATTGTCTTTGAAGGTTACTTTTAAAAAGGTAATTACACAATGTTTTTAATTTTGAAAAGATACCTATGTGGTTTTGTAAAAAAAATATTTGTTCAATTTTATTGAAATTTGCTACATATGAGTCATATAAGGGAGTAAAACATTTCCAGTTTTTATAAACCTCTGACTAATAGCAGGGTAGTTATTGTTTATCTAATATCCTGCATTTGACATGTGCCCTTAAGCTGGCAGTCATGACACCCTGTGTATTGCTTCTTGCAGCTTCAAAATCTGATATTAGTACATGACTTTCTTAACACATTAGTGCTCAAATATCCCTTATATATTGTACTATTCATTTAAGTTAAAAGCAATAAACGTTTGTCTAGAGTTTAGGCAGTATGCATTGTTTGCTTACACGATAAAAAGGAAGAAGGGAAAAAAAGGGCAAATGAAATGGCTATAGATATAGACGAGCTAGGCCAACAAATAACCCAGAGTAAACAAGACAGCCCTCTAATACTTGCAGGGGACCTAAATTGCAGACTGGATATACAAAATTACAAAACCACATTAGTAATGGAAACACTGTATAAAGAAGGCCTTCTCCTATTAAATAACAGCACTATACCAACATACATATGTCATAACGGTAGAAGCACAATAGACATAGCTCTCACAAGAGGACCAATTAAAGGGGAGATAACACCACTGGACAGCACATCATACGCCTATACGGAAACAAATCCCAATGAAAATAGAACTTCAAGGTGAATGGCAAGCATCAAAAGGGAAAGAAAAGCAATTATTCTCTTCTCTTATACTTTCATTTGTTGTTAGGTCTCTCTTTGTACATCCCTTCACACTTCTTAAGAATTTCATTTCTGAAGCCTGTATTTTACTCTTGCTTCTTAGTGTCTGTCTCACTTCCATATGCTAGTAAAACTTTAGCTTTGTTTCTTTATGTATTTTGTTTCTAAATGTCCTATTTCTGTTCCACACCTCTTTGAATGTGGATATTTTATTGTCCACGTTATATTCCTTGTCATAGCTAACATCAGTTCCCAAGTAAACCAGATTTTTTTAATTCTGTAAATATCTGAATTTTCAGTCACAGTTCTAAAGACATCACGCTTTAAAACCATCTTCTTAGAACTATTTTTTCTCATATGCAGCTTCTATTAATGCATATCAACAGTAATTGTCATAGTTAGCAAATAGTTACATAGACAGCATATTTAAACTAAAAGAATGCAAACAACTAATGAATGAATTTCCTTCATTTCTTGTTCAATATGAATAACAGAAATTTCTTTACAGGGTGCAGAATGCCTTACTCCTCGAGCTCCTTTAAGGGAAAGCAATGATGGTGCAAGTGTGCGCAGGGTTGCAACGCCAAACCGTCTGAAATCTTTGTTTTCAAAGAGTAATCGTCGTAATGACGAGGTGAGCAAGATGTTACTAATGCTGATATTAACTGTATTAACAGCTATCACACTAAACATGTACATATGTCATAAGATTAATGGATTAATGGATTCTTAGGCTATTTATGACATATTCAGGATGTGCTCGGGCTTCGAGCCAGGTGTAGTGTTGAAGAGCCATCAATATTTCGGGAGTGTGTATCTCTCCCAAAACGTTGATGGCTCTTCAACACTTTACCGGGCTCGAAGCCCAAGAACATCTTGAATATAACTGAAACAAATCAATCTCTCTCAACATTATCATACCACAGAGAATTTAGTGTAGACGATGAATAAAATCATTTTTATTCAGCACAAAAAGGACATTAGACAAAATCCTGTTAATACTATTGACATTTTCATTGTTAATGTAAATGCTGCAAGTTTGAATGTATAGTTAAAACGAATTACAAACTGTTAAAAGCATATTAGTCTTCTTATTTTTGATTTTCAACTTTATTTACACCCATCAACTGTAAAAATAGTACACAATGTAAAGCAAAAATAATTTTGGGTCTCACATCTGTTTAATCATAAAGTGCACTGATTTTCATTGAAAACTAAGTATACAGTGCTGACTAATAGATGCTCTCTTAGTGCAAAAAATATATATTTAAAAAAACTGTGGAAAGAGGAAAAAAATAAATTTGGGTAGTCATATGGAGATTAGCTGATAAGTTCTTCACGGAGGCATATAATGGTTTATTCTAAGCAGTTCTTCATTACAAATTGAACATAAATTTAAACTAAAATTTTTGTATTCAACTCAAAATATATCAGTGTAACAAGTTCACAGCTGCACTTGCTTCCATTTGTCACAGAATCATATTTTTCACTAGCCAGTTATTCTCTTTTCCACATCATAATGCATATACATATTTGATATGAAGGACTGCAAGGGTAAGTTTATTGGTAAGAAATGGAAAAATAAAAACAAAAGACGTACAGTTAAGGGAATAATAAAAAAAAAAAGAATTGCATTAAAGTCAATCTCTATACATAGCCAAAACCACATAAGTGTATTTATACACATGCATATACAGACTATTTAGGAAAAGCGAGGAGAGAATAAGCCACTGTCCAAAGTATCACAACTGACCAATATAGTTTTTGCATTCTTTGTACAGTGATGAATGTATAAAATCTTGTAAATAAACTAAACTAGTTGTTACAATGTTAGTTGGGCAAAACACGTGCATAGTAGTGTAGCAGTAATTATTATGTAGCATTGTTTGCACGTGTGAGTGATGAGTTCTTGGTTTCAAGGTTGTATTTAGCTGGCAACAGATAAAGATTTACAAAATGGTGCAGGGGAGGATTTTCTTTAAATGAGAGTGCATATGTCTCCAAAGGTTTGTTTTATTTGAGCTTAAGATGAATTCTGTAACAAATCAACTCTGTTAACAAGTCCTTGTAAGTATTGTCCGAAACTGTTTGGTTAATTTCTTTACAGCAAAGTTTTTCAAATTGTTTCTCACCCATGGTTGCATGCACATCCTTTTCACTGCAAACAATTATTTCACATTGCCCACACACGGCTTGTGTGTTTAAAAACACCAGCAGTAAGCTTGTTGGCATAAATGTATAACACGTGTTGGAGAATGACTGTACCTTCCGACTGGAAAAAAGCCATTATCATCCCGATTTTAAAGAAAAACAAACACTCAAACAATATTAATAGTTTCAGACCAATATGTTTGACCAGTGTTATTGCAAAAGTGATGGAAAGAATGGTGGCATCTAGACTTAACTGGTTCCTAAAATATTACAACTTAATTAGTAGTTCACAGACCGGCTTCAGACAGAATCATAGTACAAGTGAAAATGTACTCCTACTAAGCCAAGACATCAAGGAAGCTTTCAATAGAAAGGAGGATACCTTAGCAGTATTCATTGATTTTAAATCAGCATATGACTCAGTCTGGAGAAACAAATTAATTGAGAAGTTGCAATCAATAGGTGTGAAAAGTAACATGCTTAAATGGATAACTCAGTTTATTTCACAAAGATTTTGTGCCACAAAATATAATTCATACATTTCCAAATATAAACAAACACACCGAGGACTTCCACAAGGTGCTGTTCTGAGCACAACACTCTTTAACATATATATAAATGACCTTCCATCAATAATAAAATCTTTAGAAACCAAAATTGCTTTATTTGCTGACGAAGTAGTCATTTGGACTCCAGGCTCTCCAAAAAAAACCTGAATTAATTAAAGACAGAATAGAAACAGCCCTAAACAAAGTACATGAATGGAGCTCAATGTGGAGAAAACAAATTATGAATTATTTACACTAAAATACAAACCAGTTAATATTAACATAAATTATAATGGTAAAGCACTCAAAGCAGTTGATGATGCCAAATACTTAGGCATCACTTTCGACAGAAAGCTAAGTTGGAAAAAACATATAACAAACATCTCAGAAAAGATTGAAAAGAAACTGCAAATCCTGAAAAGGTTAGCTGGTGCTAAATGGGGCTGCTCAAGGACAGTCCTTAACACAACATACAAAATGTATGTTAAACCAAACCTCTTGTACTGTTCTGAAGCTTTAATAACAGCAGTAAATGCTAACATCAATAAACTTGAACAAATACAAAATCAGGCTCTTCGCCTAATCACTGGAGCAGTTAAATCCACACCTGTTGATGCCATGCTTGCCTTAACACGGACCCCATCAATAACAACAAAAATAGAAGAACAAGCATCGCTCCAACACGAGAAAATGTTACGACTGCCAAACTCTAAATGGATAGAAGAGAACCTTCCCCCCCTTCAATCCTTAAAACTCATAGTAGTTTCCTGGAAAAGGTAACACAGATTAAATCCAAATTGAACATTCCTAACACCAGAGAAAATCTACTTATAAGAGAAAATCCATTAAAATTATTGCAACCTACCAATGATTGCAATTAATAGAGGAAATAAGTAAATCAGGCACACCAAAAGAAGTACAAAACCTTTTAGCTCTGGAAACAATCAATACTAGATATCCCTCAGAAGAATGGCTGCACATATATACTGATGGATCCTCCACGGAAAACCTTACTGGAGCTGGAGTTGTGTGTTCACATTTTTCCTTTTATCATTCTGTTGGCAGAGACACAACAAATTATGATGGAGAAATAGAGGCTATATACATTACTCTCCGACAATTATTAAATCTTCCCTTAAATAAATTTAACAAGGCAGTAATTCTTTCAGATTCTAAAGCTGCAATTCAGGGAATATGTTAATACTACAAAGAAGTCAACAAAAATTAGAGAATGCTACAAAATGTTAACACAACTCCAAAAAGTTAATAAGACTGTTCATCTCCAATGGATTCCAGCACACTGTGGAGTCATGGGGAATGAAGCTGCAGACTCACTTGCAGAGAAAGGCACAACAGTAAAACAAAAGTCTAAATTCAATTTCTCATATTCCTCAATAAAACGCTTTATCATTAAAAAATTTTCTCATTCATACCTACAAGAAATAGAAACAGATGCCAAAGATAAAAAATGGATTACACTACTTTCCAATCCAGATATAATCCCCCAGAGACCAAGGAAAACAGCGGTTGCAGCCTTCCGACTATTGACAAATCACGACTGCTTAGAAAGTCATCTCTACAGAATAGGTATCTCAGCTTCACCAATATGTGTCCTGTGTAACGATCCAGCAGAAATGAACGAAGACCACTTGAAGACCTGTGAAGCATTAAGATCAGAAGAAACTACAGTTCAAAAGTATTGGAAAGCACGAATGCTAATGGCTTCATTGACAGATGCAAGGCACTAGAAAACAACAACTTATTTCAGAATTATTTGTGTTTATTTTCAGCTCTTAATTGCTACAGATTACACACAAATTCATATTCTCCTTCTTCGACACTAGCATCACAACTAAATCAAAGAAGATTGACTATTAATTTCCGTTGGTAACCCAGCTTAGCAACGTTTCTCTTTTGTTCTCCTCTTCACTAACACACATGATTAATACCGGCTGTACTTTTATATTATCATACCAAATAGTTTCGGACGTAATATTGAGATGAACTAAACAAAATGTAACATGTATAACATAAATTAATATAATATTAGTGAGTATGAAATATGCATAACATATACCAGCATGAACCAATACCTATTTCCATTTCTCCTGAATCAAATGTTTTGGGCCTGTGATTTCCTTTACAGTGGGAAGTTCATGAGCCATGAAATGTGCATGCAACTGTGTATGTGTGTATGTGTGTGTGTGTGTTGGGGAGGAGAGGGTGCATGTATATGCACGTGCCTGTGTCATACTAGCTCTTGCAAGAATGTATGTGATTAGAGATACCTTTATATATGCCGTATTTACATATTTGTCTATAATTTCTTGGTTAGATCTCCATTTAACTGTTATAGTATTCATACATATTGCTTCAGAAATGGATTTTTCAGCTCAACCATTAGAGGTATATTAAATAATATGATATAAGAATCTGCAGAAAGAAATTTAAGTTGCCTAAAGAAGTAAAAGCCATTAATAGTAGCAAATGCATTTTAAAAGCAGTAAAAGTACTTAATTGAAAACACTTTCTGTAATTTGGAAGAGTATAATAAATAATAACAGAACTATGTATTTAAAGGATGAATAAGCTGAGTTGCTAATTACATCGCCAAGTTATGAAGCTGCAAAATAGACCAAATAGACCATAAAACATAAAATATTTTGGTAGACAAAATGCATTTGCTGTGAACTAGGGATTTTCTCCATAATAACATTATTCCAATTTGTACAGCTTAAATACTGTTTACTTTCATACAAATATGAAGAGAACCATGAGACATTTGTGATTATGTATTGTATTGCACATTGGAATTGCATATAAACTGTAAGGAACTTGTGAACACTCTTTCCACAAGAGCGATAACATTTGTAGTATGTTGTCATGCTTTCTTCTTTCTTCTTCTTCTTCTTCTTCTTCTTCTTCTTCTTCTTCTTCTTCTTCTTCTTCTTCTTCTTCTTCTTCTTCTTCTTCTTCTCCTCCTCCTCCTCCTCCTCCTTCTTCTTCTCCTCCTCCTCCTTCTTCTTCTTCTTCTCCTCCTCCTCCTCCTTCTCCTTCTCCTCCTTCTTCTCCTTCTCCTCCTTCTTCTCCTTCTCCTCCTTCTTCCCCTCCTTCTCCTTCTTCCCCTCCTCCTTCTTCTCCTCCTTCTCCTTCATGTTTTAGCACTTATTTGTACATTAAAATGGGAACAATTTATTTCAGAGCTGGTTTTGTTCTTTTGAAAAGTTTATCAGCAACAAATATCACAATATGCAAATTAACACTAATAAATCTCCCAGAAAAATGAGTAAAAAGAAATGGGATTGCAACTTTAAAATGAGGGACCTTTTTCTCAGGTTTAAAAGAGATTGAACACTGGCAGGCGACTTTATTACAGGTAAAACAAAGACAATTTTGTAGGCAAATATACCCCTTGTTATGCTTGTGTCTCTTAGTTGCTAAAGAACAAAACAGTCCTTTATTAGCTCATTTCTATAGTTGTGGGCATTGTATCTGCCTTGTGATCTGAAAGTCCTGGTATCAAATCTGGTTGGCATGAATTATATGTTTAAGAGCTTCACTACCCCTCAGTTTCTTTATCCTAAAAAGGTAGGATAAGGACACTTCACTCTAATGACCCTGGGTTCATTTAAGCACTATTTAATTTTTATTCATTCAACATTCTGTATGGTTTCATTAAACCTGCAAAAGGAGAGGTGGAAAAAAAACTTTAGTGAGCTGGTGTAGTTTATATTTCAAATGCTTTTGCATTATTGTCAATTGATGTGTGTATAGAATTAAAGTTTTATTCTGGAAAGTGTTATATTTCTAATCTGTTCTTCATTATAGAATCTTTGTTTGACAAAGAGGTTAGAGTGCACTTTTTTTAAGATTACATATCTGCTGAAAACCCTCTTTTGTCGCAAAATACTTTCTTATCAATGTTTTTAGCACTGATGCGTGTTTCCAATTTCAACAAGCTGTTGTAACCATTGCATGAAAATGAAAAGGTTTCTCCATGTGCTATCTCCTTGTTTACACGACTCGCTAATCATATTGTTTACATCATTCCACCATCAGAGATGCCAGCATATTTTAGTAAATCCTGAGAATGTGCAAAGTTATCCTGACTTAATAAGCAATGGTTTAAGAACATAATGTTGCCTCATTTAAGTCTTTAGAACCACCCATGTCCCTTTTAAGCGACCTCACCTTTTCAAGCATATATAACTGTAACTACCATATCTTGGTGAATTATTACCAATTACACTTGTATTACAAATTCTGCAATAAAGGAATGCACCAGTATAATTCTACATATTTTCAATAAGTGATATTGAGTGTTCACCGTGATATATCTAGCAGCATTACTGCCTAATTTCAAGTATATATGTATATCTAATTACACACACACAGGGTGGAAGTGAAATGATCCACCAGACTTTAACAGCAAATTTCTCATATTGTGAATAAGAAAGTCTAATACCAAAATGTTGAAAAGTTTATAGTTTTCTAGAAAAAAAATATTTTATCAAAAATATTTATCATCACCTGGCTGAATTATTGATTGAAGGTTCTTGGTTTATGGCTATATTCATAGAAAATTGAATAAACTACAACTTTTTCCTTTAGCATATTTCAATAGATTCAACAGTTTTTGTGTAAATTAAATTTTAAAAACCCACAATTTATTGCAAAGGTAACAAATTGTGGATTCTTTTAAATTTAATTTACAGAAAAACCATTGAATCTATTGAAGTACGTCAAAGGAAAAAGTTGTCGTTTATTCAATTTTCTATGAGTATAGCCATAAATCGAGAACCTTCAATCAATAATAATTTAGCTAGGTGATAATTTTTTTTTATAAAAATATTTTTTTCTAGAAAACTACAAACTTCAACATTTTGGTATTAGACTTTCTTGTTATTCACAACATGAGAAATTCACTGTTAAACTCTGATGGATCATTTCACTTCCATTCTGTATGTAAGTGTAACTACCATATCCTGAGGATGAATTATTGTCAATTACGTGTACTAGTGTAAGTTGTGAAATAGATGGGTAAAAGTAATGTTACATGTATGTGAAATGTTTTAGCACAATACAAAATCTTGACCTGCATTTCTACCAAGACTGAGGAATTTTACATATAGGTCCAATCCTTTTCGGGAATATAAACAATATAGAATTTAAAGTTAGAATTAGGCTCTCCAAACAAATGTACATGGATATCTTGCATGTGGCAGAATTGCAGATTGAAAACCTGACTGCATGAAGTAGGTACATATGTTCATGTTGGCACAAAATCAGCTCTCTGTTTTACACAGAACAACAAACTTTTGTTGATTCTTCTTCTTACTAAGGCACTACAACTTTACAAGAGTTTTGGCCTTCTCATCAGTTTGTTTCCAGACTTTTCTATTTTGTATGCAAACAGGCCAATTTTTTATTTTCATATGCTTAATGTCATCAAGTACATCATCTAACCATCTATTTTTGGGACGGGTCCTTAATCTTGGGTTCATTGGGGTCCATTTATATATTCTTTTAACCATTCTATCATCCGGATCCGATTTATGTATCAAAACCATCCTAATCTTAAAGCTTTTATGTGATTAATGATATTTTCATTTTGGATTAATTCAGTTTGTTATTATAATGTGTTCTCCATGTATTATCATTTTGTTTGACTGCTCCAAATATAGTGTGTAATATCCTTCTTTTGAATACCATTAGCTTTTGTTTGAGGTCATTTTGAGTCACTTTTCTTTACACTTGCCTTCACTTAAATTATTTAAAAACAGGAAACGTTCTCAAGACCGTTTGGTCCCATCATCAGCCGTTGGGTGACTGATGCTATCCTCTTGTTCCCTCTCTCTGCTACTATTGTGTTGCTGCCATCTGGTGTTAGAGGTGCAAAGCTTTAACACAGCAAGACTTATGAAGAATAGTTCACTGTTATTATTGCTTCTATTTGTAATATTCACCATTAGCTTTTATTAATTTGTTTCATTAAGGACCCATGTTTCACATGCATATGTTAGAATAGGTCTGATGATGGATTTGTACAGTCCTATTTTTGCTGACTTAGATACTAAATTACTCCTAAATAGAAATTTGTTAGCATAGAATGCTCTATTACCTAGAGCAATTCTTGTATTTCATTCTTTATATCATTGTTATTATTGATTATTATAGGTATTTCAAAGAATCCACTCCTTCTAATTGTGTATTTTCTATTATTATATCTTTAGTCTTTTCTTTCTTTGCAGTGCACTTTAAATGTTTAATTTTATCTATACTTATCATCAGGCCATATTGTTTAGACAGTTCTACCAGTTTTTTGAATGTTTCAATCAGGATAGCTTTACTTCTCATTAATAAAACATCGGCATATACCAAACATTGGCTCTTGTGCGTATATTTCCTCTGACATCCAATTGTGAGATTATTGAGTCAATTATGCTAAACAAGTTGGCAGAAAGAGGGTCCCCTTGTTTAACTCCTAGTTCAACTTTAAAACTATCACTTAGTTTGTTACCAATTTTAACTTTTGCAGTTGTATTTGTCAAGGTGTTCTATTAGTCAAATTAGTTTTCTGGGAACTTTATATTGGAGAAGACATTCAGTAATTTTGTTTGTGTACTGTATAAAAAGCGTGTGCATAATCTATAAACAGATTAAGATATATGTTCATGAGATTTCTTTGTTAACTGTCTAATTATAAATAAATTGTCAATTCTAAAGTAAGAACAAATTAGAAACTAAAAACTTCACTTATCTTAGTAATGTTGCACGTTCTTTTTGCACAAACTTTTTTTTTTTTTTTTAAATATATTTATAGCTTTGAGAATGAGTTGGAGACAACTTGAAACCCGGGTCAGTTTGTGCAAAAAGAACGTGCAACATTACTAAGATAAGTGAAATTTTTAGTTTCTAATTTGTTCTTACTTTAGAATCTTGTTGCTTCACTGTTAATAGCTTCAATTTTCCTTATTTAAATTGTCAATTGTTGATCTGTTCGGGTGAAACCCCATCTGAAAGTCTCCAAGATTGTTTTTGATAATTTTGGAAAGTCTTATTATTTAAGAGACAAGCAAAGATTTTACATCAAACATTCAGTAATGTTATTGGTCTATAATTGGTACAGTTTAGCTTATCACCCTTTTTACTTTCTCTACTGGTAAGTAGGGGAAGTATTGTATTCCACCCAAAAATTCAATGTCGAGATTTCACCGGAAATATATGTTTTGAGGTCCCCTGAATCCAAAAAAAGCATTTTTAGAAAAAGGTCAGTGTGTGTGTGTGTGTCTGTCAGTCTGTGGACAGCATAACTCAAAAACGAAAAGTAGGTTAAAAACCAAAGTTGGTATTTAAGTTTAATGTCGTTCAAGGATGTGACACGAAGATTTTGAAGAAAATAGCCCCATGCCAAACTACCCTTTACATGGAAAATTTTGATTTTCTTGAAAATAGCTCTAACGATTTTGATTAAAATGCCATATGTTTGAGATATTTTTATGACAAATGAAATGTATATCTTGAATTTTCTGGCTATAGCCCCTGTAGTCGTATTTACTCTGGACGACTTTTGCATAACTGGTAAACCGTTAGATAGACCAAATCATACTGTACAAAAAATGTAGATCTTGGTAAAATACACAATTTATGTCCCAATAAATTTTATTGTAGGGTGAACCATTTCGGAGACATTCCTTGTTATGTGTGTGAGTTTCGGAAAACTTAGAACTTCAGCGAAATGCAACAACGTTGTTCATTTTTTTATATGTTAATCGTGCAAAGAGAATGGAATCTCAAAGGTCAAAAAGATTTGACTGTCGCACAAAGCCTTCTGTATTCTAATATCTTTCTTGCACCTACAAGGACATAAGCAATAAGATAATTTGTATGAATGTTTATCTTAACTAACATGGAGTTATAGGAATAAAGGTTTGTTAGAATGGTTAGTACAAGAGTAGAGAAAGTCATGTGAGTGCAACACATCAGATTTTTATAAATAGGGATTATTGTTCATTAAGGAAAATTGAAGCTAATAACAGTGAAGCAACAGAATCTAAATTAAGAACAAATTAGAAACTAAAAGCTCCACTTATCTTATTAATATTGCGAGGTGGTATAATGCTGACTAGTTTCAAGTTGCATCCAACTTATTCTCAAAGCTATCCAAACAAGTTACCCAAGTTGGATGCAACTTGAAACTAGTCAGCATTATACCACCCTGCAATATTAAGTGGTGCTTTTAGTTTCTAATTTGTTCTTAATTTAGGGATTATTGTTCCTTCATTCCATTGATGGGGAAGCTGTTCATTATTCCATATTTTCAATATAAGTTCATATATGTTATATTTTAATGTTCTTCCACCGAACTTGAATAATTCAGATGCTATTCTGGAACTGCCGCTTTATTAAACTTTAATTTTTTTATTATATAATTAACTTCGTTGAACATAGGCATGAGCACCTCTTCGCCATTAAGATCAGTTACTTCTTCAATATTAGTTATATTAACATTTTCTAACAGTGGTGGTTTTAATAATTCTATACAAAATTCTTTCCATTGGCTAAAACTTTATCAATTTGGGTGACTAGGTTTCCATCTGCATCCCTAGACATAAAAGGGATAGAAGATTGAAACTTGTTAAATCTTTTAACTTATTTGAAAAATTTTCTTGTTTCATTTTTCTTGTTATCATTCTCTATATTGATTAGTTTGTCATTCAACCATTTTTACTTTCTCTACTGGTAAGTAGGGGAAGTATTGTATTCCACCCAAAAATTCAATGTCGAGATTTCACCGGAAATATATGTTTTGAGGTCCCCTGAATCCAAAAAAAGCATTTTTAGAAAAAGGTCAGTGTGTGTGTGTGTGTGTCTGTCAGTCTGTGGACAGCATAACTCAAAAACGAAAAGTAGGTTAAAAACCAAAGTTGGTATTTAAGTTTAATGTCGTTCAAGGATGTGACACGAAGATTTTGAAGAAAATAGCCCCATGCCAAACTACCCTTCACTTGGAAAATTTTTAGAAAATTTTGATTTTATTGAAAATTGTTCTAATGATTTTGTTTAAAATGTCATATGTTTAAGATATTTGTATGACAAATGAAATGTATATTTTGAATTTTCTGGCTATAGCCTATGTAGTTCTGTTTACTCTGGATAACCTTTGAATAACTTGTAAACTGTAAGAGATAGACAAAATCTTAATATACAAAAGATGTAGATCTTGTCAAACACAATTTGTCTAAATACATTTTTTTTGTAGAGTGAACCATTTCGGAGATATTCCTTGTTATTTGTATCAGTTTGGGAAAACTTAAAACTTTTATGAAATGGAGCATCGTTCATTTTTTATATGTTAAGCGTGCAAAGAGAATGTTATCTCAAAGCTTTAAAATATTTGACTATCACTCAAAGCCTGCTGTATTTTAACATTCCCCTTGCACCTACAAGGAAGTAAGCAATAAGATAATTTCTGCAAATGTTTATCTCAACTAACACGAAGAAGATATAGGTATAAGAGTTTGTAAGAATGGTTAGTACAAGAGTAGAGAAAGTCATGTGAGTGCAACACATCACATTTTTTCCATCACATTCTGTTGATCATCATAAAATTGTTCTTTTTTAGAAATATCCTTTTCTTCAGTTGGCTCATATACATTTATTAAGGTTATATTATATGGTCCTCTAAGTCTTAATTCACAGATTCTTTCATTATGTGGTATGAATTTAGTATATTCTTTTGGACATCCCTTTTACATAAAAAGCCAGTTCCTGCTTGGCCTAATTGTGTTTTGGGTCCACTATATTAGAAGGTGTACTCCTTTTTCTGAATCATACTGTTCCCGCTCCATCTAATTTCTTGAATTGCAAGAATTTACTGTGGTGTTCACATTCCAAGTACCAATGAAATGTTTGTGCATATTCCATTTGACTTGCTGTTTTTCCGTCCGGCTTTAAATTGTTGAGATTTCTGAGCAATAACATTTTTATGGTGTTAGGGTGCTTGTCTAACACCAACCCCCATTTCCTTGGACGACCTGGGATTTTCTATCAGGGTGTACTCCCTTAGCTAGTGTCCCCATTATAGTGTCGGGATTCACTTGTTCACCCACCCATAACTTAACCGCATTAAGTGTTGCTTGGGAATCATGACAAGGACATGTATGGAATGGACTTGGCAGGGATAAATGGCATTTCTCATGCTTTTAAGTGATTATGTCTCACTCTTTTGTTGATTACCTTCGTTACTACACAACAGGGGATTTGAAAATGTGATAGATCATGTCATGTTTACAAAGGTACAGTGTGAAATGATAAAATTTGTGAACCCCAGCATTGCCGAATGAGGTTGCAATACATAAATATGTTCAAAGTCAAGGCAATTAGGAACTGTGAAGGCAGGTTTCTATGACTAGTAATGTCTCCAATGTTACCGGTGCCATAAACTACTAAAAACTAAACCCTGGCGCGACAGCCCACAAGGGGCCAAGGCCTACCGCCCAGCCGCTGCGTCCCCCACCTCTGCCCACTACAGGCATCATTGGTGAGGTGTGCAGTATTGGAGGGTGGGACGTGGTCAGTGCCCCGAGCCCTCCCGGCCGGTTATGCGGTCTTCTAGACCTGGGGCCGCTACTTCTCTATCAAGTAGCTCCTCAATTGGTCCCCCTGGGACCTAACGAGGCTGAGTGCACCCCGTGCCAGACCTCCCAGAGGGGATAAAATCCCCATGCTGGTACCGGGGATCGAACCTGGGTCCTCCGTGCCAGAGGCAAGTGCGCTACCAACTGCGCTACGGAGGCGGTCGCTATAAACTACAGTTACATGAAAATTCAAAGGCCTAGTGAAATGTTCAGAAACAGCACAGGTTACTTTTAACTAATTAATTACTTTCCTATTTAAGCCCAAGCAGTCTGCATTTTGAAGACATAGTTCTACATTACCAACATTCCTACTTCAATTTGTAACTGTGTCCGTGACTTTATTTTATACTGTTCTTGTTTTCTGAAATTAATACTGACAATATGTTGTTCCTTTAAGAGAAAAGTTTACTTTTATTCCATTTGTTCTACATTTTGGCTTGCAGAAAATACGAAACAACGTAAACAAAATCAGAAGTGCAATCCTAGATATGTGACTGTTGTTTTTTGCAGCAACATCATACTTTTGACATGATAACTATGTATATACTGACTACATTGGCTCAGTCTTTTTTTGCTTCACTCGCTAAAGAAGGGAATAGTTAACAGGTCTTATAATGTTGTTCTTGCAACATAGATGTACATACTGCAACATACTGTGTCTGTACTATAGTGTACAGACCTCCGTAATTTACAGATCCATTAACTAATGAAGTGAATAGTTATTTATAGGGGAGTTTTCTTGCAACTCAAAATCAGTCATATTTTCAGGAGAAGAATTCAGGAATATTGGTGGTGTTGTAAATTTGCTTCACTATCTTAAGAGTTAAAAATCTTTTCACCACTTTTTACACGCTTTATATTAGCTTTACATGTATGTATGTTACGGAATCATTCAACGTAATTTTCACCCACTTAGAGTCTGATTGACTTGAAAATTTGCACACATATCAAGGACCAATGAAGTACAATAATATTAAAACTTTATCCTAAGATCCTGACCAGGATCGTCAGGATAAAAAAAAGCTGATTAGCTAGTGGGGTGTCAGATGTCCAATGTTATAAATAGTTACATTGCTAGCAATTTACAAAAATAAAGTTATGATAAAAGTAACGTGAAAAGCACCCCACACTTTTTTACAATAAAATGTATTATTTCGTTAATATAAATTAGTTTTTATTTTAAACTTATTACAGCATTTTCAAATATAATGAAGTACTTGACTTTATAGAACAAATTCTTCATACTTAAAAATTATTTTCTACTTTTTAGTTCGGTTTGTTATAAGTGTGTTTTTGTTAGTTTTTTAAAACTATAATTTATTTAACAGAAAAGATCTGGCTTAGATATCAGCAAGTGTCTCTCTCCGTTCCTTGCAGACTTGTTTGTGAGCTCACTTGAAATACAAGTAACCAGAGCCTTTCACAACACATTCAAACGGTTTCGATTTGTGTATGATGTTTTTGCAATAGTCCTCAAAAATCTGTTTCAGGATGCCTTAAAACTACTAAATTTACAAGACAGAGCCATAAATTTTACTGTAGGAACAAGAAGATTGGATATCAAACTATTACTGCTGTTGTTGAAAAGGAAAATGTGTATCTTTAGCTCTGTCATCAAAAATTGAAAATGCGATGAAATTTGTAATAATTTCTCACGAAAGAGGAAAAAAGGAAGTTTCAGGAAATTAGTTAATGAACCAATGTTTTTAAGAAAAGTTGAAATTGGATTTTTGGGCAACAAAATTTTGTTTTTCTTCAAGGGAAGGTCTTTGTCGGATTTTACTCATCACAAAGCATATGTTTGGAATTTTCAAGAACTTACAGCATTACTAAGATAAGTGAAGCTTTTAGTATCTAAGTTAGCTTTTATTTTAGATTCTGTTGCTTCACAGTTAACAGCTTCAGTTTTTATAAGATTTAAAGCTTTCCCGGCGAATGTTACTAGTAATGGATTCTTGGGTGATCAGCTGCGTCAAATTCATAAAACTCAAACTTTCGGCCATTTGATTCTCCATGGTCTTCATCAGGAACAAATTCCAGGGTAAAAATCATGCTGGTATATATACACAAACAAGGTAGGCTGAGCCACGTAGGTCTTGGGCAATGAGAATGGAGAGACCAGTGATTGGCCGCTTGCTTAAGGTTTTTCTGCACTATCAGTCTGATCTGCTTGAATTGTCTATGATGGTATGTTTGATGGGTGGTGCCCAAGCCATGCTTAGTTTGTGTCCAGAGTCTCTTAATATTCAATGGATGTAATGTGATTTCTGTGGATTCCTTGATAAGTCGATCAAAGCATTTGTCGGAGCAGTCAAGAACTTTAGTGTCATCAAACTTTATTCTGTGTACATTATTAATACTGTGTTGTGCCAGAGCTGATTTTTCAGGTTGCAGGAGTCTGATGCTTCATTTATGCTCCTCGCGTCTCTCCTCAGTGGTCTGTCCAGTTTGGTGCACGTATACTTTTCCACATTCACATGGTACACTGTAGACTCCCGGAACCTTGAGCCCCGCGGGGTCTTTAACTGATCTTAAATATTGTCGAATTTTCTTGGGGACTGTTTTATAAATTTGATGCAGCTGATCACCCAAGAATCAATCATTAGCTTCAGTTTTTTCTTTGTAGTGGGTTTTGTTAGCACCCCAGTGCTTAAAACTTGTGGTGCATATTGTTGCTTACCTTTATAAACAGGAGCAAGGTTTTCTCAACAATGTGCATCTTTTTGAATGAAGGTAACCAGCTGCTCAACAGTGTGTCTGTCACACTTCCCTAAATACCTGTCAACTGTTACATCTGGGACATTATGAGAATCTCAATCCCCAATTGAAGATTAAAAAGCTTTATTGATAACAATGCTATTGATGCTCTTGCTTCTTTAGTTATCTGGTACATCCAAATCAGATTTACATCTAGTTTTTGACTATACACTGAAGATAAGAACAACAACTTACAAATACATTCGTGTTTTCTTTGACATGCATAACAGTGTACAGAGAAAAGGAACATAATACTCGTAAACTTTTTCCTATTTTAAGTTAAATGTCCTTTAACTGGTTAGGCCATATTGGACAATGAATGAAATGAGTGAAATGATGCTTAAATGAGCCATAGAGCTTAGAGTTATTCAACATTAAACAATCAGGACAAAGGAAAACTCCAGGGAAAAGCCTTATCCAGCTGATTCACCCTAACCAAGCTTTGAACTCAGGACCTCTTGAATATGAGGCAGACACATTATCCCTACACCACAGAGGGACTTGAATAGTTTTCTTTCGCCAGATAAATAATGCTTGGATACAACAAACTTTCCCCAAAATCTAACCCCATATAACAAGTGGGTATATGTCATGTTAATCTGGTATATAGATGTAGTCCTAAACTGTAGAATATGAATTCATACCCCTGGCACATGTGTATGGTATTGGTATGTTTACCATCATTTATTGAACAGCTCGCAGCTCTGTTGATTTGGGAACTGAGAATGAGAAGTTAGAGGATACAGATTTACTTACTGGAAAACTACTGAAATTTCACGTAGCTTGCCAAAGCAAACAAGTAGTGTAGATATACATAATTCATCATGTGCTTTATTAAAATAAGTTTATTTGTAAATACATAAGCAGATCACTGTATTCACATATTGCAAAAACTCTCAAGTTCTGCTGGCATAGATAATCTCTGATCCAGATATTCCAATGCAGGCAGTAAGGAACTTCATGGTCACCTCTTCCAACAGCTGAGGATGCATTTACCACAGAATGCCTTTGGCAAAGCAGGTGAGATGGAGAACAGTTGCTGCCACACTCTCTATGGCAAAGTCATGTTTTTTGTTGTTGTTAGCTTTTGAGAATTCTACAATATTTTTGGTTAAAGCATGCTGGTTTCGATTCATCACTAGATCTTCTAACCAAGGATGTTTTTGGCTCTGCAATGGATTTTGATAACTGATACATAGGGGAATTTTGTAGAGGTACTAGGAGAATTTTATGAAAATGCTAACATATCCTTTTGTTAATTTGGTGCATAAATTGAGATTTTTTATTACTCTAGCTTCTTTCTACACCAGAACTAGAACTTACTAAAACATATCTTCTTTCTGAGAAGTGTTGAAAACAGTGTTGTTGTAATCGATTAAATTCTAAGATAGTTTGATTAATAACGGTAAACAACACTTACTTTAGAATTTTCTGGAACCATCACTCCATAAAAACTCTACTAAGCTGAAACATCAAAGATGCCATCCCACCTAATAAAAGATCTGGTATATACCAAATTGAATGTAGTGACTGTAATCAAGTTTACATAGAAAAAAACCAAAAGAAATTTGGAAACAAGATCTAAGGAATACTGCAGAAACATAAAAAACAGACAGACAACTCAGTAGCTTAAATCATCACCCGCTCATTGGCCAAGGCAGTGCAACCCCTCCCACCTAACAGTAGTATGTATATGGAGAGCAGAGCACAGCCGTTCTTGGTCTTTTGACTCTGATGAAGGCCATGAAGTTTTCAATAGCCGAAAGCTCAATGTTTATAAATCTGACATGGCTGATCACCCTTGAAGGCTTGATTAATAACCCACTTTTGGAAAAAAATCACAACATAAATGCAGAATGGAAACTTCTCAAACACATAATGGGAAAACAAGAGCTGTCCACGTGGTAACAAATCGTCATTTTGAAAAATACAAACTGTTCAATTTCAACATCCCTAGAAAGATATGTTCAGCAAGTTCCTTGAACCACCACCAGAGGATACTTCAGAAAAGACATTGCCAGTCACACCTCAGAGAATCAGTCAATGTCCAGTTGATAATGGAAGAAAATGATCCTTTGAAACATGTTTGGGAAATTCTAAAGTAAGTGTTGTTAGTGTTATTAATCAACTTATCTTTCAATTTAATTAATTTGCTAGAACATATTTCAGAAACTGTTGTGTCCATCATCAGCTTAGACTGGAGCGCTTCCTCCTGTAGCTTGTAGATCTCGTTTCTAAGGGTCTTCAGACAACCAGTAGAATTCTCCATTTAGGAAAAATTATTCGCACAGAAAAATAAACACAATTTATTAAATTTCATCTCACATATGAAATTGATCTTATTTTACAATAAGTTTGGTGAGGAAACGCCAACTGGAAGCCACAGGATTCTAGTCCTACAATAATTCTAAGCTGATGACAACTTTAGTTTCCAAAAACATTCCAGTAAGTTCTGGTGTAGAACGTAAAGCTGAAGTAATAAAAATCTCAATTTAGATGTAAATGTTCCCCCCGTCCCCTCGCAAAAAAAAAAAGGCTTCATGTTTTCCCAAAAAGTAATTTTAAAATTTCCTTTTCTTCTCTCTCTCTTTTTTTTTTTTTTTTTTGTAAGGTGACAGTTATAATTTTGTAGGTACAAATCATTCTTATATATGGCCGTACTATAGCGAGTGGTTAGACCATTCGCTTCTCACCAAAGTGGCCCGGGTTTGATCCCAGGCAACCCATGTGGGATTTGTGGTGGACGAAGCTGCACTGGGGCAGGTTTCCTCCGGGTTCTCTGGTTTCTCCCACCATCTCATTCCACTGGTGCTCCATCTTTATTTCATGTATCATCAGTAAAGCCTGGATTTCTCAGCAAAATAAAATAGTAAAATAAGCACGAAAAATGATGAAAATAAGCACCAAAAAAGCAAAAATGAATGCATGCAAATATGATAATAAATAGTTTTGCAGAACGCCACAGTAGAACGCTTACTTTATTGAAGGCTGTTACAGTACACCAGGAAAGTCATTCTGAGATTTTCCTGTGTAAAACTGCATCAGTGAAAAATGATATGTACAGTGAAAATGTTCTTTCCACGTCGCATGATGTCACAGGTGCATGAGAAAAGCACCTCAGTTCTTCTAAAGTAAGAACAAATTAGAAACTAAAAACTTCACTTATCTTAGTAATGTTGCAAGTTCTTGTTGAAAAACTGACTCAAGTTTCGAGTTGACTCCAACTCATTCTCAAAGCTATACAAACAAATTTGTTACCAAAGCTACAGATGTCCATTTTAATCACTAATCTCGGAAAACAAAAAAACAGATACTGATGCTCATTTTAATTACCAATCTCTGAAAACAAAAATTTATAAATACAATCTATACAAGGTGTTTCGAAATTCATAACACGGTTCCTGCTTTTTAAAATAAAAATTTTTCCCAAACCATTAAATCTATAGGTCCACTTAATTGTTTTAATAATTTAACTTCTGGATTAATTTCATGATTAAATGACCAAAAATGATCTGCCACAGCTGATTTATCAGTTTGTTTATATTTAATATTTCTAAAATGCTCTTTTATTCTGGTTTCTAAATGACGTTTAGTTTTACCAATATAAACCTTATCACAATCCAAACAGCTAAATTGGTAAATGCCAGATTTTTTATAATTTGGTATTTTATCTTTTTTAGAAAAATTTAGTAAATTTTGTATATTAAATTTATTTTGAGGGGCCAAATTTATTCCATATTCTTTAAAAATCTTTGTAAATTTTTTATTGGCCCATGGATGGTAAGTAAACTTTTTAAACATACAATTATCTTTCATTTTTTTGAGGGTAGAAACTTCTTTAACAGCTTTTTGATACTTAAATTTTTCTATCTTTTTAGGTATAAAATCTGTATTAAAACCATTAATTACTGCAGTGTTAATAACATGTTTATATTGTGTCAAATTCTTCTTTATTAAGGGGTATGTTTATTAACCTATAAATTAAACTGTTGAAAACAGCAAATTTATGTGCAAAAGGATTAAAACTTTTATTTTTTATGTAATTGTCAGTGTGAGTAGATTTTCTATAAATACCAAAATTCAATTTATTGTTATGTCTTTTAATTTTTAAGTCCAGGAATTTTGGTATTTATAGAAAATCTACTCACACTGATAATTACATAAAAAATAAAAGTTTTAATCCTTTTGCACATAAATTTGTTGTTTTCAATAGTTTAATTTGTTGTTGTTAGCTAATGCTGGATTTCTGACAATGAAGTCATTAATCCTCTTGCTCTCCAATATTTTTCACTGATGGATGGGGCACTAGAAGTGGCCGGGCATATTTGAAGGTGGTCTTGATCCATTTCCTCTTGCAGATCACATAGAGGACAGAGTGGTGAAGAATATATCCCAATTCTGCTTAAATGTTTTGCCAGACAATCATGTCCTGTAATCAACCTGAAGGTTGCAACTGCTGTTTTACGAGGATACTCAGGAATCACTGTTTGAATGTTTGGTAGTTCCCATCTTTTATTTTTTGATTTTTCATAGTAATAT